>CAUDMG010000459.1:280000-322500 GCA_958450375.1 Homarus gammarus
ATCAACACAACAGTTCAACATCACTCGGTAGGTTACCTTAACACAAAGGTCGGAGGTCCGGACCCCCAGAAGCACATATGATGATTTTTTTTTATATTTTTTTTTAAGCAACGCCGAAACCAGTTCATACGACAACTTATGACTGACTCGCTAACTGGCAGAGGAAAATTATGCTGTAGGCTCACTCTCTCACTCACTCAAATAGTTATATTTTGCCACTGACTCACTCTCTGATTCATTCTGTCTTATTCACTGACTCATTCGCAGACTCATTCACCTACTCACTCAAATATGATTAAATTTTGCCACTTACTCAATTTCTGATTCATTCGCTAACTCATTCGCTGTCTCATCGACTAATTTACTGACTCATTCACTATCTCAGTCACCGACTCATTCACTGACTGACTGACTCACTCACTCACTCACCTTGAAATGCAAGAACGCGTTTAATTTGCTCATTTGAAATATCGGAGTGAGTAATTTAATGACCAAAATGGCGTCAAGATTGGCCCGAAACTGTGCTAGCCTTGCCTATATCGGTTCTCTCATCGACTGGCTCACGTAGGAATCTTAAAGAGTCAAGTGCCACCAGAGGGCCGAGGGTGCCACTGTACAACTCACTTGACCTACATCTTGGTGCTAGTAATCTCTGTTGCTGGTATCGTCTTGTCTTGACAATATCTTACTAAACAAGATGAGAGAGAGAGAGAGAGAGAGAGAGAGAGAGAGAGATAGAGGGAGAGATAAAATATAAGATAGAAAGATGAAGAGATATAAGAGAGAAATATAGATAGAGAGGCCTAAGAGAGAGACAATTAGCCACTTTTCACTGTACTTCTTTTTATTTCATCTATTTTCTTTATAGTTCCTCTTTAATGCCTCTCCACCTTAGTTTCGCCTCTCAAGTCTTCACCCACTCAACATGGGTTATTGGGTCCTCTACTGCCGCCACTCGATACCCCCGTCATGTGGTCGAGTGAGCCGATCTGGGTGTCAAGGTGTTGTTCTCTCTCTCTCTCTCTCTCTCTCTCTCTCTCTCTCTCTCTCTCTCAACAGGACTTAATGTACACAGCTTCACAACCTCAAACACGTATCTCGTTCATCAGTTCACGAATTATTTTCAACTACCAAAATGATGGCAATTGTGTTTATTTTTTCTCTTTTCTATTTATTCGTTTTGTTGTGATATGTTTAAGAGGAAATAAAAACCAAAGGCATGTATACGACAAGTGATTTTTTTTTTTTCGTCAACACTGGATGGATTTTTTTCTAAATTTGACTTGATATCTTTTTCTTTGATGCCTCCAGGAGAAAACCTTACCTAATAAAGTACACAAAACACCGCCTAACATGTCTCTCCTCTTGGTAAATATTCAGTTTCCTCCCTCTTCTCTTGAATCACAGAACCGCTTTAGGTCAAACATGTCTCTCTTATCGGTTTTACCCCGAGAATATAGGAGTATCTAGTGAGTGTACAAAATTACACCCCCCCCCCCCAACACGTCTCACATTCCGCCTGAAGTACCTCAAGTTTGAGACCTCACGCACTGCTGCTTGTCACACGTGGCAGCACAAGTAGGTTCTCCCTCCTTCCCTCCTTTCCCCCCCTCCTTCTCCCCCTCCTTCCCCCCTTCCCTCCCTCCAGACTACACTCTCCATGAAACTGTTTTTCCCATACTTCAAAAACGCATCCTGTCGTGCCTAACCGGGTCCTCCGCCTCCTCCTCCTCCTAGTCCCACAGTCCCCCTTCTATCTGACCACCGTTTTCTTTTTCTTTTCTTTTTTCTTCTTCTTAAACATTCACTCGCAGAATTTCTTTTCCATGGCTGCGTTAGGATCTCTCAGTTCTCATTCCCGACTTTCAGAAACCAACTTCTCGTGCTTGATCTTTTCTGGGACTGCAAGTAATCCCTAACGACCTCTGCTTCCCGGCGTCCAGCGATGTAAGGATCCTCCACTTCCCCGAATATTCTTTTCCTCAACATTTTCTCTGACTTCTCGAGAACGTTTAATTTCCGAAAATTGGCGCCATATCTCTCCCCAGCTGATCCCTTAATGAATGGCGGTGTATACGTAGGGAGGAGAGAGAGAGAGAGAGAGAGAGAGAGAGAGAGAGAGAGAGAGAGAGAAAGGTGATATTATGAGAGAGAAAAGTAAGGTGTATGAGGAGAGAAACAAAGAGCTGGCAAAAAGAAAAAACTAGACAAGGAGATGGTTAGAAAGAAAGATAAATGGTGATAACGAGATAAATCTGATTATAATGACCCACTAGGCGATCGGGCCAAGGGAGGGAGGAGGTGGGTGGTGAAAGTGAGATGAGAGGAAGGAGAAAGAGAAAGAATGTGAATGAGAGGCAGTAAGATGAGAACAACAAAAGAGCAGACATGGAAAATAATAACAGGAGGGAGGGAGGGAGGGAGGGAGGGAGGGACGGAGGGAGGGCCTCACACCATGAACAGTCCTTCCTACCAGATTACCGCACAGGAAAAAAATCACTTTCATCACCGGCCGTCATTCTGGTGGCCAGAGAAGAAGAAGCTCTGCCAGTAAAAAAATGAAAATCCTTTTCACTTGAGAATAGTGAAGTCTGGGATTTTCTGATTATCTTGAATTAGACCTCCCTCTATTATATATATATATATATATATATATATATATATATATATATATATATATATATATATATATATATATATATATATATATATATATATTATATATTGAAAATCCACAATGAAAACGTGGATAAGATAAATCTTGATAAAATCACACGGGAAAATGGAAACAACGGAGTACCTTAGCTTTCGTCTTTATTCAAGACATCTTCAGAGGTACTCCGTTGTTTCCATTTTCCCGTGTGATTTTATCAAGATATATATATATATATATATATATATATATATATATATATATATATATATATATATATATATATATATATATACGTATGTGTGTGTGTGTAACCATTTTCTTTCTTATCTCTCGCATTTTTCACTACTTTTTCTTTTCTCCACTTTGTTTCCCTTTCTCCGTCTCCTCGGCATCATCATCAGCAGCGTCACACACACACACACACACACACACACACACACACACACACACACACCACCCGCTGGCTGCCAGGGGAGAGTGTTTGCTGCCAGCGCTTATCGCTTCCCTCAGTTTTACAGCGAGAGGCACCCACTTGATATTCCCTGGGTGCATCTCCGCCCTCCGTTACCTGCTGAATTATCTTACCTGACGTCATTACCAGCTGTTCGTACTCCCTCTGTCGGTTAATTGGTCTTTCCCGGTTCCTGTCTTGCTTAACTTTGTCTCAATCTTCCTCTTGTGACGTCATACTGAGGCAACGAGATTTTTTTATTATGTGTCGTCTCGCGAGATACGAGACGACACTGGTGGAGTGACGTAATCACCATGCAGATGAGAGGCTCGTCTTGGTCACTCCTGCACCTGAAGTGTTTCTCTGTGTGTGTGTGTTGATAGGGAAGAGGTTAAAGGGTAGATAAATGAATAGAGGCAAGTTTATTTTTTTTTATTTTAAGCGGAGAACGAGAAGCGGGATAGAGAGAGAGAGAGAGAGAGAGAGAGAGAGAGAGAGAGAGAGAGAGAGAGAGAGAGAGAGAGAGAGAGAGAGAGTTTATCTTAGTTCCTTTTACTTCCTGGGCAACAAGAGTATCCATGACCCCTCTTCTCTTTCCCTCCGTCTGTCTTATTTTCTCCTTTTCTCTCCCAGTGTTCCTCACCGTTCTTCTCCCCAGCTCTTCCTCTCCTACACACTTGGCACTATATTAGGGACTGAGCGCCCCCTGAAAGGATCATTACCAAGTTAGTTTGCTTTGTTTACTCGGCTTTAACAGCGCCTAACTCGTTTTCGTGTGGAGTTCTGCTTAACTCGTCAGGAACAACTTGGTCTTCCCGCAACTTACTGTGTGGTTTAGGGTAATAAGCATGAGTGGATAAGCATGAGCCTATTCTCGCTTCTCCTTCGCTGGCACAAGTAAACAGACGAATGTGATGTTGTTGTTGTTAGGTGGGGAGGCTGACCTGACCTGACCTGACCTACTGGACTGTATGTCAAGTATGTCTAGCCTAAGATAATGATTCTCAGACTGGTTTATCTTATTTAATCTTCTAATGTAACCTAAGCTACTTAAGGCTGATGATGGATGGATGGATGGACACACACACACACACACACACACACACACTTCACATCAGCCAAACACCACATAATATATTGCTCTGTGTTAACTTCCCTCTTGACCAGACCAGCACAACGGGAATGACAAGAAACAAACAATAAGGAAACCTCTGTGAAGTGAGAGAGACAGACAAGACCTGGCAGTGTGAAGTGCTATTAGTTTCTGGTAAAAAGACATGACGAAGAAAATGAATTGTGAGGGAACTTTGTGGCAATATCTCACTGCACCGCGGTCGAGGAGGGGCAGGGGGCAAGGAGCAAGAGGGCAGGGGGCAAGGTGAGAATGGCAGGGGGCAACATGAGGGGGGGCAGGGGACAGATGGGCAGGGGATAGGGGTAGAGGTTAGGGGGGGAATGAGTTTATGGGGATGAATGTAGACAAGATGAATTGGAACAAGAATTTTAGGATACTAATAACATTTGTAATCAACAAGACAAACACACACACACACACACACAAACACACACACACACACAGTGAAACGTCCTACGCATTGTGAAGTTTCCCCATACAGCCTCGACACAGCCTCCAAAGTTGACGTCAAGGAACATTGCAGGAAGACCAGGCACCCCCCAACCTCACCTGGTCTCCCCCCAACCTCACCTGATCTTCCTACTACCTCACCTGGTCTCCCCCCTACCTCACATGGTCTTCCTACTACCTCACATGGTCTCCCCCCCTACCTCACCTGGTCTCCCTACTACCTCACCTGGTCTTCCTACTACCTCACCTGGTCCCCCCCCCCTACCTCACATGGTCTTCCTACTACCTCACATGGTCTCCCCCCCTACCTCACCTGGTCTCCCCCCTACCTCACCTGGTCTTCCTACTACCTCACCTGGTCTTCCTACTACCTCACCTTATCTCCCTACTACCTCACCTGGTCTCCCTACTACCTCACCTGGTCTTCCTACTACCTCACCTTATCTCCCTACTACCTCACCTGGTCTCCCCCCCTACCTCACCTGGTCTCCCTACTACCTCACCTGGTCTTCCTACTACCTCACCTGGTCCCCCCCCCTACCTCACATGGTCTTCCTACTACCTCACATGGTCTCCCCCCCTACCTCACCTGGTCTCCCCCCTACCTCACATGGTCTTCCTACTACCTCACCTGGTCTTCCTACTACCTCACCTGGTCTCCCCCCTACCTCACCTGGTCTTCCTACTACCTCACCTGGTCTCCCTACTACCTCACCTGGTCTTCCTACTACCTCACCTTATCTCCCTACTACCTCACCTGGTCTCCCTACTACCTCACCTGGTCTTCCTACTACCTCACCTTATCTCCCTACTACCTCACCTGGTCTCCCCCCTACCTCACCTGGTCTTCCTACTACCTCACCTGGTCTTCCTACTACCTCACCTGGTCTTCCTACTACCTCACCTGATCTTCCAAGTCGTTGAGGTACCGACATCGTAACATTAACCTCCTCCGACTTACGAGGCTGAAATACCATTAACTAATAACGTAATTTTATATCCGGCTGCAGGTCGTTTATGTTCCGTTACCTTCGTGTTATCATCCGTCATAAAGGAATCTAAGAGAGACATAAATTAAGGATATATAAATTTTATCTCAAACGAACTGGAAATATTATCGGTGAATAATAGTGAAAAATAATGAAAATATTATAGAAAATGATAAGTGTAGTAAAGAATGAATAAAATAGAAAATATTTATAGATCTTAATAGAATATAGTTGCAATGAAGAAAGTAATTGATAGTGAATAAAATACAGTAAAATAAATATTATAAATAGACAAGGAACTGCATGAATGAAGTAAAACTGTGATAATTAAATAAGTGGAATACAAATCCAAGTAAAATACAATAATAATAATAAAATTAACATAAGTTGAAAAAAAAAATACTCAAGTAAAATTAAGATAAATATACATGAAATAAAAAAAATCATAGACAATTACAATAATCTTAACAACATTGATGAAAATGTATTAAGTATAATAAATGTAATAAAACAATAAAAATACAACCGCAATGAAAGGAATAACTAGCATCAGAGAGAGAAATTCAATTATAACATAAAACAGGGAGATAGGAAGAAGGATAAAGGTGAATAAGTGATATAATTGGACAATTTGTCAGAGAAGACAAACAGAAGGGAAAGGTGGGAAGAATTTTGTTAAGATTTACAGCAGGTGAAAATTGGGAGACGGAGAATGTGGTGATGAGAAGGAGGAAGAGGAGGTGAAGAAGGAGGAGGAGTTGTAGGAGGAAAAGGAGATGAAGAAGGAGAAGGAGATGAAAGAGGAGGAGGAGTTGTAGGAGAAAGATGAGCTGAAGGAGGAAGAGGAGATGAAGGGGGAAGAGGAGATGAAGGAGGAGGAGTTGTAGGAGGAAAAGGAGATGAAGGGGGAAGAGGAGTTGAAAAAGGAAGAGGAGATGAAGGAGGAAGAGGAGATGAAAGAGAGTTGAGGAGGAGTAGGTAGAAGGGAAGGGGAGATTGGAGAAGAAAAATAAAGAGAATGAAGAAGGAGGAGGAGAAGGCGAGATTGGGGACGGAAGAAGGGATAGAGGAAGTAAAATAAAGAATTTGAAGGATGAGGAGGATGAGGAGGAAAAGAAATGCGAGAAAAAGAGATATATGAAAGGAAAGAAGCTGAAGAACAATAAATGAAAAGAACAAAAAAAGTGATAGAGGATGAAGATAGATAATAATCAGGGAAACATAAAGGAGGTGAGGCAGTGTGGGATACGAACGACAGAAGGAATGATGAAGGGAGGAGAGATATATAGTACCATGGTTAGAGTTATGGTCGAAACCTGTGTGTTCAAGGGACAAACTGGTGAAGAGTGTAAAATAACTGATGAAGAGTTACTGTGGTGTGAGCATGCAAGGAGGAATGGTGTTGGCGGGTACTTGATTAAATGAAGTCCAACAGAGAGAAAAGAGAAGCTGCTAGAGAAAGAATGAAGAAGTTGAATGAAATGGAACGCAGTCAAGAAAAAAAGGTTTCAGATGCGGCGGAGGAACCAAGGGACGGAACGGACGGGAAAAAAGAAACTTGGGGGAATTGGAAGGTTCGACGTGTGATTGAGAGGGAGAAAAAGACATTTAAGGAGTGGGTAACAAGAGGAGGTGGCCCGGGCAGAAGAAGAATTTAGAGCAGTTATCAAGAAAGTGAGAAGAACATTGCATAGAGAGAGGTGTGAGGCGACAATCTGGAGACTCAAGAGGGAGAGAAGACCTTCTACAGGGTTACATTGAAGAGACAGAGAGAAATGCAAGACCGAGAAAGATTGGATGTAATGTAACGAGTAATGAAGAGGGGAGCAGCTTATACGAGGAGGAAGACAATACAGTAGATGTAGATGAAGAGACTACAGAATGTGGGAAGCGCGAGGCAAGCGATGATAAAAACGGAGGCAACAGAGGGACCAGTGATGGATATATGGAAGGAGGAGGAAGTGGAGATGGTACTCGATAGGGCGAGGAGAGGGAAGGCTTGAGGACCAGCACAAGTAGCACTGGACCTGGTAGAGGCATTGAGGGATGAGGGGGTGGAGTGGCTATTGAATCTGCTTAGGGAAGTGTGAAGAGATGAACAGATCCCAACGGACTTGAGGAGAAGTGTGATGGTTCCAATATACACCCGGAAGCCTGACATCATGGTCCTTTGAGATTTAAGAGAACTAAGCCAAAAGATCATTGTTAGAAAGGCAGTGAGGTGAAGCGAAGTTAATGGGGACAAGTTAGTGAACATCGATCAAATACAGAATAGATTCAAGACTCGCCGGGAAATACAGAATGATATCTACATCAAATTCTGGAGAAGGTTTAAAACTCAAATAGGATGTTTGAGTATCTACACCGAGAGAAATGAAAGGGTTAATGTCTGAAAGAGAAGGAAATACCGGGAAAATAAGTAAGACATATACAGACTCTTAGCAACAAATTGAAGCGAGAATTGGTCAACATCAAGGTTGGGCGGGAAGTCCTCGTGAGCGTGATGGACGTATTGTGTGAGCACATCAGGGACTGGTGGTTCTGGGAATTCCTGCTTGGGGAGGATCTTACAGTACCAGATGAAACGGAGGAGGAGCCGTGACAGGAGAGTACTGTAGCCGTGGCAGGAGAGTCATGAGGTCCTGGGGTTGGAAACGATGGCTGGGAAAACTGGGGAAAATGGGAGGTGATGATGTCATGACTGTCAGGTAGGAAAGATGAGGAGCGGATGTAGGTGGACAGATATGAGGAAGACAGACGGGGGTTGTGACTAAGGTTTGAGGAAGACAGACGGGGGTTGTGACTAAGGTTTGAGGAAGACAGAAGGAGGTTGTGACTAAGGTTTGAGGAAGACAGAAGGAGGTTGTGACTAAGGTTTGAGGAAGACAGAAGGAGGTTATGACTAAGACTTGAGGAAGACAGAAGGAGGTTATGACTAAGGTTTGAGGAAGACAGAAGGAGGTTGTGACTAAGACTTGAGGAAGACAGAAGGAGGTTATGACTAAGGTTTGAGGAAGACAGAAGGAGGTTGTGACTAAGACTTGCGGAAGACAGAAGGAGGTTATGACTAAGGTTTGAGGAAGACAGAAGGAGGTTATGACTAAGGTTTGAGGAAGACAGACGGGGGTTATGACTAAGGTTTGAGGAAGACACAGGGAGATGGAGGGACGTGACTGAGAACCATCAGACTGAGAATGAAGGGACTGACAATAAAGGAACGTGCCGAAGTTGGATTCAAAGAGCCGACTTGTGCCCTTTGGAAGTGTCCACAGGAAGAAGAAAAAAACGAATCAAGAGAGAGGAGACATCGTGTGCTCCAGGCGGGCAGTCAAGTTACATCACTTGTAATTGCCTGAAGCCGTAAATTTGGCAACTGTCAGACAAGTTGTACAAACCGAGGTAGGCCTAACCTCACGAGACAACCGGCAGACCTAGGCTGACGTTATGCCTGGTAGTGCAGTATAATATCACATATGTACAATATGGTCTCAGATGGACTGGAAGCGTAAACTGTTTAGGTATGATGAGCTATTGTAAAGTGATGTCTGGTAGAGAGAGAGAGAGAGAGAGAGAGAGAGAGAGAGAGAGAGAGAGAGAGAGACCTTCATAATGACCTTGGTAGTATTTAGTGGTGTTATCCCCTACATGGCAGCTACCATCACTCAGGCCGAGAGCTAATATTAACCTCCCTCCCCCTCCCTTTCCCCTTCCCTCCCTTCTCCCTGCTGCTACCCGTATCCTCCTCTCCTATCCCTCCCTCACTTCATCTTTCCTCCCTTCCCCTTGATCTTACCCCCTATGCTCCTTTCCCATTCCCCTCTCCCTCTCCCCTTCCTTCTCCCTGCTCCTACCTTTATCCTCCTCTCCCATCCCTCCCTCTCTTTATCCTCTATCCCTTTCCCTCCTCTCGCTTCCACTTTCCCGCCTATCCCCTCCTGTCCCCTTCCACCCTAACAGGTGATATTTTTCCATTATTCTTGTTATTGTCATTATTATTATTATTATTGTTATTATTATTATTATTATTATTATTATTATTATTATTATTATTATTATTATTATTATTATTATTATTATTATTATTAATATTATTGTTATTAGTATTATTATTATTATTATTATTATTATTATTATTATTATTATTATTATTATTATTATTATTATTACATCCCTGGTCATAACTCTCACCCACCTCCCACAATCTCTGACCATCCATTGTGTTGTGGTAGTGATAAATGCGTAGTAAACACAACATAACGAGGCAGAGAAGAGAGTCAAGGCTGATGAGAATCAGAATGAGATATCTCTTTCTCGTCATAGAGGAAGAAGATGCAGTAAACAACATTTAATGAGATTTGGGAGATACTGAGGAAGGTTGCATGAGGTATACTGTATACTTCCATGTGTAGGTATATACTTATATGTGTAGGTATAAATGGTCTTAATGTGTATACCGACACCAACATACCAGTATTAAACCAGTAATGAATTAGATGCAGAATATATAAATATGGGCCTGCAACATATATACCAAAGTAACATAAAATACAACATTATACCAAAATACACATAGCCATGCAAATTATACCTCCAAATACACCTAATTATACCTCCAAATACACCTAATTATACCTCCAAATACACCAAAATATACAACATGCACACCAATGAATCCACGTAAACGTACAAACTACACGAGTAAAAGTTATATTATGGAGTAGAGTGAGGGAGGGGGAAGAGGAACGGGAGGAGAAGGAGGAGATGAGAAGGGGAGAAGGAGTTGGAGGAGGAAGAGAAGAAGAAGGAGGAAGAGGAGGAGGAAGAGGAGGAGGAGGAGAAGGAAGAAGAGGGATGAGAAAGGAAGAGGGGGAGAAGGAAGAGGACGAAGAAGAGAAAGAGGCAGGGGAAGAAGAAGTAGTGGAATGAGAAGGAGGAAGAAGAGGAATGAGAAGACGAAGAGGAATGAGTAAGAGGAAGAAGAAGAGGAATGAGTAAGAGGAAGAAGAAGAAGAAGAAGAAGAAGAAGAAGAGCAACAAGAAGAGGAAAATGAAGAGGGGAATGAATAAGAGGAACAGGAAGAGGAGGAACAAGAAGAATGAGAAGAGGAAGAGGAGGTCATCACCAGCGGGAACAATAATAAATGCTGGGGGCCTGTGTTGGGAACTTGCCTCATCATGTGTTATTTAAGACTCGACTTTGATTAGAAGTTCAAGGCACGCCAGAGCCACCCCGAGAGGAGGCATTGTCCTGCTGGTGCTGCTGCTCTTTATCATGGTAACTCTCAGTCCCCCAACTACCTTTCCCCAACCACTGTTCCCCAACTATTTCCCAAACAACATTCCCAGCTATTCCCCAACCAATTCCCAAATGTGGTTCCCCAACTACTTTTCTCCAACCATTATTCCCCAACTATTTCCTTAACTAACGTTCCCAATTATTCTCTAATCACCATTTCCCAACCATCATTCCTCTAACCACTATTCCCCAACTACTTTTCCCCAACCATCATTCCCCAACCATTATTTCCCAACCTATTCCATAACCAACTTTTCCCCAACCAACATTCCCCAACTATTCCCTAAACCAATATTCCCCAAATTTTCCCCAACCAGTATTCCTCCCCATTCCTCCCCATTCCTTCCCATTCCCCTACAATCCCCCCACCATTCCCTATCCTTCCCAGAGTTGTGTTAGGCTATAATTCCTGCCTGTGTCTCCGTTTAAATCCTCGCTGTAAGGAATAAATCCCCAGCCTCTTAAAAATCTTTCTTTCTTTCTCTTTAAATGTCTTAATTATCTCTTTCTCTCTCTCTCTCTCTCAAACACCTTAATTGTCTGTCTGTCTGTCTGTTTGTCTACCTGTCTGTCTTTTTCCCGTTCAAACTTCTTAATTATCTTTCTGTCTATCTGTCTGTCTGCCACCCTCTCTCTCTCTCTCTCTCTGATATCCTAATGAGTGTATAATTAACACGCACACATACTGTACATAATCCTCCCGACAATGAGGTTGCGCCAAGTTTCTACACCCACAAGAATTTATACACACCGGCCTTTTAGATAACGAAGTGGATCCATTTTCCTTGAGCTGATGTATAAAGTTGCTGTAATAACACGATTTGGCAACTTTTTCCATTAGCAGCGTTAACGACTAGGGATTAAAATGCTTATTTGTCAAGTGTTTGTAGTGGGGGAGTAGCAGCAGCAAGCTCGGGGTGAAGATCCTGTCCAGGGTAGTTAAAGAAAGGAGGAATAGGTTAAGTTTGGGGATGGGCAGAGAGAGAGAGAGAGAGAGAGTTGTATACAAATAGTTTTTAATCTTATATTGACTCTCACTTTCTCTACCGCTATTTTTCCTCTTTTTAGTTTCTCCTTCATCTTTACTTCCTTCTTTCCCTCACCCTTCTCATCATAGTACCTCTCTCCTCCTCCCACCTTCCTCTTCCTCACAACACCACCACTTTCCACATCATACTTCATCACCACTCTCCCTCACCACCATTCACTACACCATCCCTCACCCTCACCATCACTCTCCTTCACCATCACTCACCCTCACCATCACTCTCCCTCACCACACCACCACCATCCCTCTCACTCTCCTTCACCATCACTCACCACACCATCACTCTCCCTCACCACACCACCACCATCCCTCACCCTCACCATCACTCTCCTTCACCATCACTCACCCTCACCATCACTCTCCTTCACCATCCCTCACCCACCACCACTCTCCCTCACCACACCATCACTCTCCCTCACCACACCGCCACCATCCCTCACCACACCACCACTCTCCACTATCAACAAAACCCCACCAGCTATCCCCTTCCGCTCCATCAACCACCTATCCCCTCACCCTCTTGGTAATCCCCTCACTGCCCTCTATGTCAGCCCTCCACATCAACACTCTCACCCATCCATCTCCCTGTTCTCGTACACTAATCCTGACAATTTGCATGCTGCTTAGCCATTCATCTATGCTATTGCAGGCACTTCGTTCACATATTGGTGTGTGTGTGTGTGTAGGGGGGGGGGGCAAGGGGGGTAGAACAATGGCTAACTAGAATATGTTCCATTGTAATCAAACTATGCGTGTGTTATGTTGTGTTATGTTATGTTATGTTGTGTTATGTTGTGTTATGTTGTGTTATATTATGTTTCGGGTTATTTTCATTTCACTGATTGAGCTTTACTAAAGTTTTCAAACACATACCCAGATTACCTATTAGAGAAAGGGAGAAAGTGAGACATGAAAAAAAAAATATGAAATCAAAAGAGAATTGTTAAGAAAGTAATAAATACAAAGAGAGATGAGGAAGGAGAAAGATACATTTTAGTTATCGACGTATTAGTGAGTACAGCCATCACTCTCTGGGTATTCTAGGAACAATTTATATTACCCGATTCATGAAAGTAGTTTGAAGTAACATCAATCGCTCGTAAAATATGACAATGGGAAAAAGTTTGATTTATAACATAATATAATGTTTGTTTTATCTGTCGTATGAATCACGTCGTAATAGTAAAAATAAATATAATGCAAAAACTCTTCTGTATAAATAATAAGGAGAGAGAAAGAGAGAGAGAGAGAGAGAGAGAGAGAGAGAGAGAGAGAGAGAGAGAGATACGCCCCTTCAAAATTTATTACCATGAGGAAGTGTATCTTAAGGTCTTCTCTCTCTCTCTCTCTCTCTCTCTCTCTCTCTCTCTCTCTCTCTCTCTCTCTCTCTCTCTCTCTATCTCTATCTCTCTCTCTCTCTCTCTCTCTGACTTTATTTCTTATTACTTTTTTCTCTCGCCCCCTTTGACTTCCTGCCTCACTTAAATTCACCCCCATACTCCCTCTCTTCCTCTCTCCACTTCCCCCTTCATTCGCTCCCTCCCTTCCTCTTTCAGCGGTATATTAACCCTAGTACATAAGCTGCTCACATATACTAACCCTCCTTCCTCTTTCTGACTCGCAGTACCTCCCTTCCTTCCTCCCGTTCACCCTTTTTCCCTCCCTCCCTCCCTCTCTCCCTTCCTACCCCTTTCCTTCCCGCCTTCCTTTTCTTCCTCCCTTCCTCCCTCCCTCTCTCTCTCGTCTAGCTGTAATCCAACCCCTGTGCACAAACGGTTTATATACACCACTTCTCTACCCTCTCTCTGCGTCACACCCCCCTCCCCCCCCCCCCTCCTTTCTTCCTTCCTTCCC
Organism: Homarus gammarus; assembly: GCA_958450375.1. Taxonomy (NCBI): domain Eukaryota; kingdom Metazoa; phylum Arthropoda; class Malacostraca; order Decapoda; family Nephropidae; genus Homarus; species Homarus gammarus. Next base: position 293,880 of record CAUDMG010000459.1, read on the forward strand.
TACCTCCCTCCTCCCCCCCTCCCTCCCTCACCCAGATGTAAACCAACCAACTGCTCACATATAACAGTCGCCCCCTCACCCCAGAGACAAATGAACCAATATCTACAACAGACACAGAATATGTAAATTTTAATTCCGTTAATGTTCATCTCATGTGGATCAGCGGAGATGAAAATTTAGCTGTCGTTGCTGGCCTTGTGTGACTTGAGGGCCGTGTTGGACTATTGCCTGACGATCACTTAACATGTGACTTCTTTTGTTTTACTGCAGCAGTGTTACCTGATATGTTTCTCTCTATCTCTTGTTTCTATTCTATCGTCTCTCTTTATATATATATCTGTTTCTCTTCTCTCGTATATATATTTATTTCTATCTCTGCTTCTATTCTCCCATCCCTTTCCCTATCTCTCTATCTCAGCTTCTAATCACTCTTTCTCTCTACTTCTGCTTTTAGTCTCTCGTCTCTGTTTCTATTATCTCACCCCTTTCCTTCTCTCTTTATCTCAGCTTCTATTCTGTCTTTCTCTCTATCTCTGCTTCTATTCATTTGTTTCTCTGTTTCTTTATGTCTTCTTCTATTCTCTGTTCTCTCTCTTTATGTCCGTCGTTAGTATTCCCCAACACCCCTATCAAGGACAATATTACAGACATTACAGGATAATAATATAATTCAAGTACTAAAGTGTATTTATGGAAAAAAGCTGGTAATTGATGTGTGTGTGTGTGTGTGTGTGTGTGTGTGTGTGTGTGTGTGTGTGTGTATTTCTGTGTGTGCATGTGCTTATTGCATATATTTATCTATGTTTATTTTTTTCGGTCGCGTGACTCCTAAAAAATTGTTAATATTTAAATTCCTCCCATAAGCTCTATGTCCTACAACCTACACACCATTTTATTATTCACTAGTAGAGCTTTCCACCAATCGCGCTCCATTTTCTAACACAACTGTAGATTCTTCCAAGCCGCGCTCCGTTTTCTAAGACAACTTCAGGTCTTTCCACGTCCAGTCTTCTTTGAAAACTACCTCAGGTTTTTTGTAATGAGCGAGAAAGATATAACAGTGAAAAACGGTCTGTTACACGAGTTCTTGGGAATGACAAACTACAACTCACTTGCTCCTAACTGGCTGGGGAAGTCATAACAGAAAACGGATGTGATGGGAAACTTGGCAAATTTCCTAAATTAGTCTCTCAATAGTGCTTGAGCTGAGTCTCCTACTGGAACAAGGCTGCCCTGATATTCCTCTAAGTTCGCCCTAATTACTGACTTTTTTTTCTTTCTTGGCTTATGTGCAAGATGATAATGACGCCCAGTTATAAAGGTACGATGGTTTAGTGTTGCATAAAGATTTGTTTCTCACTAGTGGGGTATTACGACACACACACACACACACACACACACACACAAGTACGATTATAAAAATAAATGCAGATATACAGAGGCAGCTGGAAATGTAAGCGCTGGTGTGTACGTGTGTGTGGTTGTGGTTGAATGTTTGTGTGAATATAGACCATCACTCCCCCATACGCCCCTCCCCCCCCCCCCCTCCATGTGAGACCCCCTGGGGATAGCGTGATCAAAGCCTGTTTGTCCCGACCAAGTCAAACACATCAAAGAACAAGTGACCTGCCCGCTGGATGTGTACATGTGCATGTGTGTGTGTGTGTGTGTGTGTTCTTGTTTATCTAATATATTTTATTCATCTATCTATCTGTCAAGCCCAAGTTAGGCCAGCATAAGAAGAGAACTGTATTAATGTTAACAAATACAGACATTTGCAATAGTGAAAATGATGGCGTAGTGTCGGGTTGAAGGGGGGGGGGGGGGGAATTCTTTGTCTGTGTGGGGTCCCAGCACCATTCCCTCCCCTCACATCTCCAAATAATAATCAAGAGAAGAATGAAGTGAAAAGGGGAATCGCGAAGGATGGCCAGACAAGATTAACAGCAACCCATATTTTCTATGTTAAGGAACGGTACACTGATGAAGAGTGACGGTACTCTACTGCATGTCTGAGGCACAAATATCTCTGCTAGGTCAGCCAGCGTCTCCCTGCTCAGGACGGCTCTGCTAGCCTCACAACTCTCCTAGGACTCCCCTGAGGGAACTAGAGATCCGCGAAGACTCACAAATTACATTATTGGCATCCTTATCCTCCTACATTGGATCCAACGAATCGATAGTGAGGATTAGGAAGACTCTTTCTTGAAACCTTCCTGTGGATCTCAAAATATAGTAAAAATTTAATGAAATAACAATAATAATATATGTTATACGAGAAATTGACTCCCTCACGAGAATATCCATAGCGGAAATACCGTGTTTATATTCCAGCATAATTGTGTACATGGTCCGGTGTTAGGATTGTTCAAATGCTCCAGTGAGAGTATCGTGTTTATGCTCAAAGATTACTGTACTGTATATGCTTCTGCACAAAGATTGTCCAAGTGCTGGAACACACACACACACATTACGTTGGTAGGAGAATATATACATATACTCCGAATCTCTGAGAATGAACACACTAGTTACATTCCTCACAGTTAACCCAACATTCTCTGGTAGCAAACACATGCCATTGAGACACAAACCTGGCACCCAAAGAATTACGAGAGAAAAACATTAGCGTAAAGAAAGAATAAAGAAAACAGCATCTCGAAAAAACTGAACCATGAAACGAAATGGCTATGAGACATATATATGAATCAGTAGACGCTGCGGAGGATGGAGGGTAGGTATCGAAGCTGGTTCATTGCCCGTGAAACTCCGAACGAGCGTCTCTGATTGCAGCGCTGGCAAATATGCTGTTGTAAGTTTTAAAAGAGGAACATCCCCGAGACAGAGACAGAGGATGAGGATTAAGTTCCAAATTGAGTCTGAGTCGTTTAGCAGGACTGTCACGCCTCGCCACAGTATTAAACCCGAAGATTCGAACCGCGGAAATGTGAGGTTTTGATGCTCCGGTTCTCCCACTGGAATATTTTCATACGACGAAGAGAGTGGCTGGTGTGTGTGGGTGTGTGTGTGTGTGTTGATTTTCACCACAATGCACATCGTACATGTGCATTCATGTGCAAATGTTGACCCTGTGTGCGTTTTACTACATGTATGTATATATTATTTTAGCACGAGCTTTAGAGTCGTATGTAGTATGTATGTATGTATGTATGTATGTATGTATATATGTGTGTATTTATTTATTTTTAGTGGGCTTAAATGGATAAACTGCAGTAGCAAAATATATCTAAAATTCCCTTTGGCCACAAACACCAATTTCACCTCAATTCAATATTTTTTTTTTTCCTGGATCAAAGTGACATTTGTAACATTTGATTGAGAGAGAGAGAGAGAGAGAGAAAGAGAGAGAGAGAGAGAGAGAGAGTAACGTACCACAAAATGAATCACCACCACAGCCTTAGCAACAAAAACACTCACTACACTTTAAAACGAAGCTATTCGTTTCGCCATGATTTACCGGGACAGCAGAGGGTACAATATGGCCTTAACATCGTTGTTCAGACATAGCGAAATGCATCACAGACAAGATACAGGAGGAAACATAGCGCTATGTATCACAGCTGTATGCTAGGACACTTGACGGAACAACCTGAGGTGGATTTATAAATAGGAGTAATAATAATAATAATAATAATAATAATAATAATAATAATAATAATAGTAATAATAGTAATAATAATAGTAATAATAATAATAAATAATAATAATTACAGTAATAATAATAATAATACCATATGGGTATTTTATTTCTTTATATTATTGTATAGTATAATACTGTACATTATTGGCGAAGTAGAGCAAATGTTACGTCAGTTGTAACTAATATATATTTTTCATTTTGCCGTGGGGTTATGTGGCGGTCTCTCAGTACTAAATAAACAATTGACCATGTGTATTTTGGCCCCCCATATGATTTATTTAGGATATCAAAAATAGATTTATTCCATATAGATTACTAAATTTTATATATGAAAGGATAAAAAAAAATATATATATTTTCAGTACAGCACCGCGTGAATAAGGAAACTCCCCAAGGGTGAGTCTTTACCTTCATCTCTCACATTAATCTAACCACACCTGTGCCATGTGAGTGAGCCACAGTGTGATCTTGGGCCGTGAGGGAGTGGCAGGTGTTAATGTTATGTTATTACGTGTCAACATATAAGTTTTATAAGCGAGGTTTCGAAGTTAGTAAATAAAATAGTCATTAAAAATAAGAAATTAAGAGAGACACGTGTACCTAGTTGTTGTGAACACTTGAGTGGCGAGAAAAGTTTTACCAGGACATAATTATCTCTCTGGAGGCCTAATGAGTCACCTACAGCGAGTGGAATCGTTAAAAAAATCGAATTAATTATCACAGGAACCAGAGTTATATTCTACACACTAAAGACTGGTAAAAAAATTAATTAATGTATTCTATAGAAAAAATATCACTTAATTAAGCATTTTACTTTTGAAAAGACTTTTAATTTAGACTTTCGGAGGCTTACTTATTCACACAGTCACAATAAGCCTCAACTAGTCGTCACGGTCATGTTGCAGTAAAGAGCTGTTGACCTACAAATTATTATCCTGTATTGCATGCAAGTTTAAACCTTTTTGGCCACCTGTGTAGTATGCTACCACTTTTTTGTTACGTGTATTTTATTGGGAATTTTTAATTAGAGTTCAGAATATCCAGCTGGTATTTTCATCAGTCCTGAATTACTTAATTTGAATTCACCAGTTGGCTGACCCTGAATAAGTGGATGATAGAGCTTACACTAATTACAGTGGTACTACTAATACTTTTTTGTTTTAATTATGACCTCCAACCTCCCCTTATAACCATACCTTCTTCACACCTAACTATCATAATACAAAAGTTAGTTAAGCTGCAGATCTATGCTTCATTCTGTGACTGTTGCCTCATAGTCCAGGTCTGTAATTGTTGTTAGCTAAGGGACTGAAGATCTTGTTCCACTGAGATACAGGAGAGTGCAGACCTGAGCAAGGAGAATGATAGTCAACACCTCAACCAGGCCTCTCCTAACTTCTAGGTTGTTGCTTCTGTTCTGATATTACCTCGGCCAGTCTGGCGTAGAAGCATCTTGCACTAGGTCCCATCCTGCTCGATGTTGTCAACACCAGATGAGTGAAGCTGCTTTGGTCCACATTCTGGATTCCCTTCACTTATGCTGCTGCTGCTGCTGCTGCTGCTGCTGCTGCTGCTGCTGCTGCTGCTGCTGCTGCTGCTGCTGCTGCTGCTGATGATGATAATGATGATGATGATGATGATGATGATAATGAATTAGATTGGAATGGCAAATGGAGTGAAGAGTTGGATTTTTTTGTGAGAGAGAGAGAGAGAGAGAGAGAGAGAGAGTGTCACTGGTTGGAAGTATCCCAAGATAACACTAGTCATTCGGCAAAAAATAAAAATAGATATTCTTTCTCTCTGGCACACAAATACACACACTAGCATTTTACATCTACTCTTGCATACACTATACAACATGAGGGATAGTTTTATAAGTGAGAACCTTTGGTGCATGTACGAATTTAGAATCATCTTCTCCACCGATATTTTACTTAAACCTGGTACTATCACACAATGAATATACTGTATAGCCTGAGCGTGATCCGGCCCCACCTCCCGCCTCCTCACCTCACCGCTAAAAACAATTGGATAAGTAATTTCTCTATTTCTTACAGGTTCCCAATACAAAATATGTCATTGGGTATTATATTTCTAACATTTCATTGAATATATATACAGAAAAAAATATGTATTTGACAGAATATTTCCATTGAGGCCAAAGAGAACCATGACATTAAAAAAAACTCTAAAATTATTGAACAGATCCACAAAATAAAATAATATTATAAACAAAAAATAACACAAAGTAAAAAAAAAATAACTTTGAATAATATAGTTAAAATTACTTTATATATATCTGCAAAAAAACCAAAAACAAAACATTTACAAATACATTCTCTTTATGAACTACACAAAGCTCCACAATTCTTCCCCATTTTTATTTTTTTTGTTATATCTTTTAAATACAAAAATATAACACCGGACGTACAGAAAGAGAGAGAGAGAGAGAGAGAGAGAGAGAGAGAGAGAGAGAGAGAGTAAAAAAAGACAGTTTTATTTTCTCATTTGAAGCCAATCAGGGGTAAAGGTGCTTAATAAGACTTGTGAGGGCCGGGAGTTGTAAAGGCCTTATACAATTTAACCAGAGGATAAAGTTTTCTCGAGGTAAATATTTGGCTGAGAGGAAAAAAAATTGCAATTAGTTTAGAGGAGGACTTATGAGTTACCTAGAGATGTGTTTCTTCTGTACAAAGTCACGTTTCTCTTTGCTGTAATGAGAGAGAGAGAGAGAGAGAGAGAGAGAGAGAGAGAGAGAGAGAGAGAGAGAGAGAGAGAGCATATGTGCAATACTATTCATATTTGAAAGTAATTTTTATTTCTAACTTTTCGTATTTATCTTTTTTTTCCTTTCCCTCTCTCTTTTATCTTTGATTTTCTTTTCCTTTTCTGTTCTCTACTTATCTCTGCAATGCCTGTGACGTCCGTCCGTCTGTCCGTCCGTCTCATTCTAGCCGACAGTAGTGTATCTCAGAAACACATACCCACACTCCTCCGTCTCAGCAGGAAGCGAGGACCATGGGAAGACCTGACCTCATCACTGAATTACTGTCGCTTGGAGATGGCCGCTTACACGACAGTATAGCTCTGAAATGAAGCCAAATTTGCACTTTACGTCTCGGGTATACAAGCGGACTTACTAAACTTGGCAGCAATGGGAGGCTTCACTACCCTGAGATGAGATCTGCAGTGGTTCGTACGTTCAATCTTGCATCGTAAATGAAGATTTGAGGACGTATCTAATTCTTTGACTCAAGTTGAGATAGCAAGGTGGAGTCATGGAAATTCCTGTATTAATAAAAGTCCCATAACTAAAGACGCGAGGATACACCTGACCTGGTGGCCCTTATGTTACGGCACATAGATGGACTCGCCAACGTTAGTAAGATAAGCCTCCACCTTACCGGCGATAATCAGTGGGCTTTGATGAGGTATCAAACTGGCTCATTCAGTCTAATGTATCAAGATGAATTGGTTGTATTTACATCGTATCTAGATGTGTAATGACTCATCTAACAGATTTTCTTCATAAATAGCATAACGATGGATTCCTTAAGGTTTTGTAAGGTAAATTTCCTATGTAGTCAGAGGTATTATACGATAATTTTTTATTAATTAATACAGGATTTTTACGCTACATTTCCCCCTTGCCAGAAGAGAAAAACGAATCTAATTGGCTAATTTTAGTTATTGTTACTGAACAAACTTGGCGACCAAAACAAGATAGAGATTACTCCTTAGATTGACGAAACTAGATGACTCTCTCACCTTAAGTTACGATCAGAAAAAAAAAATAGGTAAAAATCTATATTAATACGGATCTCTGTTGTTAGTTAGTAGGTAAGGCTTCATAATTCCTGGTATGTAATTCATAAACCGTTGAATTAATTTTTACCAGTTTCCTTTGTAAGAATTGTACAGTTTTCCCTCCGTTGGTGTATTGCATTTTCCCTCTGTCGAATTCATTTACACCATATGCACACTGTATGCATATGTGCATCCATGTGTGTATGTATGTGTATATATGTATGTGTGTGTGTGTGTGTGTGTGTGTGTGTGTGTGTGTGTGTGTGTGTGTGTGTGTGTGTGTGTGTGTGTGTGTGTGTGTATATGCATGTATACTTTTTTGCAACAGGAAAAATAGGAAGATATGAAATTGAAGTTTAGGGGTAAAAAATCAAGCAGGACTGAGGGTGAGGGGGAGGGAGTTGTGAGGGGTGTGGGAAGGGGGTTGTGAGGGGTGAGGGGAGGAGGTTATGAGGGCTGAGGGGGAGGAGGCTGTGGGGGGTGAGGGGAGGAGGCTGTGAGGGCTGAGGAGAGGAGACTGTGATACATAAATTCATCTATCCACACACACACACATACATACATACATACATACATACATACATACATACATACATACATACATACATACATCAATTGGTAAGATTTCCCTCGTAATTGAAACATCGTAGAGCAATTCTTCCCGACCTTCGTGCAGATCATTGCCTCAACTTCTCAATCTCTGGAAGGCCGTTGGGGAAATCACAGAGGCCGTGGATCAAGGCTTCGTCTGGAGTGGTTCTCTCTCTCTCACTCTCTCTCAGTGCCTGCTGGCTGCTGGTGAATTGCTGGGCGTCACTAGTACCGGGTAATCAGTGGCACTTAGAAGATAGTGAGTAATTCCTGGTAGAGATTAGTTACTGGAAGAAAATAGTTCCTGGAATATACAGTACTGAATGGTTCTTGGAAGATAGTATTCTCTGGAAGACAGTAGTTCCTGGAAGACAATAATTCCTGGAATACAGTAGTTCCTGGATGATAATGGTTCCTGGAATACAACTGCTCCCGTATGAGAATGTTTTGTTTGATGTTTTAGGTCACTGGAAGGCAAGTGTTTGTGGAAGACAGTGGGTGCTGGATCACACTGGTTACTGAAAACAATGGCTGATGGCAAATAGATAACCTCTCTCTCTGTCTCTCGCCCATCATAGATCTAGTGTAAATTCGAAAATATATCACATGATAACACTATCTTTATAAATAATGAGGTGCTTCTCTATATAAGCAAATCTCTCTCTCTCTCTCTCTCTCTCTCTCTCTCTCTCTCTCTCTCTCTCCTTCTTTCTTTCTTCCAAGATATTCAACTTACGCAGGCAAAATATTTTTCGCTATACGATGAAAAAGACCATTGATCAAGACACCGAATCTCCTCTCAAAGCTAAAAAAAAAACGGTTTACCAGACAAGACTCTTAGAAGGGACTTGTTCCCCTCCCTTCCGTGTTCTCTGTAGCCACCAACAACATCACCATCACTCGCACCACCATCACTAACACTCACGACCATAACCACCCCAATCACCAAACACTAACAACACCACCACCACTACCACCACTGTCAATACCACTTCTATTATCACTAACACCACCACTATCACTACCACCACCACCCAACCCACTATCACTACCACCACGACTACCACTACTACCACCAAGACTAAAGCGGATATGATAGATCAGCTCAGGTGGCGGTCAACAGACTGGCCGAACTTTTTAAATATGTAAGGTGGAGCAACATCTGATCCATGTGTGAAGGAGATGGTCTCTCTCTCTCTCTCTCTCTCTCTCTCTCTCTCTCTCTCTCTCTCTCTCTCTCTCTCTCTCTCTCTCACATACAAACGGGACAAAATATAATAAGTAGGTCCCAAACTTTCGTCTCTATTTCAACACGTCTTCACACATTCTAAATTGGCATGTTATTAATTTTTGGTTTCCATAACGTACCATAAACGCCTGACACACACACACACACACACACACACACACACACACACACACACACACACACACACACACACACACACACACACACACACACACACCTTATATGCGCTCTTAAGGTGAACATTTAACTTAAGATATTTTGTGAATCCAAGAAATAACTCATAAATTTGGCCTGGTGGAAGTTCACTTAAGATGGCGTGTAGAGGAGTTATACGAGGCTGTGGCGTGCGTGTTGGGGAGGCGGGTAAAGGGGAGGTGTGGGGAAGGGAGGGCGTGAGGAGTAAAGGGTAGGCGTAGGGGTAAAGGTAAGGCGTGGTGGAGGAAGGGAATGAGTGGGAGGAGGTATGAGGGAAGAGGAGGCGTGGGGTGGGGAGATAGGATATGGGGAGAAGGAGGAGGGAGAGGTGTGGGGTGAGGAAGCTTGAGAGGGGTGTAGGAAGGGAGACGAGGAAGAAGAAAGGGGGGACGTGAGGGAGGAGGAGAGGAAGAAACAGGTAAGAGGTAAAGTGGGGCGTGGTGGATAGGAGGTGTGGGAGGATGAATGGCGAGTGAGGGGAGGAGGGAGAGGGGTGAGAGAAAGACAGAGGAAATCACGACACCTCCTCACCTCTCTCACACTCCCTCCGCTGTGGCCACGAGCAAAACTCTCTCAAACCAGTTATTGTGTCCCCTCACCTACCTGCCCTGTAGCTCATTAAATATTCAACAAACGCATTTCCAACTCTGCAGCAAAAATAGTAGACTCATTCGTGAGGCAAGAGTTGATGGGGATTTCCTTGACCTGAACTGACTGTACTAGGTTTATTTGTTCTCCTGACGGGGGAGGAGAGAACATATTTCCAGCTAGTACAGATAAAGTCTCAGTGTTATTCCTGTGATTATGTTAGCTTTAATCTTTTATGCCGTAGCTTTAATGGATAAGTTAGCTGTCTTCCCGCATCGCCAGTCAAAGATGAAAATTAACGTACACAAGCATCTGAGAATCCTGACTTACCTTAAAAATCGACTCATACGTAAGTTAAAAGGGCCTCACAATTGCACCGAGACGCTACGGTAATCAGATTTATTCTCTTATCCGGTTGTATAAAAGAAAACTAAATGAATCTTGTATATTTATTGTTCTGTGTGTCTGTCTCCTCCTCCTCTTTCTCCCCCTCCTTCTCCTCTCCTCTTCGTTCTTCCCTTCCTCCTCCCTCAACAGGATATCAGGGAGTTACTGTAAGATACAAGACCAGTTACCAGATTAAATGATTCATACACACCTAAACATTCTTCTTGTACCACTCTCTGTGTGAAGATAGTGTACTCTATCCACCACTACCACCCCAACCACCACCCACCACTTCCAACGCCTCCGCCGTCACCACCACCACCACCACCCACCACTTCCAACACCTCCGCCGTCACCACCACCACCACCACCACCACCACCCACCACTTCCAACGCCTCCGCCGTCACCACCACCACCACCACCCACCACTTCCAACACCTCCGCCGTCACCACCACCACCACCACCCACCACTTCCAACACCTCCGCCGTCACCACCACCACCACCACCACTCACCACTTCCAACACCTCCGCCGTCACCACCACCACCACCCACCACCCACCACTTCCAACACCTCCGCCGTCACCACCACCACCACCACCACCCACCACTTCCAACACCTCCGCCGTCACCACCACCACCACCACCCACCACTTCCAACACCTCCGCCGTCACCACCACCACCACCACCCACCATTTCCAACACCTCCGCCGTCACCACCACCACCCACCACTTCCAACACCTCCGCCGTCACCACCACCACCACCACCCACCACTTCCAACACCTCCGCCGTCACCACCACCACCCACCACTTCCAACACCTCCGCCGTCACCACCACCACCACCACCCACCACTTCCAACACCTCCGCCGTCACCACCACCACCACCACCCACCACTTCCAACACCTCCGCCGTCACCACCACCACCACCACCACCACCACCACCCCCACCACCACCCACCACTTCCAACACCTCCGCCGTCACCACCACCACAGGAACAGGAACAGCAGCGCCCTCTGTGTGTGAGTGTGTGTCTGGCAAGTGAGGAAATTCAGAAATCATGATCGTTGAGGTAGAGTGATGACCTCTGTGTTTATGGTCAATAACGATGATTCACGGGCATTAGTTTACGGTCTATAACGATGGTGATTCACCCGTTCGGATTTATGGTCAATAACCCTGATCCACCCGTAAAAAGAAACCCAATGATTTACAGGCATAAATAACCCTAATCTACCTGTAAAAATGACCATGATTTACCTGTATAAATCAAGCAGGCAAGATTCAGTAAACACCGACAAGGGTAGTAGTAACCCTGAGTTTATGGTCAGTAAGTTAGTGAAGACAGGATAGTGACACGCGCACACACATGCACACACACACACACACACACACACACACACACACACACACACACACACACACACACACACACATGCACACACACACACCTGGTAATAAGTGGAGGCAGTATAGAGCTGGTTTTAAAGAGAGGTACTATATATGTGATAACACACCTGGTAATAAACATCTAACATACCTGATAATAAACATCTAACACACCTGGTAATAAACATCTAACACACCTGGTAATAAACATCTAACACACCTGATAATAAACATCTAACACACCTGATAATAAACATCTAACACACCTGGGGGAGAAGAAAGATGGTGAAGATGAGGGAAAGGAGGTGGAGGAGGAGCAGAGGGAACAAAAGGGGAGAGATGAAGACCAAGACAAAGAGAGAGATAGAGGGAGAGAGAGAACGATAATGTGAGAGAGAGAGAGAGAGAGGAGAAATCACCCCATTGTCGTAAACATAAGATAGCTCCCTAAGGCGTTCTCAGGTATACTTCATACCACTACCCATCTTTCATTCACTGACTTACGGTATTTTGGATCAGATTTACATAACACACAAACACTGGGATGAGGTTAGGGGGAGGTGGAGATGGGGTGGGGTGGAGGTGGGGTGGGGTGGAGGTGAGGTCAGGTGGGGTGGGGTGGGGTGGAGTGCAGGTGGGGTGGGGTGGGGTGGGGTGGAGGTGGGGTGGGTGTGGAGGTGGGGTGGGGTGGGGTGGAGGTGACGTCAGGTGGGGTGGGGTGCAGGTGGGGTGGGTGTGGAGGTGGGGTTGGGTGGGGTGGAGGTGAGGTCAGGTGGGGTGAGGTGGAGGTGGGATGGGGTGGGGTGGGGTGGGGTGGGGTGGGGTAGAGGTGGGGTGGGTGTGGGAGTGGTGGGGAGATCAATGAAGTTTTGAACATACGGGTGGCTGATGTTAGAACTCTTTGATATCTTGAGCTGTTTTACTTGTATAGTGTTAGTTTTTGTTTATGGCTAAGTGATGCTGCTTGGTAACAGGTCGTCATAGCTTCTAGAGAGAGAGAGAGAGAGAGAGAGAGAGAGAGAGAGAGAGAGAGAGAGAGAGAGAGAGTTATGGTTTACCTTCTTCTGGATCATGGTGATTGAGGGGGTGAAGGAGGGATGGAAGGGGTAATAAAGTCAGAGCAGCGTGTAAGACGTAAAAAAAATGGCATTCTTCTTTTTAACAGGTACATTACTTCTCACCTTCTCCCCACCTTCTCCCCACCCCATCCACTACTCTTTACCTTGCCCCTACCCTATCACTACTCCCCACCTCTATTGCTCCCTACCTCATCCACTACTCCCCACCTTCTCGCCACTCCATTCACTACTCCTCCCCACCCCACCCACTATTCCCCTACACCCCATGTAACATCAAGTTCTCCATGAAATTTACACCTTGGCTACCATCATCATTTAACCAGCAGGTGACCGCGTGTACATATAGTTAACATGGGAGCCCGGCCGCTTCCAGGTGTTACTCTCCCCAGGTGTCTAAAAATGATCCTAGCCTCCAACTCTGTGCCAGGATTCTCAAAACTTCTTACGATGAAAATACCTCTTTGAATAATACCTAAGATTAACACCTATTGCTTCGACTTAAGGTAAAATACCCAAATTACCCTTTAAAATACCATTAAAATTATATTCAGACTCGAACTTAACTGGATATTTTCACTTAACACAAGACTGAATTAACGTAGATATTATTTGGTAATATTTTGGATGTTAAGCCTATTCCCTAATTGGTGCTAAGTAAAGGTATCTAGTTAAGGTAGAGTTTCAGTATAATTTGGATAGTATTTGGGTATTTTAATCAGCTACGAGATTCTTGCAAGATGTTAGCTTAGGTGTGAATATGGCTGACCTGAGGTGAGATTGCGTCTTGAATTTCTTTTTTTTTTCTTTTCGCGCATGTAAATTTATGCGGAGGTTTAGGAATCACTGTGTGTATTATGTAGGCTAGTAGAGGATGTGTGTGTGTGTGTGTGTGTGTGTGTGTGTGTGTGTGTGTGTGTGTGTGTGTGTGTTTGTGTGTGTTTGTTTGTTTTTGCATCGTCCATAAACATAGGTGGTAGAACCGCCCTCCCCATAACATGTTAGTTCTACGTAACCATTTATCTCAGAACTGTGTCAATGTCGAGCACTGTCAGGTAAGATGTGTCTACACTAATTGGAGGTGTTCCCGGTGCGCTTAGGTCTTGTCTGTGCTCAAGGTCAAAGACAGATTGTAGTGCTCACAACCTCTCGTCGATATATTCTCTGTCTTCCTCTCCATTTACCATTATTTTTCCTATTTTTTTTCTCTCTTATTCTCTTATTTTCTCTCTAATTATTGCTTTCTTTCTCTCTCTTACTTTATCTCTTTCTCTTTTATTCTCTCTCTCTCTTATTTTCTTTCTTGTTTTTTCTTTATCTTTTAACTTTCTTATTCCTTTTTCTTTCTATCTTATTCTCTCCCTTTACTATTCTCTCTCTCTCTCTCTCTCTCTCTCTCTCTCTCTCTCTCTCTCTCTCTCTCTCTCTCTCTCTCTCTCTCGCTCTTATTCTCTTTTCTCTTATTCATTCTTTCTTTCTCATATTCTTTTTCTTTCTCTCTTATCCCCCCCCCCCCCGTCTCTCTCTCTCTCAACAATGAAATGTATTCTGATTCCTATTCTCAGTCGAGTGTTGGAAATCCAATCTAAGATTCGCTTCGAAATGTTTGTATACGGAGGGAAGAAAACTCCTCGATATTCTGTGTATGTGTCTAACTCAAGTCAAAGTCTCCTCATCTGTTTGGTGGAGAGACATCTGAAGTCTCCACCATGAGTCTATTGGTGTTTCACAAGATAGATGTGTGGGCAATGAAACTCTCTCACGAAAAATAATGGCACCCTGGCACTCTCTCTCTCTCTCTCTCTCTCTCTCTCTCTCTCTCTCTCTCTCTCTCTCGCTTTTCCTCTCTTTATCTTTTATTACAACGATTTATGCTTTCTCTCTCTCTCTCTCTCTCTCTCTCTCTCTCTCTCTCTCTCTCTCTCTCTCTCTCTCTCTCTCTTTTTTTTTATCTGTTTATATATCTATCTATTTATCTATCTATCTATCTATCTATCTATCTATCTATCTTATTCTCTTCTCTCTTCCATCCTATTTCCTGTTATAGCTCTCACGTCTCTCTCTTTCTCTCTTTTACTTCTTCCTACGCTTTTGTTCTTTGCACTCCCATCTTTATTTCCTCTCCTTCCCCTCTCACAACTCTCATTTCCTGTTCTTTCTATCCCAGTTTCCTTTCTCTCTCTCTCTCTCTCTCTCTCTCTCTCTCTCTCTCTCTCTCTCTCTCTCTCTCTCTCTCTCTCTCTCTCTCTCTCTCTCTCTCTCTCTCTCTCCTCTCTCTCTCTCTCTTTGGTAGAGTTCCATTATTCAGTACTTTGGTCTCTAGCCACAGCTGGTGTACGGTTACTGTGGTGCAGCTGGTGTAAGTCATTGGTGCAGCTGGTGTACGGTTACTGTGGTGCAGCTGGTGTAAGTCATTGGTGCAGCTGGTGTACGGTTACTGTGGTGCAGCTGGTGTACGGTTACTGTGATGCAGCTGGTGTACGGTTACTGTGGTGCAGCTGGTGTACGGTTACTGTGGTGCAGCTGGTGTCCGGTCACTGGTGCAGCTGGTGTACGGTTACTGTGGTGCAGCTGGTGTAAGTCATTGGTGCAGCTGGTGTACGGTTACTGTGGTGCAGCTGGTGTACGGTCACTGGTGCAGCTGGTGTACGGTCACTGGTGCAGCTGGTGTACGGTCACTGGTGCAGCTGGTGTACGGTCACTGGTGCAGCTGGTGTACGGTTATTACCCTCTAGGTGTGCAGTGGTCTCGTCTCGCTCATAGACTTGTAATTTAGTAACCTTAGAGAACAATAAGACCCGCGGCGAATGTCCGGCCACCTCCACCTGACCCAGGCTGCCAGGTGAGGTGTGGCAGATGGTTTACCTGTTGTGGATACGTCTAATATCTCTCTCCCTATGTCTGTGTGTCTGTCTGTCTATCTCTTTGTCTCTTCCACTATCTTCTCTTTTCCCCCTCTTCCATCTTCCTTATTATCCCTTTCTTTAGCTCTCCCCTATTCTCTATCATAGTTTCACTCTACTACACAGATACAAAACCAAAACATTGACACAACAGACGCTGAGGCAACATATTGTACTCACGCCTCTATGTACAATGACTGAGTACATATGTGTTGTACAACCTCCGCAGTGCATGAAACTCCACCTACTATATCACCCCATCATGGACTACACACCCTGTCTATAATCGACCCTCCGACTCTTACAACACCTGTCTCTTTCCGTCTTACTTCTACTGGCAGGTGTAACGCCATCTAGTAACCAGAACCACCGGGAGAGAGAGAGAGAGAGAGAGAGAGTAGGTCTGGCAGGCATCATGAATCTCCCTCACCTGACTTCCTGCATAAATTTGTTTGGAGCAGAATTCAACAATAATTATAATATAGTGTTGGAAGCGCTGCGTTGACTTAATGAGGCTTTATAATGAAGCCTCGTGCTGCCACTTTCTATATTACTTTATGTTCATCAGTCTTTGTTCACGTGTTATTGTCTTGTGTTCATCACTCTTGGTTCATATGTTATTGTCTTGTTTATCAGTCTTTGTTCACGAGTTATTACCTTGTGTTCACCACTACACTCGTGCCGTTCGTTGCGTGGTGTTCATTAGTCTTCATTCATATGTTATTGAATGGTGTTCATCAATCTTTGTTCACCGATTCAATTCATCACTAATTGTTCCACTTTCCAATAAATCCATCCCAGATATCTGTAATATTTCCTTTCCCTCCGCTCATCTTTACTTTATTAAACTCATAAATTAGCGACCCACCTGTGACTCTACTATACATTCTCTATGGTACAATTATTAAAATTGTTCCATTATATTATACGGTACAATTATTAGGATTGTCCCCTTATATTTTATGGTGCAACTATTAAATGGATCCATTATATTTTGTTATTTTTTATGTACACACGAAAACTATATATTATTCTCTCAATACTTTTTTTGCTATATCATACATAACCAATATACTGTGTGTGTGTGTGTGTGTGTGTGTGTGTGTGTGTGTGTGTGTGTGTGTGTGTGTGTGTGTGTTAATCCCTCTTTTATTTCAGTTACAAAATGTTGAATTATGACTGAACATGAACTTAGTCAGAGGTTATTAAAACTATTAATTTTCCCGGTTCAATTAAGTTCAATAATCCAGTTGTTAATTAAACACTATTTGCTTCATTGGCTCTATAAAACACATCTAACTATATAGGACATGTATCCCCCTATAGCATGTCAGTCTGTGTATATGTGTCTTATATGAGTATAATATTAGGCATTTATGTATGTATTTATGTATGTGTGTATGTATGAATGTATGTATGTATGAATGTATGTATGTACGTATGTATGTAATTGTCTTTGTAATTTTTCTGTTTGTTTGACTGTCTATCTCTCTGTCTTTGTCTCTTTATCCATTTAATCCTACGTACAAACATAACCAACTAATAACACACACACACACACACACACACACACACACACACACACACACACACACACACACACACACACACACACACACACACACACACACACACACGCGCGCGCGTAAATCTCATGTATATGTATAATTTTGAATGAATTTATTAAAAGATACATACGAGAGTGTTTAAAATTTGAGGGTCTTCTCCTGCACTACACGTTAATTGTATTACCTTTAATAATTCATTTCCACGATCTTACACATGAACCAACAATAGTTTTCCTAGAAGAGTCGCGTTATCTCTCTCACTTTTTTCTCACTCTCTGCGTCTGTCTGTCTGTCTGTCTGCCTGTCTGTCTGTCTGTCTGTCTGTGTCTTTCATTACTACTTACCCCTCACTCATGCAACCTTGTAAAATAACACCTCGTCTGTTCTCTTCCTCTCTCTCTATCTCTCTCACTCCGGTTTGTCCCTTCCCCTGCTCCTCATTCTCACCCAAACCCTGTAACATAAAACCTCTCCTTTGTCCCTCTCACCCTCCCTTTCATCCTCTCTCTCTCTCTCCTTCTCTCCATCAATCTCTCTCTCATTACTGCCTACTTCTCCTCCCTACCCCCTTCCCTTCCCTCACTCTCACCCAAATCCTGTGACATAACATCCCTCCTTTTCCCTCTCTCCTTCTCTCTCTCTCTCTCTCTCTCTCTCTCTCTCTCTCTCTCTCTCTCTCTCTCACACACACACACACACACACACACACACACACCACACACACACACACACACACACCACACACACACACACACACACACACACACACACACACACACACACACACACACACACACATAACACAACTATCCCCCCGAGTATCAAAAGCAACGTGGCTGCCTGTTAGTTTATTTTACGCTTTGGATAATGAAGATCAAGTCTGGTTTCCGCTGCATTATCAACATCACGATATATTTTCATTTCTCTCATGTCTTCCTTTTTTTGTCTCTGTCTGTCTGTCTGCTGCTTTCTTCTCTTTTTTTAATGCCAGTTGTCTCTCTTGTTTCATATTGTTTTTTTTCTTTATTTTTCTTGACCTCCCTCCTTTCCCTTTCTCCTTTTCCTTCTCCTTCTCTCATTCTTCCCCCAAGTCTGTTTGTATCTTGTTCTACGCTTGGTATTGTTGTCTCTCCTCTTCTGTTTCTTTCCTCCTCTTCTCATGCTCCCTTCCTCTTCTCCCGTTTATACTGCATTCCTTCTTTTCCTGTCTCTTTCTTTCTCTTTTAATTGGTCTCTCCCTTTTCCCTGTTTCTTTCTTAACTCTTTGTCATCCCTCTCTTCCTTTCATTTTACACCGTCTCTCTCTCTCTCTCCTTCCAAAATGTCTATTGTTCGTCTGCTTCTCCCATTTCTCGCCTTCTATTACATTCCTCTCCGTCTTTCCCTCACTCGCAATAATTCCACATGACATCTCCGTTCCTCTTATTTCCATCCCTCCCGTCTCTGATACTCAAGGGAGGTAATATTATCCTGGAACCACTTTTTGGACCAGTGGCTGACTTGTTGCACTAACCAAACACGCGGTATTTTCCTTCTATAGCTGAGTGTGGTTAATCGTTAGTAAACTCTGGGCCTGGAAGAGCATAGGTTGTATTCGATTGAGGCATCTTGTGCTGCCACCTTTTGAGAATTGTTTAAACTAACATCTGTAAATCCAGGATGACATCTTTTAATCCAGGTATATCTGAAGAGGAAGTTTATACTGAATTTGCATTGATTTTCGTTAAAAATATCAGTTTTATATATGTATTTTTTTTTTTTTAATAATTGATAAGTTTTCATACATTTCATAAACAATTTCAATTATGAAATATATGTAATATTTCAACAAGATATAAAGAACCATACCCTTTGTGATGTAAGCAGCTGATGTTCTCTGACTTTGTTTACATTTGCCATTCAATATAGTGAAACCTCTATTTAACGGACGATATACAGAAGAAATTCCTTAATTTCGAGGGTCCGTTAGATGTAAAACCTCCACCTAACGATTTCTATAGATATGAAAGTCTGCCATATCGAGGGCCTATTAGACGTGAATCCCCAATTTAATGAATTATGTGAAGGTTTCACTATACTCGATTGCTTATTGATATTAATGTGATCACTTCCTGTCATCGACCCACTACACTTACCTTTTTGTCCGCTACGTCATCGCCAAGATAATAGTCGTTAGTGAAAATCCAGACAAGTGACGAAAGTTTTGAACCATTAACCAGGATCATTACTTGTGTGGGGGTAATATTGTCATTAATAAAGAGAAGGGATATGAATCAAACAAGCCAATTAGAGGTAAAGAAACATTCTTAGTCATGATCGGGATAAATATGAGATGACGATAAATAAGGTAAGAATTGATCAAAAACTCACAGCACTGTACCAAATCACCACACTACCATGATCTCCTTATTTCTTCTACTAAACTAATCCATCTAAACCAATGATTCGCCAGTCCTTCTAAACCAATGATTCGCCAGTCCTTCTAAACCAATGATTCGCCAGTCTTTGTAAACCAATAATTCGCCAGTCTTTCTTTAGCAAAGGACAACAAGACACTCCTAGACACAAAAGAAGGCACTTTATCTCGTGGTCAGAGAGACACACAGAAATACCTAAAAATAATCAGAGAGAAATATACACTTACTCATTAGTGGTTAAATGTATAAAATAATAATATGGATAAGTGCGACGCCTCATATACTGTATAAGAATTATATGTAAATACATACACTCCAGACTGATAGGTTATGTAGATGTACAGTTCCCATAGTGTGAGTTTGTTTTTTATATTGCCAGTTTAGTAAATGGTGTTTAATTAACAATCGGATTATTGAACTTAATTGAACCAGGATATTAACGGCTTTATTAAGCTCTAATTGGAATTATGTTCAGTCATATTAGGTAATTAAAATTTGAAACTAATTAATGTGTTCCCTGTTAATAGATAGTTATTTTAAGGACAAACGAATAATTGGCATCACTCGTTATAGAGAAATGTCATCGAAAATGTTCCAAATTAAACAAATAAAAATCATACGACCGAAAATTGGTCACTGTAGGTTTGAGTGAATCACCCTTTGAGATTCTGAGCATTATGACTTCTTGTACTTCACTTTGTCAATTTATATTGAGGAGCTGTACTGATCCCTGTTGAGAGATGGAAGTAGCCAACATTTTTTGTGTTACTGTCCATAGATTTTTTTTTGTTTTGAACAAAAATTATATAATTCGAATAGTGAAACAGAACTGTGGACTCATTCATGACTGTCGTTTCAGGTAGAATGATCCTTGGCCGAAGACACAACGGGTGACGCCAAGGCTTCCTCTACCACCAGGGCAAGGTGAGTACTACTTCTTTTTCTCGTATTATGACTTAATGGACAAATATTTTTATTAATTTATGGTGTTAACTAAAGCTATTCTTAGTATCATGGTTTTTTTTTCCTGTTATTTGAAAAGTACAATTGATAGTGAAGATTAAGAAGAGGGTTGCCTTTTTTAAGGGGGTGGGGGCAGAATATTTTTGGACATGTTTGTTGTAATGCACAGATGGATATGTTACAGCAGAGAAAGAATAAATGTAGGAAAGTGGAATATATACAGTTTTCCTTCAGAACTTTATGAGCTTGCCATCAAAACTCCCTCAGGAAGGCCAAAGGTCTACACCAGTAATGATGACAAACAACACGAATCAACTAAACCAAATTTAATGACCTTACATATCTTGTGCTTTGGTTAGGTTTGGTTGGCTTCTGTCGCCAATCGTCGTAGCCACACAAGCTATTGACACTTCACAAGAACACTTCTAAAAATACTTCTGTAGATTCAACGTCATTATTTAATTCTCTCCCACCCAATAAGCATTTTTACTTTAAACAAACACAACTCTGAGATCCTGGTAATATATAATGCCGTATAAGTGGCGACGTTATCCTTAATCTTTTGGATAAATTTTATACGAGTGAAGTGGGATGGAAGGCTTATGTAATTGTTGATTTTTTCCAGGTAAGTGAAATTTAACAGCTCCTCGAGGGACCATAACACACCATAAAACATCACACTTCAGGTATGTTCACGTTGGTTTTATAGAAGTTACCATTTTCTTTGTATTTGCTCGAGAGTCTTGAATCTCTGCTATCATCGTCACCTCCCTTGTTGAAGACTGGGATCGCGACTGCTATATCAAATCACCCAGGAATTTCTTTTTTGATCCAGTGATCTTCTAGAGAGTGACTTGCATATATAATTAACTTGATCAACTTCAGAACTTTGAATTCCTTTTTGCCATTGTGCCATGATTTTTGAAGTCATTTTCCATCCCAGCGTCATGTTTCTTTCTAGAACTGTCATGTTTCCCAGTGTTTCTTGTGATTAACAAAAATCGGGTCCAGATTGAATCAGAATATGCAAAAGTCATTTTTATATTGAACTCTTTGCAATACTGGATTGAAAATGGATTCAATCAGATCTTGGTGAGCCTTCCTGGGACAAGGAGTGCGTGTCTTAGTTATCTGGTTCTTCCTTTAAGATATCCCTTCAGTTTGTTATGGTCTTCACTCATGTGTGTGCTGGTAGTTATTTGAGGGAACCACAATATTCCCACTTGATTGTAGTGTTTTGCTTTTCAATTAAAATATATCGTCGAAAAATATGGTGCTTCCTCGGAGGCACGAATTGTTTCCCAACGTTGTGTTGTACAGCATAGGCTCTTCAAATTTCAGGGCCATATCCAAGGGAGGAATCTTAAATTTATTGTTTTTATTGGAATTTGGAAGCACATGGCTGCATCCTCTTGAATGTGTCGATTTTATTTTCCGCCTATGAGCAGAAAACATATAAACTTGCTGGTGGAACATTACAGTTAACACTCCTGGAGTGTTTACACAAAAGAAGTTTCTGGGTAGACAAAGTCTCTTGGAATTTTTAGATAGGTTACTGGTTTACCCTCGTGGCACCCCTAGTTCACCCAGTTATGATTGAGTACCTGATCACTGTTGTGAAAAGTGAAGATGGTCGAATGCAGTGCCGGCCAAACTGCCCCTTTGTGTACCTAAAATTGGGTTAGTTTAAACTGTGTCGTATACGTACTGGTGTAACAGTCCTTCAGGCCTACAGGACTCATCTTCATAGACCAAGACCTCGAGATGGCAGTATGAAGTGTTTCTGCTCTGTCAGTTTCTCCACATTTTGTATAGTAACAATAAGCTTATTTCTATTACAATAATATACAAAGGTAATATTATGTTTACGTCTCCGTCACCTGTGTTTACTGTTAACCACAAACGCCATGTCTTAATAAACATTGACGTTACCAAAAAACGTAAAATTTGTAAATGTGGTTTTAAAATAGTCATTAAAGGTCTAATATAATTTAATAATAATTTGTAACAACCATTTGTACATTACGGTGTCAGGGAGCCAAAGTGAAGAGACCCGCTATTATCAGCCGTGGAACTATGGGCTAAGATCCAGTATGATTTTGCTTTGAGACACAGTATACATGTTGGCTCTTTGGTCATGTATTAACTTAGAAGGACGAAAGATATAAACAGAGAAGAATAATGACGCATATAAGCAGAATTTTATATCTGATATAACAGTTGTGACAATAATAGCAGGTAAGACTGAATTGTTGCGGGTTAGGCTACATCCAATCGACCAGCTGTTTACCTTCCTGGTGTTCTGGACATTGAGGGGGAATTGTATTTTTAATCTTAGGTCTTCCATTTGTCCTTTCTTGCAAAAATTCCATGTTATTGTTTCTTCGTCGCTATTTTCTCTGTTGGCCGTGACACTGGAAGGAGTGGCGGGGGGGGGGGGGGCTTCTGCTGGCTCCCATCATCGCTGATATTCATTTAATCGTCCTGCTGTGGAGTCTCCCGGCACAGCATATAGTCCATCCCCGTCACTGTACAGCAACACGTCCACAGTCCCCCAAAGGCACTCAACGCTGTGCTCTCCTGTCATTCACACATACAGCTTCCTCCCTGATGTTCACCCCAGTCACTTGTAGTGCGTCATTCACCCTATCTTACCTCTCTCCCTTCTACCATGCGGCTCTCAACTACAATATCTCTTTAACAATATATACAGGTGTGTGTGTTTATGTGTGTGTGCGCGCGCGCACCAGTGCCAATTTAGCCGGCAGGGTGGACATTCAGTGCCGGATGAAAGGACTTTTCAACGTAAGACGACGCCAGGCAGGAACAAAGGTGTCGGCAGCTTCTATTACTGATTTTCAGTATGCAGACGACCTCATCCTTGTCGCTCACACTGAACGTGACGTACAGGAGATCCTGAACACCTACGCAGATGCGTATGCACACTTCGGCCTTGAGGTGAATGTGCGTAATACTCAGATTCTTTTTCAACCTGCCCCTGGTTCAGTCACACCTTCACCATTCATCCAGCTTAACGGTGCTACCCTCTCTAATGTTGCCCACTTTTGGTATCTCGGCTCCCACCTTTCCACCACCGCGGATATCGATGAAGAGATTCAGCATCGGATCAGAGTGCATCTCAAGCCTTTGGCAGACCCCGTACCCGTATCTTCAGCTGTAGGGAGCGGAAATTATCTACAAAATTACGCGTATATTGAGCAGTGGTTCTCCCCACCCTGCTATATGGCAGCGAGACATGGCATTTGAAAACTTTCACCAACGTACTCCACGTTCCATCCTCCGAGTTCACTGGGAAGGCAAGAGAACAAATGCCAGTATTCTCGCTGGCACCAACAGTAGGAGCATCGAGGCTACCATTATCCATGAACAACTACGTTGGACTGGCCATGTTACCCGCATGGACGACAGTAAGCTGCCAAAGCAGTCTCACAACGAATAGTAAACGTAACGCTGGCGGGCAACTGAAAAGGTAGAAGGATAGTCTTAAGACAAACCTGAAAAAGTGCCAAATCGACCCCCTCACCTGGGAGACGATCACTCCACACCGTAACGTTTGGAGGAGCAACACTCGAGGTGTAAGTACTTCGAGTTAGCCCGACTGCATACCAAGGCAAACAAGCGCCGGAAAAACGCTGCCGCCGCTCCTCCCGCACTAGACGTAGCTGGTCCCGTATCGGCCTATCAAGTTACCTCAGAGCTCACCATCGAAGGTGACATCCTTAATAACTCGTATCATTGTATTACCTGGATGATCGTCATGCTCGATTCCGATTGACAGCAAAGTAATAGCAGGAGTAGTAGTAGTAGTAGTAGTAGTATGTGTGTGTGTGTGTGTGTGTGTGTGTGTGTGTGTGTGTGTGTGTGTGTGTAATTCTTAGAACACCATATTTCCTCAATCTTGTACCTGTCCATGTCCTGTATCTCTCTGTCTCTGTCTGTCTCTTTCTCTCTGTCTATCCCTCTCTCGGTCTCTCACTCATTTACAACATTATTCAGGAACTTGTAACCAGGAACTATTATCGTGCCAGCAGGAGGGAAGCAGTTTAATCATTTACTCTTGTGAATTATTGTTACTGTTACCTGTGAGACTCCGTGGGTAGTTGGCAACTCTCTCTCTCTCTCTCTCTCTCTCTCTCTCTCTCTCTCTCTCTCTCTCTCTCTCTCTCTCTCTCTCTCTCTCTCTCTCTCTCTCTCTCTCTCTCTCTCTCTCTCTAATCACCCAACTTTGTCCTCCGTCTCAACACTAAAACTAACACAAAGAGAGTTCCTATTAGGGGCTGTTTAAGGACAGGTCAAATTTAGTATTACCGAAAAACACTAAGAATTATTGTCCGTATATTTATCTGTCTCTGTCTGTCTCTGTTATCTCTTCTATGTGTTATTATTCTCTCTATTCCTTTGTCCTATCGTTTATGTCTTTGCCAGTTTGTGTTATTTTCACTTTATTTTTCTCTCTATGCCGTTTTCTACATCTATTCATTTGCTTTATTCTATTGTTTTGTGTTTTATTGTTGTTGTTTTTTATGTCATATTGTTTACATTTTGTCTCTTATTTTCTTCTTTTCTTCCCTCTGTTGTTTTTTTTTCTGAAGCATATAGAGCAACTCTGTTTCTTTCTTTCTTTTCTGTCTCTTTCTCTCCCTTCACCCGTGTCACAGAGAGAGAGAGAGAGAGAGAGAGAGAGAGAGAGAGAGAGAGAGAGAGAGAGAGAGAGGCTTCTGACCCAGTGTTGATGTTTCGGTTAATTCATTCTATATATGGCTTGTGGGCGTCACTTGATACACACACTCTCACATTTTCTCTCTCTTCCGATCTTTCAGTATGTCTGTTAGTCTTTGTATTTTTTTCTCTATTTTTCTTGGTGTTTTTGTATGTCTCTATTTCACTTTTATTTTCGTTGCACATCTGTCTCTTTGTCCGTCTACATATTTGTTTATCCGTATATATCTTTATCTTTATTTCGGTATCTATTTCTCTCTGTGTACCTGTCTGTAAATGTCTACCTACTTCTGTGTATTTCCCTCTCTATCTGTCTGTCTGTGTCTGTGTCTGTGTCTGGCGACCATCGTCTTAGTGAGGCCAGCACCAAGTGGTCCAGGAGGCTGAGAGAGTCTTAGGAAGCGTCATAACAGTGTCAAGCCACAGCCAGTCTGCCAGTAGTGGAAATCCATGAGGATTTGTCGAGGCGGTGTGTGTGTGTGTGTGTGTGTGTGTGTGTGTGTGTGTGTGTG
Source organism: Homarus gammarus (assembly GCA_958450375.1). Taxonomy (NCBI): domain Eukaryota; kingdom Metazoa; phylum Arthropoda; class Malacostraca; order Decapoda; family Nephropidae; genus Homarus; species Homarus gammarus. The sequence continues at coordinate 319,928 of CAUDMG010000459.1, forward strand.
TGTGCGTGCGAGATAGAGGAGAGGGAACTGGGAGATGGCGGTGAGAGGGGAGACAAGGGAAAGTAAGTAGGATGGATTTGTGCCTCGCAGGGAGAGTGTTTATGGTGGGGAGAGTAAAGGGAGGAGGGAGGGGGAGTAGAGTGAGAAAGGGGCTGGGGGGAGGGATGAGAGTGAGAGGAGGAAGGATGGGAGAAGAGTGGAGAGGATATATAATGGTTGAGAGTTTTGTGGGGAAGGAGATAGCATTGTGGGGGTGAGAGGAGGAAGATCGGCAATAGGTCTAGGAGAGTGACTGTGGGAGGGTGACTGTGGGAGGGTGACTGTGGGCGGGTGACTGTGGGAGGGTGACTGTGGGAGAGTGACTGTGAGAGAGTGACTATGGGAGAGTGACTGTGGGAGAGTGACTGTGGGAGGGTGACTGTGGGAGGGTGACTGTGGGAGGGTGACTGTGGGAGAGTGACTGTGGGAGGGTGACTGTGAGAGAGTGACTGTGGGAGGGTGACTGTGGGAGAGTGACTGTGAGAGAGTGACTATGGGAGAGTGACTGTGGGAGAGTGACTGAGAGAGTGACTGTGAGAGAGTGACTATGGGAGAGTGGCTGTGGAAGGGCTTCACTCTGGCACTGAGCTTCATCTCAAGCTTCTCCCCTGGGTTTCACTCTTCCCTCCTCTCCCCTTAATGAGGCAGTGTCACCAAATTGCCCTAATAATTTCCTCCGTTTCCTTGCCACAGATAATCTGCTTATTCTTCATTAGGGGGAACTATGGTAAGCGGGAGAGATCATTAATATCTTGAGACCTATTAGTCGAGGCCGTTGTGTCTAGGGGCGGTGACATGAGTTCAGTGTCACAAAATATTCGTTCATTGTTTGTTTGTTTTTCCTCTCAGATGGATAGATTAGAAAGCGCCCAATAATACATTTCTTAATTAACTACACAAAAGATGAATTCTCATTGGCTCATCTAGAGATATTTTCTTGTAAACTGGAGATAACAGAATGTATCTAACAGACTCGCGACGCTCCGTAACTCATTGAAGGAATTTTTCTCCAAACTGGAAATATGAAAACGAATTTAAATGGCTTATGATATTAAAATGATGGTTATATTGATCTCTAATTGACATTAATGTCACATGTTAAATAAATAATTGTATTATGAGACTCCACCTTTTGTGTCTCATTAATTGTGCCGGGTCATTTACCTATGTATGTTAAAATAAGAAATTTATTCTGAACTTTATTATAAGTTTATGAAATACCTAAATTAAATGACCATCAATTAAGTTAATGAATAATAAAATATATGAGTTATTTCAATGGTCAAATTTAGGACGTTTATTTTTATTAAATTATCGATAAAGCACAGCAAGACATATCCATCAGTGAAACATTGAATCACTCTTAACACCCTCACTGTCAGTACAATATAAACAAGAGATTATTACACTACATAATTGCACATTTTTGGGGGGAGGGTTAACTATAGCTCAGTATAACCACATGCTCGTGACACTTATGACCATATAATTTTTTTTTTTTTTTTTGGTTGTTGGACCGGATGATGCATAAGAGCGTGTTGGCTATTACGTGAGCTCAAGTGACACAGTTTGTTTATATAATAAGGTGTGAAATTGTACAAGTCAGGTTATTTTACTTATTATTAAAAATATTCGTTCGTGGATTATGATTATCTGGTAATTCGTTTGTTAGTCTATTGTATTTTATTTTATTTTTTAATTGTATTTATTATTTTCGGGGGTTTAAAGTATATTCTTGGAGATTTTGTGTATTCCTGTCTGTGTGTCTGTCTTTTTCTACTCTTCTCCCCCTATCATCCTGTTCTAATCCTCTCTTCTTCGTTTTCGCTTTAGTTTTGCTCTTTTCTCTTTCTCGCTTTTTCTCTTCATTTTTTTCTCACCATCTCTCTCTCTCTCTCTCTCTCTCTCTCTCTCTCTCTCTCTCTCTCTCTCTCTCTCTCTCTTCATCTCATTTCTCTCTCTCTTCATTCTCTCTTATCTAATCTCACCTGAATCTCTTTTTCACTTCATTTTCCCTCTCACACAGTTTCATCTCTTTTTATTCATTCTCTCTCACCTTCTCTCATATCTCTCTCTTTTTAAACATTCTCTCTCACCTACTCTCATCTCTCTCTCTCTCTTTTTATTCATTCTCTTTCATCTCTCTCTCGAGTCTCTCTCACCCACTCTTCTCCTCCTCCAAGACTGTAAACACCAGACAGTATGCAAGTACAGGTGAGAGGCAGGTGAGTTACCCCAACATTACCGTGAGTCTCTTTTGGTCCAGAATACACAACACCCTGCAAGATAGTGTAGTTGTGTAAGTGGCAGGTGTAGTGTAGGAGGGAGGTGTAGTGGTTGTGTGGTGTACGGTAGGGAGGTGTAGTGGTTGTGTAGTGTACGGTAGGGAGGTGTAGTCGTTGTGTGGTGTACGGTAGGGAGGTGTAGTGGTTGTGTAGTGTAGGAGGAAGGTGTGTGGGTGTGTAAGTGTAGGGTGCTTATTAGTGAGGGGGAGAGGGGGGGGGCGTTTTATAGGGAAAAAGAGGATTATATGA
>CAUDMG010000459.1:327500-347500 GCA_958450375.1 Homarus gammarus
TCACTCGTGATCACAAATGCAGAGACGGAAATGGGAAAGACGGAGGGAGAGAGAGGAGGGAGGGAGAGAGGAAAAGAGTAATAGAGAAAAACATTGAGAGAGAGAGATTGATTGATAGATAAACTGGTAGGTAGATAGATAGAGTGGAAGGTACCGTGTGTTACCTCTGCCCCGACAGGCTTCACTCTTGACTAACAACACATGAAAAGAAACACATTTCTACCAGGACGTTCAAGTTGTCGTCAACATTTCAACTTTCGAGTCTTGTTTATTTAATTGTATCCATTTACACATCATATAGTCTCCTTTTATCTCTCCCTCTCTCTTATCTCTCTTTTTATCTCTCCCTTTCTTTTATTTCTCTTTTTTCTCCAGATTCTTTTTCATCTCTTACATAATATCTCTCCCATGTCTCTCACTTCCATTTCTCTCTCTCTTTCTCTCTATCTCTCTCACCTATCCCTTTTGTCTCTTTCCTGTCTCTCAAACTCTATTTATCGCTCATCTCTTTCCTCTCTCGTTTCTTGTCACTACATCTCACGTCCCAAGGTGTTGACACAAACCAGCTAGTCCTGATGGTTCACCCTCTCTCTCTCTCTCTCTCTCTCTCTCTCTCTCTCTCTCTCTCTCTCTCTCTCTCTCTCTCTCTCTTTGTCTCTACGTGTCATCACACTCCCCACCCCCCTAGTGTTGACACAAGCCAGCAGGAGGACCCGAGCGATCTGCCAGCCAGTTTACTGCTGTGTGTGTCTGGGTCACCTCCTCCTCCTCCTCCTCTTCTCTTCACTTTTATTCTTTTCCTTCCTCCTTCGTTTCCTCCTCCGCTTCCTCTCCTTCCTCCCCCTCCTCTTGCTCCCATCTACATGCCCCTTCACCTCCTCTCTCTCTCTCTCTCTCTCTCTCTCTCTCTCTCTCTCTCTCTCTCTCTCTCTCTCTCTCTCTCTCTCTCCTCCCCTCTACTTGAGCCTCCCTCCCTCTTCCTTTATTTCCTTCCTCCTCCCCTCTACCAGCTTCTCCACCCCCTTCTTTCTCTCCTTCCTCCTTCACCTCCTCTCTCTCTCTCTCTCTCTCTCTCTCTCTCTCTCTCTCTCTCTCTCTCTCTCTCCTCTACTTGAGCCTCCCCCTCTTCCTTTATTTCCTTCCTCCTCCCCTCTACCAGCTTCTCCACCTCCTTCTTTCTCTCCTTCCTCCTTCATCTCCTCCTCCCTCTCCCTCTCTCCCTCCACCTACCCTCTACCTGCGCCTCCACTTCCACCTCTTCCTCTCCTCCTCCTCCTCTGTACCTGCGTCTTCTCGTGTATAATGAATATCTTATTATTTGTTCTGTTTGGCAAGGATCTCGGGCCCCGCCTCGCTGCCTCTGATATGCGGTTCCTCCTGCACTTTGATCTCCCGACCGTGAAAACATGACGATGGTCTCGCTACGCTGTTCTTTTTTTTTTTTCCTCTTTTTATCATGTGGCATTTTTTCTTGTGTGTTTTGGAGGGGAAACGTAAAGCGATTTCTATATTCTTGTTTCGCTATTGGAATTTCATCGTATTCGGAGTTTTTTTTTTTCATTTTGTGTGTGTAAAATAATAATAATAATAATAACAATAATAATAATAATAATAATAATAATAATAATAATAATGATAATAATAATAATAATAATAATAATAATAATAATAATAATAATAATAATAATAATAATAATAATAATAATAAACTGTTTATTGAAAAAGTTCTGCAGCCCGAAGGCTGAAAATATACATTGAACAAAAATGACTTATTACACACAAAGACATGGGGTGGGTGCGTCGTTTAACAAAAGCTTTCATTACTGAAAGAAGAAGGGGCATGAAGTGAACATACAAATTATTATAGTTTACAGTTGATGGCCCGGGCCTGGGCTCGTCATCGAGACACCAGGTGGTGTGGTGTTCACCTGGTGCAGTAACTCGTCCTCGGGTGTTGTTGATTGTGTGTGTGTGTGTATGTGTGCGTGTGCGTGTGTAAAAATATGGATGAAATTTCTTAGTTGATTGGCTAGAATTCTCAGTCATATTGTGTCATCGTTGGTTAATTAATTCTCATTTGCATGTAAAAGTTTTAATTTGGAAATATTATCCACTTGAGGAAAAAAATTCATATTTGGCTTGTTTTTAGGATAGGAGATAATGGTGAGAGATAACAGTGGTAGATAATGGCGAGAGATAATGGTGAGAGATAATGGTGGGAAATAATGGTGAGAGATTATGGTGAGAGATAATGGTGGGAAATAATGGTGAGAGATTATGGTGAGCGATAAATGGTGAGAAAACAGTGGGAGATAATGGTGAGAGATAAATGGTGGGAGATAATGGTGAGAGAACAGTGGGAGATAATGGTGAGAGATTATAGTGAGAGATAATGTTGAGGGATAAATGGTGGGAGATAATGGTGAGAGAACAGTGGACTATAATGTTGAGGGATAAATGGTGGGAGATAATGGTGAGAGAACAGTGGACTATAATGGTGAGAGATTATGGTGAGAGATAATGTTGGGAGATAAATGGTGGGAGATAATGGTGAGAGAACAGTGGACTATAATGGTGAGAGATTATGGTGAGAGATAATGTTGGGAGATAAATGGTGGGAGATAATGGTGAGAGAACAGTGGACTATAATGGTGAGAGATTATGGTGAGAGATAATGTTGGGAGATAAATGGTGGGAGATAATGGTGAGAGAACAGTGAGAGATAATGGTGGGAGATTATGGTGAGAGATAATGTTGGGAGATAAATGGTGGGAGATAATGGTGAGAGAACAGTGAGAGATAATGGTGGGAGTGATGGTGAGAGATATCAGTGGTTGAAGGTGAGGTGCTATACACTAAATATCTCCAGTGGTTGAGGGTGAGGTGCTATACACTAAATATCTCCAGTGGTTGGTGTTCTTGGTCGTAAATCTTATTGCCTCCGATAAATGAGGTTCAGATTCTCCAAGCCTCTCTATTTAATATTTTTATTTCCTGAATGGCTAACATAACACAGTTTCCTAATTCACCTAAGCTCCGAGACACAATCATTCTCAGTTAAATGGCGTCGAAACTGCACTGAGATTGCAATTTAAAGGAGTCAGTCATTGCAAGGCTTCAAATTTGGCGTGACAATTAATTCTGCTGTAAGCGTCTCGTTCACACACACACACACACACACACACACCAAAAGAAGTATTGCGTCGCCATCGAAGTCCTGACACGATTCCTTAACTAAGATACGTCTCTTATCTCCAGATGAGAGAAAAGTCTACGAGTCTTCGGGCATCCAGAAGTTGAGTCTTTATTACCTGTCGGGTGTAATGTACGATGTGGTCTTAATTTCAAAGTATGGTCAGAGATCGATGGTAATGGTGCGACGTTTAAATATTTCTAAAGGTTTTCCAGCTGCTTGTGTGTGTGTGTGTGTGTGTGTGTGTGTGTGTGTTACAGGTCATGTACGTTACTCGCTCCAAAAAGTGCATTTACGGTTTAGTGTGAGACAAATTGAAATAACAGACGATAGATTTTGACAACCCTACTGAGACAACAGGAGTCATAATGTTCATTTTGACATTCATCGACCCCCTCTGTAAGATACTTTTTGTAGCGTGGTGTGTAGACCCTATTTTACGGGTGGTGTACACTACAGGTTATGTATGTAGTTGTGTACACTATAGGTCATGTAAGTGGTCGTGTACACTATCGGTCGTACAGGAACACGGCAACTTTAACACTGTCGCCCTTGGTGGATATGTCCTTCTTACCCGACACATTGATGACCTTGGGTGTAGTGGTGTGTGGGAGGTGTAGTGGTGTGTGGTAGGCGTAGTAGTGTGGTGGAGGTGTAGTGGTGTGTGGTAGGCGTAGTAGTATGGTGGAGGTGTAGTGGTGTGTGGTAGGCTTAGTAGTGTGGTGGAGGTGTAGTGGTGTGTGGTAGGCGTAGTAGTGTGGTGGAGGTGTAGTGGTGTGTGGTAGGCGTAGTAGTGTGGTGGAGGTGTAGTGGTGTGTAATAGTATGCCCTATGGTTTACTTGGATGTATCTGGACATCGTAGAATATACCGTGAGTGTCCTGGGGGGGGGGGGGGGTGAAGGCAGCTGTGCATTCCAATACGCTGAACAAATCGAAGGAATTCCAGTATCCCGCCACCAGGTCACCAGCCAATTAGGCCATCTTCTGAAGTCTCTCCCTCGAATCATCTCACCACGTCAGCACCCAAGACTCTCTCCGTAGTATTGAAGAGAAGGAAAATTTATATTGACATAATCCTGTTTAGACACATCAGGATAAGAGAACAGTGTTTATTAACTTGGGATAATCATCGTCATTCAGTTTTTATCCGTAGCGTGAAGATAAAATAATATAATAAGTATATCTTAGACATTATATAATTTTTTTTTCAATTTGTTGTAAGTTATTAGTGTTGATAATTGGACAGTGAAGGTGAAAGTTACAGGTGTTTAATTGGTTACTTGACGAGTTTGTGGAAGGTTTACTTCTTGGTTGCTGTTGGTAGTTGGCTTGACGGGTTCCTGGCTGGTTACTGACGAATTCCTGACGGGGTTCTGGGTGGTATGCTAGCGGGTTTTTACAGAATTACTCAAGTCTTCCAGATCATCAGGAAAACTATAACCTCTTGCGTCATGTCATCATCGATATCAACAAAATCTACCTGATGAACCTTCGGAAATTTTGCCTCGCTACAAGAGATTGCTGCTGGGGCGCCAATCATCTCGACACTCCAGCGGCTAAAATGACTTAACTTTTTCAATTTAACTTTGTTTTATGAATGCGTTGGCCTTCTGTCGCTGTCTTAAAGTGTCGCTCTTAAGGCATAGAAACTATTTATAGGATGACGGCCATTTATCCAGTCACAAAAGACGAGATGTTCTAGGTCACATATTTGTCGGAGTGGGCGGTGGGTGTCGATGTGGGTGGTGGGTGTCAGAGTGGGTGGTGGGTGTCAGAGTAGGCGGTGGGTGTCAGAGTGGGCGGTGGGTGTCGGAGTGGGTGATGGGTGTCGGAGTGGGCGATGCGTGTCGGAGTGGGCGGTGGGTGTCAGAGTGGGCGGTGGGTGTCAGAGTGGGCGGTGGGTGTCGTAAGAGGATCTCACCAACACTATTACTACTATTAATATCAAAGTTTCCTAACACATTATATAATAAGATATGAATACATTTTACGCTAAATATATTATCCATCTGAATTAATTTTAAGTCATATCAGTAACACTAATTAATATTTATTATATGTAGTATTGACTCCCCTCACCTGAAACTACTCTTAACACTGTTTAAACCAAGGCAGACAGACAGACTGGAAGAGAAAGAGACAGACGAGTAGAAGAGACAGACGAGTAGAAGAGACAGACGAGTAGAAAAGACAGCGAGACTGGCAAAATAGACAGGCAAAGAGAGAGAGAGAGAGAGAGAGAGAGAGAGAGAGAGAGAGAGAGAGAGAGATAACAGGCCAGAAATATGATCCGTGAGGCTAAAAAAACGCCCCAATGTGTGTGTGCTGCACCAACACTCGCCCCTCGCTACTGTGGGTTTAACACACAGCCGAAAGAAAAAAAAGATCTCTGAATGGTGGTATAGGCACAGCTTGACGGGGTGGAGAGATAGAGAGAGATGTATGAGGGTCAGTAGGTCTCCCACTGTCTCTCTGTTAAGTAGCAAGAGATGGATGAGGGTGGGTTAGGGGGTGGGGGGGACTAATGGGTCTCTCTCACACGGTATGTACGAGGTAGAGCAACCGTCTCACTGTCTCTCATTTGAGTAGAAGGAAAGGGAAAGATGTTTAAGAGACCCAAATTATCTTTCTCTATTTCTCTAAGGGAACCGGGAGAGGAATATGGACCATCAAACATCCCGCCGTGTCCATTCTGGGTGTTGGAAGACACAGGGAGAGATGATGGAGGGCTAATAGATCTCTCACTGTTTCTCCACCAAGAAGAGATAGAGAGAGAACTCTATTAACCTCCATCTATCTCTCCTTGCTCCTTCACGGTGATGAATGAGAGGGGGAGAGAGAGAGATATATGGGGGTGATACATCTCTTACAATCTCTCACTTGCGTCTGTAAGGTGAGTAACGGCTAATATCTCACCCTAGCGCTCATAAGCAATTACATTAGCCCAAAACTATACCAGCATTCCTAGCAGTCCCAGGACCTAGCAGTCTCAGGCCCTAGCAGTACCAGAGCTTAGCAGTCCCAGGTTCTAATAGTCCCAAGCCCTAGCAGTTCCAGGTCTTAGCAATCCCAGGTCCTAGCAGTCCCAGGCCCTAGCAGTTCCAGGCCCTAGCAGCTAGGAATATATGCGCTTCACCAAAATAAAGATACGAGGTAAAATCACTTCCCGTTTTTTTTAGCACTAATATTGGTATTTTTTTCCAGGGGGGAACTTTTATATTTTGACTGGCTGGTGTTTACAGTCGAAAAATTCTGACATGTGCGTAATTCGTAGCACTTTGATGTGGCCTTTTTTTCTTTTTTAGTTAACCCGTGGATTATAATTAGATAAAAATATTATGTTTGTCTGTCTGTCTCTCTCTCTCTCTCTCTCTCTCTCTCTCTCTCTCTCTCTCTCTCTCTCTCTCTCTCTCCTTCTGTCTGTCTCTCTGTTTGTCTCGTTTCTCTTCCATGTCTATATTGTTTTTCTTTCTGTACGTTTCTCTATCTATATGTCTTTACACATGAACACAAAGGATATTTTGTAAAACAAATGGCAAAATGGCACGTGGAAGGGAGATGGAGAGCATATAAATAGAAACTGATATATGAGAGAGAGAGAGAGAGAGAGAGAGAGAGAGAGAGAGAGAGAGAGAGAGTACAAACACAGCGAGACACACCTGATAGTAGACATCAAAACACTCTCCATCTATCGTGAACACTTTACACAAGACATGTTTGTCACACTGAGGACCACTACCACCAACTACCTCTCGGGGAATTAGGTGACGTAACATGAGGGCAGGTGAGATTATTATTAAGATACACAACGTTAGGTTGAGTTAGGTTAGGTTAAAATAAGGTAGATTCGGTTAGGTAAGGCTAGGATTAGGTAAATTAGATGGCCTAGGGAAGCAAAATGTGTCGTCCTGACAGCCAGCAGCAAACTGTTATTAAGTCCAAATGTAAACACGAACTTCACAATGACGGCAAAATGTTGTGTCCAGCAGTTTGTTGAGTCAACACTGTGAACTGTGACGCTTTTCCACGTTATTCAAACTTTGGAAGTTGGAAATAAATAAATAAATAAGTAAATAATTATATATAGCCTATATATATATATATATATATATGTGTTTATATATATATATATATATATATATATATATATATATATATATATATATATATATATATGTGTTTATATATATATATTTATATATATATATATATATATATATATATATATATGTATATATATATATATATATATATATATATATATATATATATATATATATATATATATATATATATATATGCGTGTATGTGTGTGTGTGTCAATACTTTCGAGTTAGCCCGACTTCATACCGCGGCAGACAAGCGCTAGCGCCAGAAAGACACTGCCGCAGCCCCTCCCGCTCTAGATATAGCCCTCCACACTTGCAAAATCTGTGAACGACCTTGCCGGTCTCCTCAGAGCTCACCAACGAAGGTGACATCCTTAATAACTCATATTATTATAACATAGTTGGATGACTGTCATACTCGATTCCGAGTGACAGCAATGTAGTAGCGTGTGTGTGTGTGTGTGTGTGTGTGTGTGTGTGTGTGTGTGTGTGTGTGTGTGTGGAAAAATTTCGGTATTGAGAGAAATATCCGAGTCTGAAACCCATAAACCCTCTCACACGTAAACACAGACAACCCCCCCCCCCACCCCCCTTCATCGCCACTCCACCTCACCCCCCCCCTCACCTTATTTCTCCCCACCTCACATCTGAGAGGGGCAGGTGAGGTAAACATCCGCCTGAGTAGCGTCGTCAGCATCGGTGATGGGGAGGGTGAAGGGCAGGATGAGGGCCAAGGAGAGGGAGACTAGGATGGAGAGCGAAAGCGGTAGGAGAGGGGGAGGTGGGAAGGGAAATTTAAAAATTGAGGTAGAGGAAGAGAGGACGAGGTAAGAAAAGGGGTGATGGAGGAGATGGAAAAGGGAAGAGAAAGAGAGAAAGAAAGGTAAAGAAGAAGAAGAAGGAAGTGTTTACTTGAACTGAAAGTTGTGGAAAACGACTTGGAATGAGTATGAGAGAGAGAGAGAGAGAGAGACAGACGGAAGAAGAAGAAAAGAAGAAGGTATACGAAAACAAAAAGAATAACAATTAAATAATAAGATACAGACAAAAGAGAACAGGATAGATAATACCAAACAAAATACAACCACCATAGTTGAACATAACACCAGGTGTACCCACAGGTCGTGACGTCAATATCAACAGGGTAGAATATTTTGTAAACAAACACACACACACAGCTGAGAACTCGAGGCTAGAATAATCATGAGGGCTGGTATTTGTTTCTCTTTATACAAATACATACACACACACACACACACACACACACACACACACACACACCAAACACCGCTCTTGATATAGGGATACATATATAGTGATAGACCATGGTGAGAAAAACACAAAACAAACACTATGTATAAAGTATGCGGCGATATCACTTTCATTCCCGTATCTTTTTTTCCTTTTTCACTTCACATTTAACTTTAGATAAATAAAAGGTTCATTATAGCCCCTTTCATATTAATTCATCCAGTTTATTCAACACGAGAGAGTGAATTGATGACCACATACTCCCCTAAAACTAATTCTCAGAGTTGAGTGGCCAGTGATATTGGATGTTCTAGCATTTTCCAAATACCACGGAAAAAATGTATAGTAAAATGTTCACTTTCTTGGTAATTCTGAACGTAGCCACAAGCTTTATCTGATCCAGCTATCATGTTAGTACACGTATCTTGAACTAATCAACGAAAAAAGTAAATATTTGTATTATGACAATTTTAAGATACAATAATAACATACAAAAATAACTATTGTAGGAGAAACATATTTATTTTAGTGATGAAGAGATTATAAAAAAAAAAACATACTTTAACCTAATCCAAGTAGAGCAAATATTAACAAGAAAAAGTCTTCTTCTGATTAAAAAAATAAATAAATTTACCTGGCAATATTATTCAAGACATTACAATTAAGGAAGGTTATTAATGTAAAGAGTAATTGGTCCAAGAATTAAAAGTTAACGCGCGCGTGTGTGTGTGTGTGTGTGTGTGTGTGTGTGTGTGTGTGTGTGTGTGTGTGTGTGTGTGTGTGTGTGTGTAGGCCTATGTATGCCTTAGAATGAAGAATTTGTGTTGAGAGTTTCACTATACAAACATGCGGTCTTTGTCTCTCTGTACATCAACTCAAAACACTAAAGCTATTTGTTGTAAAAGCAGGATGTCGATAAGAAACGACTGGAATTAATTGACCAAGAAAAGTGTATCCTCCTGTTATATTTATCACGAAGACCAAGTCAATATATCTCACCAGTTTACTCTAGCTTAAGAGTTGATGTCGGGATCATTACAGTTCGCTTCAGTGCTCATAGATGGCGCGGGAATGCACTTTTCTGAATTAAATCATCTTGGCTTTTGGTCTCTGTTAGCTTATGAGGAAAATGTACGTTATTATTATTATCATCATTATTATTACTACTACTACTACTATTATTATTATCATTATTATTATTGTTATTATTATTATTATTATTATTATTATTATTATTATTATTGATATTTTCATTACTGTTTATTATCATTATTATTATTCTTACTATTAATATCACTCAAAACACCACAACGATAGCGAAGCAACTGGAGCAGAGAGAGAGAGCAGTGAGACTATATCGTAAATGGAAGTTTTCCTCTCATCACCAGTTATGAAGGTAAAATGTTCTCGCAAGTGTTAGAGAATTAGTATTATGGGTCCGTTGGGGATATTTCCACTCCCTCCACCAATTTCCTGTTCCTTTTGCTTGATTATGAACAGGATCCTTACGCTCTTTGCTTTGTCTTTATGTCTGAGTGTTTGTCTTTTGTCTATCTGTCTGTGGTGTCTGTCTGTCTGGTGTCTTTTTCTGTTGATCTTCCTGTCGTGTGTTGTTCGCTTATAGTTTTATTTCTCGCTGTGTTCTCCTTTGAAAATATCTCATTAAGCTGTTAATGTATTCCTCCGCTCCTTCCTTGAACACCTTCCCGAGTCTTGTTTAGCAGCTCTTCTTTACTCTCTCTCTCTCTCTCTCTCTCTCTCTCTCTCTCTCTCTCTCTCTCTCGTACAGTTTCTCATCCTCCCTTCGCCGCTATTTCCCTCTATTCTTCCATTTTCTTACCTCTCCCAATCCCTCGCTTCTTCACCCTCTCTCCCTTATCCACCTCCCCTACACCCTCTCCCCACCCTCTCCTCCTCCCCTACACCCTCTCCCCACCCTCTCCTCCTCCCCTACACCCTCTCCCCACCCTCTCCTCCTCCCCTACACCCTCTCCCCACCCTCTCCTCCTCCCCTACACCCTCTCCCCACCCTCTCCTCCTCCCCTACACCCTCTCCCCACCGTCTCCTCCTCCCCTACACCCTCCCCCCACCCTCTCCTCCTCCCCTACACCCTCTCCCCACCCTCTCCTCCTCCCCTACACCCTCTCCCCACCCTCTCCTCCTCCCCTACACCCTCCCCCCACCCTCTCCTCCTCCCCTACACCCTCCCCCCACCCTCTCCTCCTCCCCTACTCCCTCTCCCCACCCTCTCCTCCTCCCCTACACCCTCTCCCCACCCTCTCCTCCTCCCCTACACCCTCTCCCCACCCTCTCCTCCTCCCCTACACCCTCTCCCCATCGTCTCCTCCTCCCCTACACCCTCTCCCCACCCTCTCCTCTCCCCTACACCCTCTCCCCTCCTTACACCCTCTCCTCTCCCCTACACCCTCTCCCCACCCTCTCCTCCTCCCCTACACCCTCTCCCCACCCTCTCCTCCTCCCCTACACCCTCTCCCCACCCTCTCCTCCTCCCCTACACCCTCTCCCCACCCTCTCCTCCTCCCCTACACCCTCTCCCCACCCTCTCCTCCTCCCCTACACCCTCTCCCCACCCTCTCCTCCTCCCCTACACCCTCTCCCCACCCTCTCCACCTCCCCTACACCCTCTCCCCACCCTCTCCACCTCCCCTACACCCTCTCCCCACCCTCTCCTCCTCCCCTACACCCTCTCCCCACCCTCTCCTCCTCCCCTACACCCTCTCCCCACCCTCTCCTCCTCCCTACCCCCTCACATTCTTCCTCTCACTTCTCTTCCCACCTTAAATCTAGAAAATGGAGGAGAGGAAATGGCGGTGCGTGGGAGAGGTGGCGGCCGGTGTGTCACCTTGGTCGTCTAATTAAGGTGACAGGTAGGAGGTAGCGGCATATTTTAGGAGGACACGGCTATACTAGGTTGATAGTGGACACATTCTTGCCTTTACTTAGTGCCTGTGTAGTGGCCGAGGGGAAAAGAGGGAATGGAAAGAGTGAGAGGGAATGGGAAGAGGGTGAGGTGGAATAGTGAGAGGAAGAGGGTGAGGAGAAAAGAGTTAAAGGAAGAGGGTGAGGGGAAGAGGAAGAGGGGGGAGAGTGAAAGGAAGAGGGTGAGGGGAACAGAGTAAAGGAAGAAGAATTAGTGGAAGTGAGTGAGGGGAAAAAAGATTGAGGGGCAGACGTTGAGGGGGGAAGAATGCATGGATGAGGGTGAGGGGAAGAAGGAAGTTGAAAGAGGTGGAGGTAACAGACTGAGGGCAGCAGGGTGAGGGGAAACAGTGGGAGGAATAAAGTGAAGAGAATATCGTGAGGTAAATAAAGTTAAGAGAAAAAGTGTGAGGGAAGAAAGGAAGGAAGGAAGAGAGGGAGTAAGAGAGAGAGGGGTGGAGGGAAGAAAGGAAGGAAGGGTGGGAGGGGTAGAAACGGGAAGGGAGGAAGGGAAACAGGTAGGAAGGATGGTAGGGTGGAGGGGGTGGAAGAAGGAAGGAAGAAATGAGGGAAGAGATGAAGGAAGAAAGGTAGGGTGGGAGGGGTAGAAGAAGGGAGGAAAGAAGAAAAGGAGAGAGAAAGAATAAGGAAAAAAATGCCAGATAGATGGTAGGAGGAAGGGAAGAAGCAAAGAAGGGAAAGAATAAAGGGAGAGAGAGCGAGAGAGAGAGAGAGAGAGGAAGAAATGGAGAAGGGGGAAGGGAGGACAGACTGAAGTAATCGGTGGAGGAGAAAAGGTGAAAATGAGACATGAGTGAGAGAAACAGAATGAGGTAAAAAATGGGGGGGGGGGGGAAACTGAATAAGGAGGAGGAAGAGGGAGAGGAAGAAGGGTAGAGGGGAACCAGATTAACTCGAAGCAATGTAAGTGATAAATTCTTCACACGTTTCACTTTCTCAGAATTTGAAAGATATTAAAAGATTTTCGTCACTTGCCTCTTTCTCGTCCTTCTGCCTACTCTTTCTCTTTCTCCTCTTCCCTTTAATACACCCTAAATCACCTGCTACACCCTCTAATACACCCTACACCCTCTAATACACCCTAAACCACCCGATACACCTCTTGAAGCCTTTCCCTCTCATTTCATGTTGCTCTTTTTTTATCGGCCCCTTCCTCTCTCCCCTGGCCACTGTGAGAGAGGGCAAGTGAGAGAGAGAGTTAGAGTGAGAGTGGAAGAGAGATTTAGTGAGTGGGGAGAGATTTAGAGAGAGAGAGAGAGAGAGAGAGAGAGAGAGAGAGAGAGAGAGAGAATTTGTAACCACACCATAATTTTTCTTAATCTATTAACTTGTAACATTAAAAAAATATTCCAATGTTAAAAAAAAAATTGTGAAAATTATGTTTAATTAACGTTTCCTTGATAGTCATTATTACCTTCTGGTGTTAATTATATTTGTTAATAATTGTAATGAATCACTACCTGTGTTTACCTCAGGTGTTGTGATAAATTATTATTATTCCGGACTTTGAGGAAGAAGGCAAATAATGATGATAATCACCGTCTTGGATATATTAATTTATGTTTTAATTATAAAAGTTAAGCTTGTAAACAAAGGTCTCTCTCTCTCTCTCTCTCTCTCTCTCTCTCTCTCTCTCTCTCTCTCTCTCTCTCTCTCTCTCTCTCTCTCTCTCTCACAGGGTTCATGGCTCTTCTCAGTGTACCACCAATTATCAGCTTCCCTCTGGTCGTCACTCGGGATACTACACGACCCCCTTATCTCTCACACTCTCCTCTCCTCACATGTACGTCTGTGTGTCTGTCTGGCTCTGACCTTGACGACGGTAAAGGTAATCTGTGACAGGTAGTTTGATTCGGGTAATATTTTCAACTGTGTAGTCCTTTTTTATCTGTTTATGTTATCTTATTTTTTTCAGTTTCCCTCTTCCTTTCGTTATTTAGTTCTCTTTCTCATTCTACGCGCTTGTACTCTTATTTTGTTTCTCCTCATCATTTCTTTTATCTCTGTTTGTCTTACTGTCTCTTTCTTTTCTTATACTGACACTTTTTGATTAGTAAAAGAAATTAGTTATGCCGAAGCCAGAAATAAAGAAAACGAACAAATCCTTGTTGTTTGTTTACATTCGGGCGGCGCGAGAATGGCCCGGATGTTCCCTTCCTCTTACATTCTGTGTCCCTCCTTCCTCTTCTCTACTCCTTTTCCCCCTCCCTCCCTTCCTTCTTCCTTCCTCCCTTCCTATCGTTCTTCCTTCCTCTTAGAAATTGTCCCTAGTCTTTTTTTTATCCTTGTCTGTCTCTTTCTCTCTCTCTCCTTTCCTCCTTTTACGCATTATCTTCCTCCTTCGTCTTTCCATTCCTCTCCTTTTCCCTTCATTGCTTCGTCCTATATATACTCTCAATGAATATGATGTATTTCTTTATGTACGAACCTCTGTCCTGCGTGGCAGTGAGAAGTGATACCACCCTCAGTGTCAAGACCTGACTGAATTACTCACAATAGGCAAACTGTACTACAAGCTTTGTCGATAAATTTGTTAAACTAAAAACTCTCTCTCTCTCTCTCTCTCTCTCTCTCTCTCTCTCTCTCTCTCTCTCTCTCTCTCTCTCTCTCTCTCTCTCTCCACATTACCCTTAAAACATTCACACCTCCGTATAAAGAAGCCGTGACGTGACTCTCCTAATACTTCACAAACCCCTGGTAACCTCGCGTCAACCAATAATAACACAGTTTTAACCTTGTACCAGCCCATGATAACGTCAGTCGTCAGCTTCCACATCAGTCAAAACAACACATATCATTTATTTTGTGAATCAGCCGAAAACGTCAGCTTCTTGTCCTATCACCATTATTTTTCCAGTTTTCAATTTAGTCAGCTGGGCCAGGCGGGGCTGACACGTCCAGGCACGAGTGTAATTCATTGTTCATCTGGTCTTACTTTCTTTTTATTCTTCTGATTCCTTTTTTTTTTTACGGATTAAAAGTCGATCTGTTTGCCTATTCCATCTTTATTCATTATTCTGTGTCTCTTTACATCAGTGGGTTTTTTTTACACGTGTATTTGTGGTATGTTATTTTGTTCACTAATTTTATTAATTTTTTTTTTTCATCTCCAGTTTTATTCAGTTTGCTATGTCCATTGTTTTTTTATCATATTCGTTACATATATTGTGATTTTAATTCTTTCTTTTATTATTATTATTATTATTATTATTATTATTTACCTTTTCTTTCTTCTTTCTTTAAGTAGTTTCATTCGTATTCATTATCCATCTTCCTCTCTTTATTCATCTTACTATGTCCATTTTTATCAACTTTATACCAATTGCTATCTGTGTATTTAATTGGCCATTCTCTAGTTCCATTCTTTTCACTATTTTCTTTTGTTGTTTCTCCCTGTGATTTATTATGGTGTCTCTCGTTCCCTTTTTTATTTATTATACTGTCTATAAGTTTATCAGTTTTATTGGCTTTACGTTTTGTTTATCTATTCGTGTTCAATTTTCCGTTCTTTATTCGTTATCTCTCTAATCTTTTCATTTTGTTGGTTATGTTATTGTATTTTGTTTTAATCTCTTTATTTATTGTATTGTCTCTATCGTTATTCATTTTATTGTTAACTTATGTTATTATTGTTATTATTGTCTTTCG
This sequence comes from Homarus gammarus, assembly GCA_958450375.1. NCBI lineage: Eukaryota > Metazoa > Arthropoda > Malacostraca > Decapoda > Nephropidae > Homarus > Homarus gammarus. The sequence goes on from CAUDMG010000459.1 coordinate 342,665, forward strand.
TCTTTAATTCCTTATTTGTTTTTTTTGTGGATTTATCTTATTATCTTTGTGGTATTTAACTTTTTCCATTTTTATTAGTTTTTTATTGTTTCTTCGTTTTATTATTCGTATTTTTATTCATTATTTTTGTATTTCTTCGTCTTTATTCCTTCACCTGTGACTCTTTATTTCTTATATATTTTTTCTATTTATTCGAGGGCTGTCACGTGTGTGTTTTTATTTGCATTTCTTCAATATTTTTTTATCTCTGTGTGTGTGTGTGTGTGTGTGTGTGTGTGTGTGTGTGTGTGTGTGTGTGTGTGTGTCAGTTTCTTTATCTGTTTCTCCTATCTCCATTTTTATCACTTTATTTGACTATTTGTTGTAGTTCTTCTTCTTCTTCTTCTTCTTCTTCTTTATTTATTGTCGTTTGTCTTCTTTAATAATGTAAATATTTTCTTGTTGTTTCATTATTGTACATCTTTTTAAAATCTCCTTCCTCCTCTTCCTCATTCTACACAAATTATCCCTCTTTCTTCTTCATCAATTTCCTCTTTCTCCTTATTCACTAAATCTTCCTTCTCCCTTTTAGTAATATGTCTTTCTTTCCACCTTCGTAAAGTCTTCCCTCTCCTCCTCCTCCTCCTTCCTCTTCATAAACTCTCCTTTCTTTCCCATCTTCTTCACTGACAGCTAAATTCTCCCCTTGTTCACCCTCTTCATCAAACAACCTTCTTCCCCTTTCTACCTCCTCTTTCCTCATTTTCAAAACTTTCTTCACCTCTCCCTTCCTTCTCTATCCACACTTTCCTTCCTGTGTCTACTAACACCTATTAAATCTTCATCATTCTCTATCAATTACTTTACTCCCGTCGACATCAATTTTGTCTCTCCCTCTTCTATCTTTATCAAATCCCCCTCTATGGTCTTCTATCTTCATCAACTCTCCCCTGTGTACACTATCATCATTATTTTTTCTTATGTTCCTCTACCTCAACCCACTTCAGTGTCCTGTTGTCATAATAAATAAGAGTTGATTTATTGTCTATATATATTCCATTATGTTTCAGTGATATTCTACTCCTGATTCCTTCCCTAACCTAACCTAACCTAACCTAACCTAACCTAACCTAGCCTAGCCTCACCTAACCTAACCTAGCCTAGCCTCACCTAACCTAACCTTACCTAACCTAGCCTAACCTAACCTAACCTAACCTAACCTACCCTAGCTTAACCTAGCGTGACCTTACTCTCCCCATATCAGCCTTTACTAGCCCTTTACCAGCCCTTACTATCCCTGTACGAGCCCTTACCAACCCTCCTCTCTTCCTTTCCTAGCTTTATCGTTCTTATCTCTTACTCCTCCTCTGTCTTCCTTTCTTTCTCTTTCTCTGTCTTCCTCTTCTGTCTTGCCCCTCCTCCTCACCTGTCTTTCTCACCTTCCCTCCCGTGTCTTCCTTTCCTCCCCCTTCTGTGTCTTCCCCCCCCCCTCTTCTCCTGTCTTCCTCCCCCCCCCTCTTCCTCTCCTCCTCACAGAAACCATCCATTATCATCACCTCTTCCCTTCCTCTCTTGTATTCCCTCCCTCTCTTCCTCTTGTCTTCCTCTCTTCTTCCTCTCGTCCTCCTCCTTCTCCCCTGTCTTCCTCTCCTCCTCACAGAAGTCATCATCACTACCTCATCTCCTTCTAGTCCCTGTCATTATTCTTTATTGATTCCACTTCCCGTATTAAAGCGATTTCTTTTTTCAGTGAATTAGTTCTCATTTTTCATTGTTCATTCTCTCTCTTTTGTCAATTTTTTTTCTCTCGTTCTCTTCCTCTCTCTCTCTCTCTTTGCTTTTTTTTATCTTTCTGTCTTATCAATTCTTTTTTTAGTTTATTTTTGGTAGTATTTTTTCCTCATCTTTCTCTCTCTCTCACTGTTGCCTTTCTTTAATTCTCTCTCTATTTACTTGACTTTCTTTAGTTCTTTTTTCCGTCTCTCTCTCTCTGTCTCTCTCTCTCTCTCTCTCTCTCTCTCTCTCTCTCTTGAAGTAAATTCTCCACCCTCCTCTTAGCTCCGACCATCATCCAGGGTACTTCACGCCACATTCGTCTCTTTGCATCTGTTCTGTCTCCTGTTTATCGGCCATAATATCTCTCCCGTCCTTCACTGTCAAGAGATCTAAGTTCCCCCTTCCCCCTCCTCTCTCTCTCTCTCTAGCCATTTTATCCATCGTCTCTCTATCCTTCTCTCTGTCTCTCTCTGTTGTGCCTCAAACCAATGAGGATAAACCCATTAGATTTTCTTAAGTAAACAAATATTCAGATTTTAAAGGGACGAAATTAAAGACTCATATGAAGGATTTAATGTGTGTGTGTGTGTGTGTGTGTGTGTGTGTGTGTGTGTGTGTGTGTGTGTGTGTGTGTGTGTGCGTGTGTGTGTGTGTGTGTCCCCACTTACATACATACTCGTACATACACACACACATACATACATACATACATCACACTACACACCTGGTGACTGTCATAAGGCAGGTGCAGGTGTCAGGTCTTAAGGTGGTCTGACGCTGACCCACAGACACTGGGTGAATATTTATTGTGTTGTGGTGTGGGTGTGTTGTGTGTGTGTTGTGGGTGTGTTGGGGTGTGTTGTGGTGTGTTGTGTTGTGTTGGTGTTGTGTTGTGGGTGTGTTGTGTTGGTGGTGTGTTGTGTGTGTGTTGTGTTGTGTTGTGTTGTGGGTGTGTTGTGTTGTGTTGTGTTGTGTTGTGTTGTGTTGTGTTGGTGTTGTGTTGGTGTTGTGTTGGTGTTGTGGGTGTGTTGTGTTGTGTTGGTGTTGTGTTGTGTTGTGTTGGTGGTGTGTTGTGTTGTGTTGGTGTTGTGTTGTGTTGTGTTGTGTGTTATGGGTGTGTTGTGTTGTGTTGTCTTGTGTTGCGGCTCTTCATGGTATTTTGTTTATTGTTTTATTATCTTGTTATTGTATTTATTCTCTACCTTAGTTTATTCTCCTTTCTTTTTAATATTATCTCTATTTTCTTTCTCTCTCTAATGTACAGGTAGGTCTGTGTATGTATGTATGTATGTATGTATGTATAAACTATTTAATAGGTTATGTTTCTTTAGATTTTTATTAAAGAGAGAGAGAGAGAGAGAGAGAGAGAGAGAGAGAGAGAGAGAGACAGAGAGAGAGAGAGAGAGAGTCGTTCCTTCCTCCATCCTGTTGTTGCTTCAATTCCCGTATTTATTCTCTATGTTTACACACTTCTTCATCTCTGTTATATCAATCTTTTATTTTCTGAATATACGAAAACACACACACACACACACACACACACACACACACACACACACACACACACACACACACACACACACACACACACACACAGTTATCCTCCTCCTGTCTGTCAGTGTTACCATCTTAGAGGTTATAACTTACAGTGTTAGCATCTCGGGAACTCCTTCATGTTAGACGGTCCATCTCTCTCCCTCTATCTGGCTAATCTCCCCTTTCCATCACATTGTCAGGTCCTCCCCACTCTCCCTCACACCTCCATCTATGGCGACAGTGTTTACCTTCACCCTCCCTCACACCTCCATCTCACTCACCTATTCCCTGACTGACATTCTCTCTCACTTCCTGCCTCTCATCCTCTCCCCACTTATCACTTTCCTCCTCTCTCACTTTTTCCTCCCTCCCTCCTTCTCTTCCTTCCTTCCTCCCTCCCTCCCTTACTCTTCACAAGTTTCTCCATCCGTTCTTTCCTCACTCCTTCCCACCCACTCCTCACTCCCTCCTTCATCCCCCTTCCTTCCTTCCTTCTTTGTTATTTGCAACCGCTGCCTCCTCCTCACGACCTTCCTACTCTCTTCCCTCCTCTTCCTTCCTCCCTCATACCCCTCTCCTTCACCCCCTCCTTCCCTCCTTCCTTTTTTTCCGCCTCCTACTCACTCTCCACCTCTTCCTCTTCCTCCTCTCGTCTCCGGCCATTCGTTTTTGTGTCTATTGTTCACTTCTCGCTTGTTTTCTTTCTCGTGGTCTTTATTCCCTGTTGTCCTTCACGCCAGGACAATGGTAAGGACTTCCTCTCCTCTACCCCCCGTCCCTCCCTCTCTTCTCCCTTTCCCCACACCCTCCCCTCCCGTCCCTCTCTCCCTCCTCCCATTCCCCTTCACACAACCTTCCTTTTTATTTCCCATTCACCTGCTCCTCCCCGGTCTCCTACCCCCTCTCTCATCCTCCTCCTACATCCTCCCTTCCTCTTTCCTTTCCCACTTCCCACCCCTCTTCCTCCCACATCCCTCTCCCTTATCCTCCTTCCATACATGTATATAAATTAACAAATAGAAACAGAAATGAAAATTAATGGATATGGAATGTGTTTTTTTTTATTTTACGTTTTTTTTTTTTTTTTTTTTTAGGTAAAACTAAAATATTTCCGGTGAGAATTTTGGCAGAGCTCTCGGCAATGTTGGTGCAAAACATTGTAAGCTGATGACTGCGGCTGCTTGTGTCATACCCCCACCCCCCCCCTCTCTCTCTCTCTCTCTCTCTCTCTCTCTCTCTCTCTCTCTCTCTCTCTCTCTCTCTCTCTCTTTCATTTTTATCGGTTGCTCGTTCTAATTTCTGCTTTATTTTTTTAACTATTTATTTGTGTCTTTCTGTGCCTCTCTCTTTTCTCTCTATGTTGTTGTGTCTCCTTTAATCTATCTTATTTTCTCTCCCGCTCTCAATTTGACTCTGATCTTCCTTTCCAACCGCCGCGTGTGAACAATGATTCTCGTGTTACACAAGATGTTGACACTGCTCTCTGTTGTCCTAGTTATGTATCACAGTTCATCTGGTACTTCCTCCCTGGTCTATTTCCAACTC
>CAUDMG010000459.1:350000-362500 GCA_958450375.1 Homarus gammarus
CATCCCCTCCCTACCACCTGTCAGGGGAGGACTGACTTTTATATCACGTGTCTCCCGTCTGTCAGTCTGTTTTACCTCCCGTCTGTCTTTCTGTCTATATGTGTGTCTCTTCGTATGCCCGTCTGTCTATGTATGTATGTATGTATTTATGTATGTATGTATGTATGTATGTATATATGCTTTCTATAGTGCTCGAGTGACGCCTGGCGGACGTTCGCTCCACCTTTAACATTCACCAGACGTCTTTAACATCCGGTAGGCATTTTTAACATCCAGCAGGCATTCTAATCATCCGGCAGGCATTCTTAATATCCGGCAGGCATTTTTAACATCTGGCAGGCATTTCTAACATCTGGCAGGCATCTTTTTCACACAAGAACACACTAGTAGGGGTATCAGTTATAATACGACACGTGTTAACAATAGGTGGTAGTGGTGGCCGCCCTGACTAATGCCTCCATTATTCCCCCAAATGGGCCACTTTATTTCATCTTCAAGAGAGGAAAACAAAAAGAATAAGTTTGGATCGTGTACAACTTGCGTCATTACTCCGGATAATCTCAAGATTTTTCTCACCAGATGATGCCGAGAGCAGATTATTGAGCATCCGCCAACTGTGTTTTAGTTTTCTTACGGTGTAGAGACTTTAATAATAATAATAATTGTACCGAGTAATAATAATGGTAATAATGATGATGATGATTACTTAACAATAATAGGAAACCTGGATGTTAATCGATTTGTGGATGTTTTTGTCGAGTAATGGTTACTCAGTGCAGTTGGTCAGTTGTCCGGTCATTTCAGACTATTCTTTGACACTAGATCATGCAACTCGTTAACTTATGATGTGGTTGTTGTTTTGACGACAGCTTTTACACCTTAAACAAATTCACGCAAAGGGCAACCATGTTTGAGAGTATGTTTTGTGTGTGTGTGTGTGTGTGTGTGTGTGTTCTAAGCCGAAACTCATTAAGCTCACAGAGTCAACAGTGATGGTGGGAATGTTGTATGAGTTGGCTGACTATGCTCTCATAAGTTAATTATCTGTATCTATACATTGTTTTTAAATAGAACTATTGTCGTCATTACCTGATTAGTCTAAATTAATCTAAACTAATATAATATAATTTAAGGCATCTCAATCTAAGGTAAGCACTTTTAAAATAAGTTAACCTACACCTACCCTAACCTAACCTAACCTAACCTAACCTAACCTAACCTAACCTAACCTAACCTAACCTAACCTAAATCAACGTAATCTACCCTACCCTACCCTGAGCCACGAGGGGTTTTGTTGATAAGTTTGAAGAGGAAATGAAAAACGCAGATGATAAAACCGTAGAGTCTTGGTGATGGATGATGGTGGTGCGAGGCCAGGAGGATTATGTGAGCTGCTGGTAGTGGTAGGGAGGGAACCAGGGAGGGAACCAGGGAGGGAAGGAGGGAGGGCACATAGGAAGGGAGGTAGAGAAGAAGAGAGGGGGGAAGGGAAGGAGTATTGAAGAAGAAGGGAGGTGGGGAAGAAGAAGAAGGGAAGAGATAAAGGCTGGAGAGAGAGAGAGAGAGAGAGAGAGAGAGAGAGAGAGAGAGAGAGAGAGAGAGAGAGAGAGAGAGAGAGAGAGAGAGAGAGAGAGAGGTTACAGCTTACATAGAAGGATAAAATACGAGAACTAGGAAAGGCTAAAAAGAGAGGTGGTATGGAAAAATGGGAGAGGAAAAGGAAGGAAGGGAAATAGGGGAGAAACAGGAAGGGAGGGAGAGCGGAAAGAGTAGCCAAGGAAGAATGAGAGAGAATGGACAAGGTGTAAAGAGGAGTTAGAGAAGAGGAAGAATTCGAAGCAAGCATAAGAGGAATGGGGAATACTATTAAAGTGTCAGGGGAGAATAAATGAAGAGAGAGAGAGAGAGAGAGAGAGAGAGAGAGAGAGAGAGAGAGAGAGAGAGAGAGAGAGAGAGAGAGGTAATTTGAATGAGAAGGAGGAAAATCTCTCTGTAGGACGCAGCTGAAAAGAGAAATGATCGTCAATAGTTTGTTTGCAAGACAAAGTGACGTCAAGCCCCGATGACGTCATGGTAAACATTGATCAAGTACAGAAATATCTCTTGACTCTTTACTTGTTGTTCCAAGGACTTACCCAGCAATGATGATAATGATGATAATGATAACAGTAAACACACACACACACACACACACACACACACACACACACACACACACACACACACACACACACACTTGATATATATTCCTTTTGAAATAATGTATATTTTTTATACCATTGGAGTGTGTTATTCTGCTGTCTCTTATTACAGTAGATAGAGTGTGTGTGTGTGTGTGTGTGTGTGTGTGTGTGTGTGTGTGTATGTGTGTGTGTGTGTGTACTCCAATTTACTGCCGGTGATAACTTTTGCCTACTCTTATTCCTACTCTCCCAGCTCTCTCTCCTTTGCTCTCTCAGTTCTCCCTCTTTCTCCTCTTTACCTCTTCCATATTTCTTCTAGGTTTTATGTCTACCTCTTTCTCTGTTCTTTGTATCTTGTCTACTAAATTCTTTCCTCCTCCTAAGGTTAAGTATACCACTTTCTTCCTACAGTATTTTCTATGTCCTCTTTCTGACTCTCACTTGCTCTCACTCTCTCTCACTTTCTTACTTGCTCTCACTCTCTCACTCTCGCATATTCTCACACTCACCCTCACTCTCACACTCACCCTCACTCACTCACCCTCACACTCACCCTCACTCTCACGCTCTCCCTCACACTCACCCTCACTCTCACACTCACCCTCACACTCACCCTCACTCTCACACTCACCCTCACTCTCACACTCACTCTCACTCTCACACTCACCCTCACTCTCACACTCTCCCTCACACTCACCCTCACTCTCACGCTCACCCTCACTCTCACACTCACCCTCACTCTCTCACACTCACCCTCACTCTCACACCCTCACTCTCACACTCACCCTCACTCTCACACTCACCCTCACTCTCACACTCACCCTCACTCTCACACTCACCCTCACTCTCACACTCTCCCTCACACTCACCCTCACTCTCACACTCACCCTCACTCTCACACTCACCCTCACTCTCACACTCACCCTCACTCTCACACTCACCCTCACTCTCACACTCACCCTCACTCTCACACTCACCCTCACTCTCACACTCACCCTCACTCTCACACTCACCCTCACTCTCACACTCACCCTCACTCTCACACTCACCCTCACACTCACCCTCACTCTCACACTCACCCTCACTCTCACACTCACTCACTCACACTCACCCTCACTCTCACACTCTCCCTCACACTCACCCTCACTCTCACGCTCACCCTCACTCTCACACTCACCCTCACTCTCTCACACTCACCCTCACTCTCACACTCACCCTCACTCTCACACTCACCCTCACTCTCACACTCACCCTCACTCTCACACTCACCCTCACTCTCACACTCACCCTCACTCTCACACTCACCCTCACTCTCACACTCCCTCACTCCCCTCACTCTCACACTCACCCTCACTCTCACACTCACCCTCACTCTCACACTCACCCTCACTCTCACACTCACCCTCACTCTCACACTCACCCTCACTCTCACACTCCCATCCCTATCTCCCTCCCTTTCACTTCATTTTTCCTCCTAGCCAACCCGACATCTCCTCCCTCCCTCCCTCCTGCCCCCCCCTCCCTCCTGCCCCCCCCCTCCCTCCTGCCCCCCCTCCCTCCTGCCCCCCCCCCCTCGTGCCTTACTTCCGCCTGCACCTACACTACTTCCGGGTCCCCCCCACCCAGTCTAGTGAGGCGGTAAAGGCGACTTCTGCTCACTACTCTCAATTAGTTCAGGGAGTATGTATTAGGGAGAAGAAGTGGTGAGAGAGAGGGATAAGAGGGAGAAGGAAGGGTGGGATGGAGAGGGGGAAGTGGGAAGGAGAGCGAGAGGTGGAAGGGACAGGGAGAAGTGGGAGGGAGAGAGGGAGGTGTGAAGGAGTGGAGGAAGTGGGAGGGAGAAGGAGGGGTGGGAGGGAGAAAAAGTGAGGCGAGAAAGATAGGGAGAGAGGAAGAAGAGAGAGGTAGGAGGGTTACGAGGAAGAGGAGAGAAGAGGAGAGGAAGAAATAGCATGGCGAAGAGAGTTGCCAAGTAGGCTTTTAACAGGAAGCTTTGGGATACTAAATCGTAACGTAAACAAGACGGCCACATTCTGTAAAACACTCGTAAGATCATTTTTTTTCCCCTCGTAACTCTTGAGATAACACAACTGCATCTAATTACTGACGTGGAATCTCAATGTAACGTTAAAGAGTAAAGTGTATCGTAAGGTGTGTCTGAGAATGTCGGTGTAAGGAAGAACTTTGTAATGCTCGAAGCTGCTTTCACAACTCGGTGGGATTAATGAGGCAGGAGCGGCTGTAACACCCCTGAAGTGCTCGAGCTATCTGGGTCTTGCAGCTCCCTCTTGTGCCACTTGCCCCAGTTTATTACTAGTAAGTGGTGGTAGAGTCTTGTTGAAGGTCGACCTCCCAGTCACTGCATTTAAAACACACACACACACACACACACACACACACACACACACATACACACACACACACACACACACACACACACACACACACACACACACATACACACACACACACATACACACACACACACACACACACGTACATGCATACAAGCACACGCACGCGCACAAGATATTCCGCTGTTGATAAGAAACATGTTTGGGCCCCCTGAGATCGTGGTTGTTGTTGTTGTTGTTGTTGTTGTTGTTTGTTGTTTACGTGCTTCAGCTGCTTGGGTCATTAAGCACCGGATAAAAATTTTAATTTCTTTACACCAAATAATTTTGTGCAGTTTTGGTGAGATACAAGTCCACGTCTTTATTACCGCCTTGTTACGGGGAGTCTCTGGCTTGATTGGGTTGTTTACTGTGTGCACAACTACCAACACCATCACACAGACCAACATTTATGAGTAGAGATCATATAATTATTCCTCCTCTGGTCGTATTGTGTTTTATAAATGTACTACAAATATTAAGTTATCTTTTTACTTCAATACGATGTTACCTCCGACAGTCACTCGCTCTTAACATTCTCTTACGTGATAAATTAGCGTCATTCTATTGTAGTAAATAGAGCTTATGTTACATGGGATCTCGGTATATCAGTAACAGTCTATCGCCTTTATTGTAGTGTTCAGCAGTATTCCTCTAGTGAATTATATAGAGAACAGCTTTTTTTTAAATTTCACTTTGTGTCTTTATGTCCTTCAAAACTTGGAGTTATATAATTCTGTAATATGAATCAAGGGTTTTATTTACAATCTAGTATATCAATCATGACTGTGACCATTTTCCAACAATCCTGGTTAAAACACGCGCCTTTAAACGCGCCTTTAGTAACCTCCAAAAGACGTGTACCAAGTATGATGTTCCTCGTAAGGTTGATTAGTGTATTAGTGTACAGTCGGTGTGTTTTTGTGTGGGTTTACTGATAAAAGAATAGCTTGTTAGATGTAAGAGGAAGGTAGCCCCGTGGTCACCTCTTTCCACATCAGTGTCCACAGGTGAGTCGTGCTCCAGGGCCACCTAAAGTTTTGATAGGTAAAGGGAATGGAGGGTCATGGTGTAGTATCTGTTCTCTCCCTGTACTGTGCTCTCTCTCTCTCTCTCTCTCTCTCTCTCTCTCTCTCTCTCTCTCTCTCTCTCTCTCTCTTTATTCATCAAAACATCAGATTTACTTATTCCTCTTTCGCTCTCCTTCTCTCCTTTATACACTTTCCCTCCCTCTTACGTCCTCTCTTCCCTCAGTCATTACCATTTTTCCTCCTCCCCCCCCCCCGCCCCCTCTGTCCTCGCCTTACGTCCGCCGCTACTCTCACTTCCCCTTAACTCCGTCTCCCCCCTTTCCTCTCCCTCGCCTCCCTTTCCTCTCCCTCCCTCCCTTCCTGCTCCCCAGCTTAGCAGGGTGATAAATGCTTCCTCCTCCGTTCACCACTCTGGATTCCTTTAGGGGAAGAAAAGAGGAAGAGAAGGGGGAGAGGTGAACAGAAGGGGAAGAGGGAGGGTAAGAAGAAGGGGAAGAGAATAAGGACAGTAAGAAAAGGGGGAAGAGAAGAAGGAGAGTAGGAAGAAGGGGAAGAGAAAAGGGAGATGGCAGGTGAGGGATGGGAGAGGAGGAGTAAGTAGAAGAGAAGAGGATCATGAAAGGGATTGGTGAAGGGAAAAAGAGAGAAAGGGAAGGAGGAGGAGGAAGAGGAGAAACAGGTAGGTAAGGAAAGGTGAGTTACCCAGCAAGGTTTTGTCAGTGAGAGTTTACTTCTCGTAACATCGGTTTACGACCATATCTAGTTACAGTCTCGGGGAAACTGTGTCGCCATTTTTATGTCTGTAGGTTAAAGGAGAAAGTTATAATAGGCGTTCCAGTTTGTGGGGAAATTTGTGAGTCACGTGAAGATTAGACACCCTAACGCTGCCTGAAAGAGGGATGAGGTTAGGGTTAGGTTAGGTTAGATTAGATTAGCGTTAGAATGGTTATCTTCGGGTAAAATAACATAAGGTGTCTAATAATCTATACGTGATCATTATGTGTGTTACGGGCTTTTAAGAATCTTTGTATTAGAGACGATGAACCCATATGACCAACACAGTTTTCAGTAACGAGGTAAGACTGATGTAACAACACCCGCTGTAACATGTTATACTCTACCCTGATGCTGAGAAATTCCTGAGGTGAATTTCCCTCCTTTTTAACTGGAAACAAAATAACATAACTTTTGTAAAAACCTTAAATAACATCACATATACGCAATTACTGTCCAAAATAACCTTGGCTACTGTATACAGATATTTACTACAACAACACGTAAAGGAAGGAAGTTAATGTAGGCCAGTTGGAGATTTAAGAGAAAGTTTAATGGAGTCGAATTACTAGTGAGACTCTGTTATAAATTCACGCATTCTTAATGAGAGAGAATTAACATAGGAATTTCTAAGAATTCTCGTCTGGGTTTTGTTTATTTTCTTATTATTCGGCCTTCTCGTTCTCTCTATCCTCCTCCTCCTCCCCTATCCCTCGTTCTCTTCCTCTTTCCCTATCCTCTGGCCTCCTCCGACCGTCCCCCTCTATCCCATGTCCTCCTCTTCCCCCCCTATCCTTGACCTCATTTCCTTCTATCCCCTGGTCTCCTCCCCCCTATTCCCCCGGTCTCCTCCCCCGACTTCCCCCTGTTCCCGACCTCCTGTCCTCCTATCCCCCGGCCTCCCCCCTTATCCCCGACCTCCCCCTACCCTCTGGCCTCCCCCACCCCTAACCTTATTCCGTGTGAAGCAATTTATTAACAAGGCGGTAAATAGGGTAACAGTGGCACCAGACAGTCCCGACGACTTATGAACGCTAAGTAATTTCTTTATCGCTGGCGGGGTCCTGGGAGGCTGGTGTGGCCGCCTTACTCTACAAGAATTAATGATATTTTATACCATTTTTTTTTCATTTTTTATTCTTGTACAAGGACAGCGTTATAGCTCCTTCCCTCCCTAAGGATGAAATATAGATTGTCCTAAGGGATTTATAACGAGTCGACCACACAAATAATATAAAAAAGAGACCTTTTGATATATATTTCTTATAACGTGCCATATATTGTATAAAATAACGCTATATGATACAACTTTTTTATACCGCCGCTAAAGATCATAAACAGATGGATGTCATATATAAATAAAGTACCTAAACGAAAAAAAAATGTATTTGGAATATTTTTAACAAAACTCCATAGCTAAAGTGGCACCATATTTAATTCTAAAAAATAAGGTCTGTCGAGTTAATAGTTTATACTGTAGTTAATAATGATAGATAATTATAGTTTTGTTTACAGAAGAAGTGGATTTTAGGTTTAATAACGATAAACGATCCCATATTTAATCACTGAAGAGGTGAAGTGTAATTAGATGGTCACGCTACAGGAGGAAATTGAATCCTTAAACGCTTCTTGGGAATTTTCATCAGCAGTTAATAAAGCTTAGAATAAAAGTTACGAGAGAACAGTTGTGGCTGAAAATGATAATGTGAAAATACCTAAGAGTTTTATATCGTTTAAGATACGGCGGGAAATGTTTAATAGTTGAATAAATAAACAGTACTCGGAGTTTTGCTTTGAAAGCCGGCGAAAATAAATGAAAAGATAATTGAATGCAAGAGACTCTGTTCTTTATGTTATGAGAAGATAAATTTTAAGCGAAAATAAACCTTAAAAAACACTCAAAATTTGGTGTTTGAAAATGCCAGAAAAGATTATGAGATAACATAGTTACAAAAGACAAATATTCTTTTCGTTTCCAAAAATTATTAAAAAAAAAAAAAAAAAAAATATATATATATATATATATATATATATATATATATATATATATATATATATATATATATATATATATAGAATATATTCATAGTAAAAAATAGGTAGAAATAAATTACAGACGCAAAGAAAAGGGTTTAACAAATTATTTAAGAAATCCAAAACAACAGAAATTAATAATAAAAATCGATTAAATTACATTAACTTGAAAAAACTAACAAATATTAAAAACTAAAAAAAACACATGTATACTAACAGTCTACAGCCATTTTTCACCAGCTTGTTAAAGTCGAACAATTCTTGACTAACTACCTCACTAACTGCCACATAAAATAAAGGCCTTGTGAAGAGCCATGTATAACAGCATAACAGCAATTCATCAGCTGCTGTTAACTGTCTCACTGGACGAGGCCATTACGCTGTTCCACGGGTCGTATAGTCGTGTGTGATTCCCGCGACGATGTGGAGAGTTTTTGAACATTGACATGGGGGGGGGGGGGGTGTAGGGGTTGACATGGGGGGTGTAGGGTTGACATGGGGGGTGTAGATGGACATTGGGAGGGTGTAATGGTGTTGACACAGGGGAGGGTGGCGACACAGCACCAACACTTAGTGCACTGTCAGGGACATTATTCATTTTTATACTATTTTACGGTTAAATTTTATCATCAACCTGACAGCACTATTAACACTCTCTCTCTCTCTCTCTCTCTCTCTCTCTCTCTCTCTCTCTCTCTCTCTCTCTCTCTCTCTCTCTCTCTCTCTCTCTCTCTCTCCATTATTTTTGTGTCATTTATCTCTCTTATTCTTGTCCCTCATTTCCCATTTTATTAACCCCACTCCCCCTCATTCTTCTCTTACTCCCTCTCATTTTTCCCTGAGTCTATCTCTTTTTTTCCTCCGCCCGTCAAAAGCAGATGAGTGGGCGGGTGGAAGAGTTGGAGGGAGGAAGGGAGGGTGGTGGAAGGGAGGGAGGGAGGAAGGGTGAGAGGGTTGAAGAGAGGGAGAAAGAGGTTAGTGAGAGGGTTGAAGGGAAGGGGAGGGAGTTGGAGGGAGAGAGGATGGGAGGGTGGAAGGGAAACGAGAAACGGAGGGAGGGAGGGAGGATGAGAGGGAAGGAATGTGGGAGGGAGGAAGAGTGTTAGAGTGGTGGAAAGGCAAGAGAGTGGGTTGGAAGGACGGAGAGTGGGTTGGAAGGAGGGAGAGTAGGTTGGAAGGAGAGGTAAGGAGGGAGGTAGGAGCGGCTTCCAGGTTCCCATTATCGCCATGTCAACACCAGCTGACACACCCTCATCCATACAGCTGCCACATCCCATCCTCAGAGTGCCACATCATATCCTTACAGTGCCACATCCCGTCCTGAAAGTGCCATATCTTATCCTCAGTGTATCACATCCTACCCTCAGAGTGTCACATCCTATCCTCTGAGTACAACATCCTGTCCTCAGAATGCCACATCCCATCCTCAGAGTGCCACACCCTGTCTTCAGAGTGCCATATCCCATACTCAGAGTGCCACATCCCATCCTCAGAGTGCCACACCCCATCCTAACCATGAATGTGTCATATCTCACCTACAATGTTGTTGCCATTCCCCTCATCCATACAGTTGCCATACCTATTCGCCATCCAATCTATGTACCCATCCATACCCTATTCGCCATCCAATCTATGTACCCATCCATACCCTATTCGCCATCCAATCTATCTACCCATCCATACCCTATTCGCCACTCCTCAGCCTCTTAATTAACATAGTCCATCATTCATTATATCTTCATCTCTTTCATTATATAAAAAATTACCTGATACCAATTTAATATTAATTTATTATTTATATTAAGATTAAAGGGTAATTTACACCTTATTTTATTGATTAGATATTTATGAATGAATTTTATTTTTATTTTTTATTTTGAATTTTGTGTAAAGAAACGGAATTTTTTTTTGTGTTTGTGTGTTGGTAAAATATTGAGCCGTTATTTTCCCTTTAAAATAATAGAGAATAATTGTACACTCACGTTTTCTCCTTCATTCCTCTCTCCCCTCCCTTCCCCTCCCTCCTGTCTTCTCGTCCCCTTCCCTTTCCTCTCTCTCCATCCCTTCCATTCCCCTCACCCTCACTATGTTCCCTCCCCCACCCTCACTTCTTTAACCTCCCTTACCCCCTCACCCTACTCCCCTCCCTGCACACGGCCATCGAAAATGGCTTTAACTCGAGTATAACTTGAGCAGGGAACGCATCCAGCCAATCCCTAGCAAGAGCCGACCATAACAACAATGTCACACGGGAACTAAAACAATCCAGTGAGTCTCTAGTGAGTTATCGAGTAGAAACCTAAATAGGGCACAGACAGCGTCAGCGATATGGCCCCTTGTACATTATGTTACCGAGATAATTTTGATTTGATAAGTCTTACTGAGGCAATGACGGAGAGTCTTATTAACCTCAATATATATATATATATATATATATATATATATATATATATATATATATATATATATATATATATATATATATATATATATATATATATATATATATATATATGCAAGTAAATCACTGTAGGTGCGCGTGATCTAGGTATATGCTGATAACCACCAGGAAAGAAGAAAACACGAAGTCCCCTGAAGATGTGAATTACACGAAAGCGCTTGGGAACTTCGTGTTTTCTTCTTTCCTGTTGTTATAAGCATATACCTAGATCACGCGCACCTACAGTGATTTACTTGCATATATATATATATATATATATATATATATATATATATATATATATATATATATATATATATATATATATATATATATATATATATATATATACGGTATATTAGTCTTAGTAGGTTTATTATCTATATTACTGGCTACTAAATATAATAGCCTAAATAGTAATGACTTCTTTGTTAATCCTAAATAATTACAATAAATCCCATTTTAATAATGTTACTCCAGTGGCACTTAAAATCTCAGTTATGTAATCCCATAACCCACATTGAGGGATTTTACTGACACAAAGTGAATCTCAGTCCTAATTTTGCCTTTTGATAATTCATATAACATATAATCCGGGTTTAGTAACATGGAGGATATTGCAATCCTATAATCCAACACTGGTGGTACGTATAGGAAATCCTAATCCCCCTAAATCGCCAGGTGGTGGGGCGAACAAATCCCCTTCCTCAGTGGACAATAGCAGGTGGAGCAACACACGCGTGAGGGGGGGATTACATCTGTCTCGTGACGCTGGCTTTCCCGCTGATGAATTAACCTAACATTTGTAGTAGAGGTGTGTGTGTGTGTGTGTGTGTGTGTGTGTGTGTGTGTGTGTGTGTGTGTCAGAAAGGGGAGGAAAATATATATAGAAATTGAAAAAAAGAAAAACAAAAGAAAAAATAGAAAGTGAAGAGGAAGTGGACAAAGCAAGGTAACCAAAAGAGGAAGAAGAACGAGAACAACAAACACAAGAAGAAGAAAAAGAAGATAAGAAGATATGGAAAATAACTAGAACAAGAACAAGAAAAAACAAAAACAACAACATGATGAGAACGAATAGGAAGACGATGACAAAGAAGATGATAATTAAAGTGCACACAAAGGAAAAAAAATATAAAACAATAAAACGGAACAGAAAACGAAGGATAGAAGAGAAAGAAGACTATAACGAGAGAGAGAGGAGGAGGTAGGAGAAGAAAACACTCTCTGCAAGAAACGATTTCTATCTTGTAAACAGTAAACGTTTATTGTGATGATTTAAACAAATGTTTCTGATTGTGTTGCGAGAGGAAAAACAAAACAGTAAAGGTAAAATACGACAGAGAAACGTTCACGGGGACCATATTTGTGTGTGTGTGTGTGTGTGTGTGTTTGTGTTTGTGTGTGTGTGTGTGTGTGTGTTTGTGTGTGTGTGTGTGTGTGTACATCAGCACCACTACACAACAGATTGGATTGCTAGACAAAACTCATCAATTTTTACTCTTCAAAATGGTTACAGTCTATAACTGGCACACTAAAAGCATTACTAATATGGAGGGTTATGTAGGTCAGTGATTAAACTTCTGGTTATCTTGGTCACTTAATACTATATACGACGCACCATGAATATTATCCCTTACAGTTT
>CAUDMG010000459.1:367500-370000 GCA_958450375.1 Homarus gammarus
TCCCTTCCCATCCTCCTCCATCCCTTCTCATCCTCCTCCATCCCTTCTCATCCTCCTCCATTCCTCCTCCCATCTTCGGATCTTTTTCTCCTGGGACATACATAGAAAATGAGGCACCCAGTCTGTTAACACCTCGACCAGACAAGAATCTAAAACCTTCTTTCGTGGGAGATAAGAGGAGCATTGTACAGGGGGGGGGGGGGGGTCCTACAGTGTCTGGTCAAGGGCGTCGATTTAGTAAACGCTGAGGTTCTGCTACTCACTATTTGTAATAAACAGTATTACCCAAAAAGCCTGCAGTATCATAAACAGGAGTTACCCCCCACCCCTTTCCTCTCTCTCTCTCTCTCTCTCTCTCTCTCTCTCTCTCTCTCTCTCTCTCTCTCTCTCTCTCTCTCTCTCTCTCTCTCTCTCTCTCTCTCTCTCTCTCAAACACGCCCCCCCCCCACCCCTTGAGTTGAGAGATGGGGGGAGGGAAGAGAGGAAATTAAAGGGGGCAGGTTTTATAATGTGTGGTGCAGATGGTTGGTGATTGGTGGTGGAGATGATTGGTGATTGGTGGTGGAGATGGTTGGTGATTGGTGGTGGTTGGTTAGTGGCTGATGTTGGAAGGAGTATTATAAGGCAAGATGGTCATTCTGTGTCTGTCTGTCTGTCTGTCTGTCTGTCTCTGACTTTGTTTTCATTCCCTCTCTCTCTGTTTCTATCTCCTCTTGCCAGCTCAATGATGACTTTCTCCCTTCACTTTATTCTTTTATCCCTCTCTCGACAGTCTACTCCCTCCTGTCGACCATCCAGGAGGGAGCTGAGAAGAGTGGGGAAGCGGGATGAATGGATGGATGGAAGGAGGGAAGAATAAAAGAAGTGATGAAGGGAAGGAGGACAGGAAGGTAAAGAAGTGAGGAATTGAGAAAGCGAGAAACCATCATTACTTCACTATTCTCTCGTTGTTTACAGAAAGGTGTTTAATGTTGATACAGTAACACCGCCGACATGCATTAGTCTATAGCCCTTGCGTTCTCTTATGTGGCTATCGGTAATTATCGTTAACCTACAATTCTACTACTACAATCACCCCCTTCCCCTTCCCTCCTTCCTACCCTATCCCCTTCCTTACCCTCTCCTTTTCCCTTCCTCCTACTCTCTTACGTCCCTATCCCCTTCCTTACCTTCTCCTCTTCCCTTTCTCCTACCCTCTTACCTCCCTATCCCCTTCCCTTCCCTTCCCTCTACCCCCCCTTACCCTTTCCTCTCCCCTTCCCTCACCCCTCCCTATCAATTTCACAACTCTGATGATGGGTCCACTCGTTTGAAACCTTGCCAAGAGATTGACTTCCAATACGAAATCAGAAAAAAAAAATATGATGTATTCGGCTGTGGTGTATTTACTCTTGTGTATTTCTTTGGATACTTTTTATAATATTTTGTCTCTAGTGGTGATTCTTATTACGTGTTTCTTTGTTTTGTTTTGTTTTGTTTTTGTCACAGAGAGAGAGAGAGAGAGAGTGTGTGTGTGTGTGTGTGTGTGAGAGAGAGAGAGAGAGAGAGAGAGAGAGAGAGAGAGAGAGAGTGAGAGAGAGAGAGACACAATTATTTTACACGGGATGTTGTAACCATAACCTCAGATAAAATCACAACAACTAATACAACACCAACAAGACAAAACTAAGCGGATTAATACATTTTGTTTAGGATTACTGCATTAGGGAGAGTTTGATGAAACACACCCAGATACACCTAACGCAAGGGAATAAAATAACAGTGCTACACCCAACACACACCTGGGGTAATAGCTTGTGACCACTCAGCCACACTACAAGAATACACATAACTCCTCTAGTGGTTCAAATAACACTGGGGTCTGGGAGTATACACAGCACCACTACTACACACCTAACACCGAGTACCACAACCAGGTGCTTCACACAACCACATCTAATGGTCGGAATATTATTATTTATTTGTATCGTCATGTACACAAGGAGAGTGCCTGAGGTAATGTTTGTGTTATATCTTATCAATTATACACACACACACACACACACACACACACACACACACACACACACACACACACACACACACACACACACACACACACACACACACACACACACACATAGGCTTTATTCAACTCCATGGAGCCATCAACTCTCTAAAGTGATTAACCTTGTAAAGTCTTATTCTCTCTATAATGTCAAACTTCCTCGGAATCTTCATCATATTATTATGTGTTTACTATCATCATTCAATCCATTTATACGACCTATCACAATATTATCATTTATTTGTGATTGTCATTATTTTACATTATATAAAGTGTATTTAGATGTTTATTAGTTTAGTCGAGTGAGAGAGACGCCACAGTGTCGAACTTGGTAAATATTCAACTTGTGTTTCCATTAAGGCATTTCTTGTGAATTTAAATGTATATATTCCAGCGGTCAGGAGATTATGTTTTCGCCAAATTAATTTTGATCTCATATCGTCGTTCTCGGGA
>CAUDMG010000459.1:372500-635000 GCA_958450375.1 Homarus gammarus
CCTTAGTCAACAATGATCCCTTCAAATGTCTCGTTTAACGTATTACGAGGAGAGGATCACGACCATGAGCAAATACCAGAGTGCACCAATCTGGACCAACATTAACGAGAAATGACTTAACCCCTTGAATACTGACTTAACCCCTTGAATACTGACTGTACCCCTTGAATACTGACTTAACCCCTTGAATACTGACTTAACCCCTTGAATACTGACTTAACCCTTGAATACTGACTTAACCCCTTGAATACTGACTTAACCCCTTGAATACTAACATAACCCCTTGAATATTGACTTAACCCCTTGAATACTGACTTAACCCCTTGAATACTGACTTAACCCCTTGAATACTGACTTAACCCCTTGAATACTGACTTAACCCCTTGAATACTGACTTAACCCCTTGAATACTGACTTAACCCCTTGAATACTGACTTAACCCCTTGAATACTGACTTAACCCCTTGAATACTGACTTAACTCCTTGAATACTGACTTAACCCCTTGAATACTGACTTAACCCCTTGAATACTGACTTAACCCCTTGAATACTGACTTAACCCCTTGAATACTGACTTAGCCCCTTGAATATTGACTTAACCCCTTGAATACTGACTGTACCCCTTGAATACTGACTTAACCCCTTGAATATTGACTTAACCCCTTGAATACTGACTGTACCCCTTGAATACTGACTTAACCCCTTGAATACTGACTTAACCCCTTGAATACTGACTTAACCCCTTGAATACTGACATAACCCCTTGAATACTGACTTAGCCCCTTGAATACTGACTTAACCCCTTGAATACTGACTTAACCCCTTGAATACTGACTGTACCCTTTGAATACTGACTTAACACCCCCCAGACTGTCTTATGCTACCAAGTTTACCAACATCTTTTATTTTGTGGAATATTTATCATAAGTATTTCTCTAAACCTGTATAATTGTTTCTTATGTATTTTAGTATAGTATTGAAAGATATGTAAGATAGAGAAGATAAGACAAGTTAATACTATAATACACGTTGTTGTTATGTTATAGGTAGTGGTTAGTTATACAGGCCCGTAGTAATATGTAGATAGACTATTTATACTATGGAGATGATAAGGAAGTTTTTGAATATTTATGAAATTATGTTTGTCGTGGTATTGAGGCACTGACAGGAACACACCACATTGTGCAAAACGGGAAAATTTTTTGGTTTAAATAAATATTAGATTTTTAAAAGTATTATTAATGAATATACTTCAATACTACAACGAAAAAGTATTGATAAGTAAGTAAATAAATGAATAAATTAATAGATAATAACAGTAATCTTTAAATTGCCAGCGCCGCGAGAAACTCTACGGACAACGCAACCCACGTTTCACTATATCGAGACATTCTTCTCTCAGCTCTACCTTTTCAATAATAATAATAATTTTAATAATTTTAATAATAATAATAATAATAATAATAATAATAATTTTAATAATAATAATAATAATAATAATAGTAATAATAATAATAATACCAGAGTGCACCAATCTGGACCAACATTAACGAGAAATGACCTAACCCCTTGAATACCGACTTTACCCCTTGAATACTGACATAACCCCTTGAATACTGACTTAACCCCTTGAATATTGACTTAACCCCTTGAATACTGACTTAACTCCTTGAATACTGACTTAACCCCTTGAATACTGACTTAACCCCTTGAATACTGACTTAACCCCTTGAATACTGACTTAGCCCCTTGAATACTGACTTAACCCCTTGAATACTGACTTAACCCCTTGAATACTGACTTATCCCCTTGAATATTGACTTAACCCCTTGAATACTGACTTAGCCCCTTGAATACTGACTGTACCCCTTGAATACTGACCTAACCCCTTGAATACTGACTTAACCCCTTGAATACTGACTTAGCCCCTTGAATACTGACTTAACCCCTTGAATACTGACTTATCCCCTTGAATATTGACTTAACCCCTTGAATACTGACTTAACCCCTTGAATACTGACTGTACCCCTTGAATACTGACCTAACCCCTTGAATACTGACTTAACCCCTTGAATACTGACTTAGCCCCTTGAATATTGACTTAACCCCTTGAATACTGACTGTACCCCTTGAATACTGACTTAACGCCTTGAATACTGACTTAACCCCTTGAATACTGACTTAGCCCCTTGAATACTGACTTAACCCCTTGAATACTGACTTATCCCCTTGAATATTGACTTAACCCCTTGAATACTGACTTAACCCCTTAAATACTGACTGTACCCCTTGAATACTGACCTAACCCCTTGAATACTGACTTAACCCCTTGAATACTGACTTAGCCCCTTGAATATTGACTTAACCCCTTGAATACTGACTGTACCCCTTGAATACTGACTTAACCCCTTGAATACTGACTTAACCCCTTGAATAATGACCTAACCCCTTGAATACTGACTTAGCCCCTTGAATACTGACTTAACCCCTTGAATACTGACTTAACCCCTTGAATACTGACTTAACCCCTTGAATACTGACTTAACACCCCCCAGACTGTCTTATGCTACCAAGTTTACCAACATCTTTTATTTTGTGGAATATTTATCATAAGTATTTCTCTAAACCTGTATAATTGTTTCTTATGTATTTTAGTATAGTATTGAAAGATATGTAAGATAGAGAAGATAAGACAAGTTAATACTATAATACACGTTGTTGTTATGTTATAGGTAGTGGTTAGTTATACAGGCCCGTAGTAATATGTAGATAGACTATTTGTACTATGGAGATGATAAGGAAGTTTTTGAATATTTATGAAATTATGTTTGTCGTGGTATTGAGGCACTGACAGGAACACACCACATTGTGCAAAACGGGAAAATTTTCTTGTTGTAAATAAATATTAGGTTTTTAAAAGTATTATTAATGAATATACTTCAATACTACAACGAAAAAGTATTGATAAGTAAGTAAATAAATGAATAAATTAATAGATAATAACAGTAATCTTAAAATTGCCAGCGCCGCGAGAAACTCTACGGACAACGCCACCCACGTTTCACTATATCGAGACATTCTTCTCTCAGCTCTACCTTTTCAATAATAATAATAATTTTAATAATAATAATAATAATAATAATAATAATAATAATAATAATAATAATAATAATAATAATAATAATAATAATAATAATAACAATAATAATAATAATAATAGTAATAATAATAATAATAATATTAATAATAATAATAATAATAATTTAATAATAATAATAATAATAATAATAATAATAATAATAATAATAATAATAATTGTAATACCCCTTTTTGCACGTTACTCCCACGGAAATTCATAATATATAGAAAATTTTTTGCATTATACCAGTACGTCATAACCTTTGACACCATCTCATTATAAATCGACATTCTATTGGATTACTTCGACAAACTTGAAGACATTACATCGAAAGATCACCAAAATACATAGTCGTATTAAATTATCCAGGACAATCAGACACATAATATCAACAAACAGTGTCATATATTTAATCCAACAAGGTAGGTAACGTAGTACCATCAAGTTGAAGGACTTGGTATGAATATGGGTGACTTACGGTATTCAAACTCATAAAGCTCTCAAACAGTCTTCTAGCAGGACGCCATTCTGTTTTCAATAATGTTACCGGGTATATATTGTATTATTACCAGCGTTATTAATATTTGCCCCATTGACTCACGTATTTATAAAATGTTTGTACAGACAGACTTTGTTTAACTGTTATGAAGTGTGTCTCGAGTATTGTTGAAGTGATATTCCTTTCATGAAAGAGATTCAAATGATACTTAATTGTTTCGAGTTGTGAACTCTGTTAAGAATAAACTGGAAAGTAGTGGGAGCAAAGTGCAAAATGTGGTAGTAACATGTTATATTTCAAGTACTCACCCATATATGACATACAAATATAAAGCAACACAAGAAATAACACACGTTCCAACACTATAATCACAACACACACAAAGGTCTTCATAAATTACAGGATTATTGTGATGAAATAATTTGTTACGGATTAGTCTATCATTCATACATCGACATACATTATATAACCACAACAATAAAATGCATGAAAAATGAGTATAATCTCATCAAAATAATAGATATATAAATAAATATTTAATTCAACTTTGATTATACAACACTGCGGAAAAATTAAAAGCTAATATAGCTACCCATTTGTCTACGTACAAATTTTCGATTAAAATGTAATAATAATAATAATAATAATAATAATAATAATAATAATAATAATAATAATGATGATGATGATGATGATGATGATGATGATGATGATGATGATGATGGTGTGTGTGTGTACTTGTTTATGCATTGAATATGTGTAAAAAGCTCGTAATAAATCTACATTTGTGTGAAGAATAGATACATATCACCCTATGTATTTACCTGTTCATCAACTCATATATATACAGAATTACCTACCTTCCTAAATATTAGTAAAAAACAAAACATGAATCTAACCTAACCTAACCTTGGAACACACACACACACACACACACACACACACACACACACACACACACACACACACACACACACACACACACACACACACAGGAGTATTAGAAGCTGTCATCCATCAGGTATCTTGCCCCTGGATGCTGTCTCGTTTGACCCTCATCGTCAGGTCACGGGAGGTCCTCAAATATTGGAACACGGAGGCCGGAAATTAACACTTGATGTCGAATAGATGAGGCCAAAAATTGGGATTTTCACACTCTCCTGGTTATTACGTTTTGGTGTGTGTGTGTGTGTGTGTGTGTGTGTGTGTGTGTGTGTGTGTGTGTGTGTGTGTGTGTGTGTTGGGTTGGGTTGGGTTGGGTTAAGGGATGAAGGAAGGTGATGGGAAGGAGAGAAATGAACAATTGCAAGAGAGAAACTTTTGTGATAATGATGAGGAATAGCATTTTCGTGTTTCATTTAACTCTCTCTCTCTCTCTCTCTCTCTCTCTCTCTCTCTCTCTCTCTCTCTCTCTCTCTCTCTCTCTCTCTCTCTCTCTCTCTCTCTCTCTCTCTGTATCTATCGCCTTACACCATTATTCCCGTCCACACCACAGGGCCACAAAGTTCAGATCCTTATCATAATAGGGAAGGCGAAGTTGGGAAGAGTTTCATCCTTCTCACAGCCAAGTTAGGAGAAATTTGCAGGTTTAAAGATTTTTCTGGATTTCCACTTGTGTGTATCGTGATCAGTGTCTGGCGGTGTGTGTGTGTGTGTGTGTGTGTGTGTGTGTGTGTGTGTGTGTGTATCAAAATACTAGCCAATATCTGGAAATACATAACACCTTCACAGTGCCTGATCAATTATCTCAAAGGTCAACTATGTCTCCCTGCATAATATTTCTAATTAACTTATATAATTAACCGACCCGCCAGAGCTAACATCAAAGAAAAGAAAAAAAAAACATTCTGGTGGAGTTAATGAAAACATTTATCACGAGAAATTATAAAATCACTTTGACAAATTTCGTATCCAAGATTGTCCATCTGTTCTCGTGGGTGCGGACGGCAGGGCTATTTAATTCACATTATACAAATTATAAATAAAAATAATTTCATATACTAATAATGATGATGATGATGATGATGATGATGATGATGATGATAATGATGCATTCCTCTTGTTGTAGTCTAAATGATTAGATAAACACAGACATGGAGACAAAATGGAGTCATTCATTAGGCTTCCTGAGTGTACCAAATTATGGATATTATTTACTTAAGTATGTCAGTTAGGTTAGGTCTTCCTCCATCATATATAATAAAATAATTGAGAAAAAAAAAGATAGAATTAATTAATGAAATCGTTTTATATAACAAGAATTTATTGCTATTTGTTTTGAAGTTCCGTAAGTAATGGTTGGAAAGAATTATATACTATTGAAATTAAGCTTATTTTATTAGAAGATGATATTATATACAGGAAAAAATATGTGCAAGCAAATTTTGGTGCGTGCGTGCGTGCGTGCGTGCGTGCGTAAACCCCCCTCGAGCAGGTGGATGAAGGAAAGAAAGAGAGGACTTAGGAAAGAGAAGAAGAGGTGGAGGATAGACCAGGAGAGGTAAAAGTAAACAGAGAGGGAGGCAGAGAAGACAGAATAACTGTAAGTGTGGATGAAGAGAAGAGGGAGGAAGGAGGAAGGTAGGAAGCCAGGAGAGAGGGAGAAAAGTAGGAGGCCAGGAGAGAGGGAGGAAAGTAGGAGGGAAGAAGGAGGAAGGTAGAAGACCAGGAGGCAGGAAAGGAGGAGAGTAGGATGAGGCCTGAAGGGAGCGGGATAGGAGGGAGAGGTAGGAGGATGTCATGAGGGTGAAAGGAGGAAGTTAGGAGGCCAGGAGGGAGGAAGGAGGGTGGCCTGGGGGGTGGGGGTGGGGGGGGAGAAGCCGTGGTAATGATAAGTGGCACTAGTGTCAGCAGTACCCCTACGAGAGTTCCTGACTGACACTCTCGGTCTACTCCTTGGTAACTCACTCCCTTTGGCAACACTGTCCTGAGTGACGGTCGCGTGTAGTTATTGTTATTGTTATTTTTATGTAACGCTGTTATTGTCTGACAACACTCTCTAGAATGAGGCCAACTAGAAGGACTGTTTTGTCAATACTGTCCAGAGTGAGTTCTCGCTGTTTTACTTTCCTGGAAACAGCGCTGAGAGTGAGATTAAATCATCGTCTTCATATTGGTTAAAACATCGTTATAAATGGTTTAATTAATAGTCATAAAAAGGCTAAACCATCATTACCAAACGGTTAAACCATCATCACTAAACGGTTGAACCATCATCACCAAACTGTTAAACCATCACCACTAAACGGTTAAACCATCATCACAAAACGGTTAAACCATTATCATCAAAAGGCTAAGCCATCATCACCAAAGGGTTAAAATTATAACCCTTACTGGAGATAAGAGATACATCTACTAACCTTGAATTTTAAGTCACCTTGGATGGCGTATTGTTGCTAATGCTCATTGACTTTAAGCTATGAAAAATGACGTCCATTAAAACACACACCTGATTGGCCTATACTTTAATTACTGTATCATCTGTGTAAGAGTGAATGTGGAAGTGTGAGGTAGGAGCAGGAGGTGGCTGGTGTGCCCTGAGGAGGAGTAAGGAGGAAGAAGAAGAGGAGGAAGAGAAGACAGAGAGAGAAGTCCCCTCATTGCCTCCCTCCTTCCTCTCCTACTACCCTCCCCTCCTCCCTCCTTCCTTTCCGTCCTCTGTCACTCACTCATTCACTTGACTCATAAAGCTCTTTCAAGAAAATTGAATGAGGAACACGGAAGAAAGGCGTAGGAATTAGGGATGGGAGGTGAAGGAGGAGGAAAGGATGAGTGGAAAGGAAGAGGAGAGAGGAGAAGAAGAGAAAACTGAAGAAGAAAAGAGAAATGAAAATAAGAGTAATGGAAAGAAAAATGAATAGGTAAAGACGACAGGACAGGAGGAGAAGAATGAGGAGGGGGAGGAGAAGGAATAAAACGAGGAGAAGGACGATAAGACGATGGCTCAGTGAGAGGTACCTTCATCTTATTACCTATCTCCCACCCGCCCCCTTTCTTTCATTCCTTCCTTCCTTCCTCTGTTCCACCCTCCATTTATCCTTCCCTTCATCTATTTCCCTCCTCCCCTTTCTTCCCCCCCTCCCCCCACCCCTCCCTTCTTCCATCCCTCCTTCTCTCTCTCTCTCTCTCTCTCTCCCTCACTCACCTACTCGACTGGTGAAGATCTCTCAAGGAAATGTGGTGAGGAACTCTTGTTGAAAAATGAGGCCGTGTCAGAGTTCATCCCCCCCACCACCTCCTCCCTCCCTCTCACCCATCCCCCCCACCTCCTCCCTCTCACCCATCCCCCCCACCTCCTCCCTCTCTCACCCATCCCCCCCACCTCCTCCCTCTCACCCATCCCCCCCCCACCTCTCCCTCTCACCCAGTCTTCAGACCATTCTTCGTGGGGGTCAATTTTAGCAAGTTGGTTTAAAGGCGATGCCACCCTGGTTTGTCGACCCCAAACTCCGTCTTCTGGTTTAGGTTTTATGGTAGGTTTTAGCCTAGTTTTTTTTTTTTCCCCCGAGATGATATAACGCAAGTTTAAGGGTAATAACGAAGTTCAAAAGAGTGAGATAGTGTTAGTCTTAGGGTGATAATAGTGGAGGTGAAAAGGGTGAAATGGCGTGAAAAGGGTGAAATAGCGTAAATTTTAGGGTGAAATTGCGTAGGGCTCTGCTAGACTTAGTTTGTGGTGTCATAGCGTAGGTCTGAAGGTGAAATAGCGTATGTTTTAGGGTGATGTAGCGTAGGTCTTAGGATGATAGAGTGTACTGTAGATCTTAGGGTAACGTGAAATAATTTAGAAGGATACAGCGTTTTTTATGGGGGGTAGACTGTGTGTGTTTAGGGATAGACTATTTTTAAGGATAAACTGTATTTTTAGGGGTAGACTTGTGTATTTTTAGGGGCCAGTCTTTGTATTTTTAAGGGTAAACTATGTATTTTTAGGGGTATAGTGTGTATTTTTAGGAGTACACTGTATTTTTAGGGGTACACTGTATTTTTAGGGGTAGACTGTGTTTTTAGGGGTAGACTGTGTATTTTTAAGGGAAGACTCTCTGTATATACTTTATATTTTTTTACTAATTTACCGTTGTAAGATTATAGGAAAAAAATGAATATGTTCTGAGCGTTGTAGTGTTGGCTTTTAATAATATGCGACAACTTTTGACTAAGGTTAAAAATTGGTGCCACCAGTGAATTTACGGAAACTATTTTAAGGTTTCCGTTTTAGGGAATCTGTTAGAGAGTGTGTTAAGGAGTCTTGTTTTAGGGGGTCCGTTTTGAGGCGTTCGTTTTAAGGAGTACAGTTTAGGGAATTCTTATTAAGGGGTCCGTTTTAGGGAGTTAGTTTTAAGCACTCAGTTTCAAGGTATTCGTATTAGGAGGATAGTTTTTAGGAGTCCATTTTAAGGGATACGTTTTTAAGGAGTTCGTTGTAGGAGCCAGTTTTAAGGAATCCATTTTAAGGAGTTAGTTTTAGGTAGTCTATTTTAGGGTGTTAGATTTAGGGAGACCGTTTAAAGGAGTCCATTTTATGTGTCCATTTCCCTGTAACCAGACGAGTCAGATGAAAGAGTCAAAATGATTACCTTCACTCAGCAGCAAAACTTTTATGTCGTGTCATGAAATTTTGGGAATAAGAAGGATGTCATCTGGTATTAGACGCCTTAATGCCTCATAAATCCCAAATTACTCATGAATCAGATATCTAGGAGGCAGTTTCCATATTGTGGTGTCATGAGGGGTAGGTATAGGCTAATGAGGAGAGTCTGTGGGCCATGAAGAGACTCAGGGGGCCACGAGAAGAGTCAGTGCATTGGAAGTCCTATCTGGGGGTGAGTATAATCCTTCCATGGTATATTATACATGATATACACTGTTTTGAATAACGTCAGCCGTCACTCTCCACCAGTAACGTCAGCTCCTCCAATAACGTCAGCCGTCACTCTCCACCAGTAACGTCAGCTCCTCCAATAACGTCAGCCGTCACTCTCCACCAATAACGTCAGCCGTCACTCTCCACCAATAACGTCAGCCGTCACTCTCCATCAATAACGTCAGCCGTCACTCTATACCTATAGCATCAGCCGTCACTCTCCACCAATAACGTCAGCCGTCACTCTCCACCAGTAACGTCAGCTCCACCAATAACGTCAGCCGTCACTCTATACCTATAGCATCAGCCGTCACTCTCCACCAATAACGTCAGCCGTCACTCTCCACCAGTAACGTCAGCTCCTCCAATAACGTCAGCCGTCACTCTATACCTATAGCATCAGCCGTCACTCTCCACCAATAACGTCAGCCGTCACTCTCCATCAATAACGTCAGCCGTCACTCTCCACCAATAACGTCAGCCGTCACTCTATACCTATAGCATCAGCCGTCACTCTCCACCAGTAACGTCAGCTCCTCCAATAACGTCAGCCGTCACTCTCCACCAGTAACGTCAGCTCCTCCAATAACGTCAGCCGTCACTCTCCACCAGTAACGTCAGCTCCTCCAATAACGTCAGCCGTCACTCTATACCTATAGCATCAGCCGTCACTCTCCACCAATAACGTCAGCCGTCACGCTCCGTCAATAACGCCAGCCGTCAGGTTCCACCAATAACGCCATCCGTCACGTTCCACCAATAACGTCAGCCGTCACTCTCCACCAATAACGTCAGCCGTCACGCTTCACCAATAACGTCAGCCGTCACTCTGCACCAATAAAGTCAGCCGTCACGCTCCACCAATAACGTCAGCCGTCACGCTCCAGCAATAACGTTAGCCGTCACGCTCCACCAATAACGTCAGCCGTCACTGCACCAATAACGTCAGCCGTCACGCTCCACCAGTAACGTTAAGCGTCACTGTGACCTGAGGAGACCCCCAACATTTTTCAGGAAAGTCGAGAGACACTTGCCAGTCTGATAGACACCCGTCCTGACAACAGCCTCTGGGAAAAGTGAACCAGGTGCTGTGTTGCTGTGGTGAGCCAGGTGTTGTGTTGCTGTGGTGAGCCAGGTGTTGTGTTGCTGTGGTGAGCCAGGTGTTGTGTTACTGTGGTGACCCAGGTGTTGTTTTGCTGTGGTGAGCCAGGTGTTGTGTTGCTGTGGTGAGCCAGGTGTGTGTTACTGTGGTGACCCAGGTGTTGTTTTGCTGTGGTGAGCCAGTTGCTATGGTGAGCCAGGTGCTGTGGTGAGTCATGTTGTCATCCGGTTCACCACAGAATGAAAAGAGTTCAAGTTGTGTGGTATTAAGCCTCACATCACATAAACCAGATAACGTTCTACTTCACCACAGCTTAAGAGAGTTCAGGTCTATGGTACTGTGGTGAAGCAGGCAATGGTCTGGTTCACCTTACGAGAGGCAACTACCCGATGGAGCCCTCAAGAAGCTCCCCCTCCCCACCCACCGTATTAACCCCACCTGCCACTCACATCTTTTATTACCTCCTTCACTCCTTAAGTGTCCACTCAGCCATAAAACTAGACACGTTCACGAGGTCTGATCTGAGAGAATAGATATAAAATATCATCTTCATTAGCTCGGAACACCTGCCTTGCCTCCGTGACCGAAGCGCTTGAGTCAGGTGTAACTTTTATGTTTAATATGTTAGTTAGCTCAATGGCTGCGTCTCCTGACTTGACTAAAAAAAAATTTTCCCAAAGAGGATTTATGTTTCAAATAACTATACGAATGATATATAGAGCTTCATTAATCAAAGGTTATTTAATATTGAGATATATATCAGTATTTACCTTAATTAAATCACATTCATCATTTCTTCCGTCGTATGCAAAAAAAGGACTTACCGTTTCATTAAATTACACCACAAAAACCATT
This sequence comes from Homarus gammarus, assembly GCA_958450375.1. Lineage (NCBI taxonomy): Eukaryota > Metazoa > Arthropoda > Malacostraca > Decapoda > Nephropidae > Homarus > Homarus gammarus. Next base: position 383,959 of record CAUDMG010000459.1, read on the forward strand.
CCATCATCTTTAAATGCATTTCAAGGTATCAGACAATTTAATCTTTTCATCTTACGTATAAATGATATGCAAATGATTTTAAATTCCGTCTCACCTTTATAAATTTGGAGTTTTTTCTTGGTCGAGTGAAGAAAGTGAAGTGACTAACACTCTCTTGTTGCCTCTCCAGCTTGTATGAATATAAGATCTTTACCAGGTGATGAACTAAACATGAGTGAATAATTACCAGGTTAAGAAGGCGAACATTTTTGTGTGGTCTTATGGAGAGAGAGAGAGAGAGAGAGAGAGAGAGAGAGAGAGAGAGAGAGAGAGAGAGAGAGAGAGAGAGAGAGAGAGAGAGAGATGATTCACTGTCTTATTCGTACCTCACCTGTGCTGTAACTTACCTGTACCTCACTTGTACTGAAAATTACCTTTACCTCACATGTGCTGTACAATACCTCACCTGTAATGTACCTAACCTGTACTGTACCTTTACTGTACCTTAAGTGTACCTCACGTGTGCTGTACCTCGCCTGTACCTCGCCTGTACCTCACCTGTACTTCACTTAGACTAAAATTCCTAAAAAAAATAAAAATAATAATAACAGCGATGACGCCATGAAATATATCCTCCATGATGGACGTTCTCAAAAAAAAATTAGTCACAGTCGATTGAATTTTAATTTTTGTCATGTTTTTGTGATTTTCAAGTTATTTTTTCCCCCGATTTTTAGTGGTTATCCTTTGTGTGTTATTATGCCTGCGTGGTGGGTGGGAGGGTGGGGGTATGTGGCGGTCGGTCGTGTTCTGTGTCGGTTTATTGGGTTATACGAGATAATCCTGTACTGGGATATTGATGGCGCGCACCACTAGCCTCCGCTTTATATATATATATATATATATATATATATATATATATATATATATATATATATATATATATATATATATATATATATATATAATGTGTGTGTTTTACACTAAAAGGGGATAATTATCGATCCATCATAAGATTACAAATTATATTAAGAGTTTTTTAGTCTAGGCTAGGTTAGGTTAGGTTAGATATTTTTCAAATATATTTTGTATTTTCGTTATCTATATGATTATCCCCCTGTGCAGACGAGCTTCATTTTCTTAGAAACTCTGACTATTTCAAACTGTGTCGACTCATCGTGATACAAACAAAACTAATTCATCAGGTTTTTCTGATACTAAATGATATAATTTATATATATCTATATTTTTCTCAAAATATTTCTTTACCTTATATATTATACCGTATATAATTATAGCTGCTTCAGTTTACATTTACCTTTTTGCCACTGGGCTCCTGCACATTTTTCAGTACATGTAAAATTCCTTTATGATATTTAACGAACAGGAAAAAGAAGTATGTAACAGCCTCACAAATCTATTTTATCTCTGTTTTCTGAAGTTCCCTTTGAACCAATTTATAGCACGGGGTGTGACCCTTCCTGGCAAATTACAACCAAGTTTTTTTGAAGTTCGTGTTTAAGTGTCAGGAAAACCTTACCTGCCGGAGACACTCACAGATCCCAGGTGTGTATCAATTAATTACCTCATAGACCTGCTCGTTCTCTCTCATCTTATGACTTCAATAGACAACTTACAGAGTTCATCATCCCATTATTATTTCAGTTTATCGGTACTATTTCAGATATATGCGCAATATAATTTCAGCAGCCGTAGTCCAAGTACAGTTCAGATATATAGACGAAATATAGTAATTCTCATATAAAGCCGCTATATTAAGGTGCTATCTTATACTACATGGTGTAAATATATACATAAATCTTAATGAAGTTTGTCAATTAATCATTTTCATGGAGTGGATCTGCTCCATAATGACTCTAAACACCAGGTGTAGTCTGACCTTCGAACGGTACATCATTATAACCACAAGTTCACCACCACCACCACCAACAACAAAAACTGGAGCTTTAATGGTGTCAACAATTTCTCCGGCAGCTTCACGATACTTTGATGTTTATGATATCTGGCGTTTGATGTATTGTTTCTTAAGGTTTTCTTCTTCCAGAATTTTTTAAGATAGTGGCATTTACCCGTAAAAAGTAAGGGGATTTTACTTGTACACCTCCAAAAAATATATATATTTTCCCTAACCCCGAAAGAAAGATAATTTAAATCATCTTCTCCAGAAAATTTCACAGATTTGCCTTTCGCGAAGATTTCTAAAGTCAAGATAATTTTACTATAAACTGTTAAGTCATTTTGTTATTGACGAAATTAATTACTAAACCTCCGTGATATTTTGTTGACTCTCCATAAGACACATCACTTGTTTACGGGAGTTGATGGCTGAGGTGGCAGGAACAACCTCAGGAGAGTGACGAGGGAACGTGACTCATCCAGGTAGGCGTTTGGTGCCCAGTCCTAACAAAGCATCGTCCCAATAGACCTTAATCCTAACTGACCCAAGGCTAAAGAAGACACAGTTCTAATAGACCCCAGTTATTATAGATCCAAGTTCTTAAGAGGCCCCAGTCTTAAAATATTCTATTATTAAGAGAACCCTAATAGACCTCAGCCCTAATAGACCTATGTCTTAATAGGTCCCAGTCGAGCATCACCACCGCTAACAATGGCTGGCTCCAGTAGACCTGAGTCCTAATGAGCTCTAACCTAACCTAACCTAACCTAACCATTACAAGTACTGATAATACAAAAAAGGAAATAGGAACGACAGAAACGAAAAACTAAAAAAAAAAATCGTAAAAAATAAAGACTAGATTTTGAAGATGAAAATAAAAACAGTAAAGAGAATAGAAGCATTGTAATAAAAAAACAAAAGAAAAGAATATACAAAGGTAAAAGCAAACTTCAAACAAGCATCAAAGAAATGCGGAAAAAAATAAGCAAGAGATATAAAAAAGAGGATTAAAGGAAACAAGACTCAGTTAAATAGACAGACGGGGGGAGGGGGGGAGGGAGTGGAAGGAGGGAAGGTGGTAGTGAGGGAGGAAGTGGAGGGGCTACACACGTGACGTCATCATACAGGGTCCGCCATTCTGGGAACACTTGAGTTAAGACGGTACTCAGATAACTGGATATGACGGCAGCTTCACAGGGTACAGGACACAAGACGAATTACTAGGAAAATTAGACTTCCCGGAGGTGTTGAAGATCGAGGGTGTTTGGATAGTTTCCGATGATCCAATTTTAGTCTGAATGAAAGACTTTTTTTTCGATTTAGAGATGAAGAATTCTTGTAAGAATGTCACCCTCAGTTGTGTTGTTGACGCTTGTGGTAGGGATGACGCGTGTACAGAATGATGTGTTGTATTGTATCGTGGATAAGGATCATATACACACGACAGAAACCTCTCTATCTTGGTTGTTTGTGTATCCCTTGTGTGCCGCCGCCACTAAGTGAGAGGTACCGGAGGGTGAACTTCTGAGGCACTCTATTTTTATGTCTTTCCCTCTCCGCTCTCTACTCTCTGTTCTCCCTCTTCTTCCTCTCTTCCCTCTCCTCTGTATCCTCCCTCTCCTTCCTCTCCTCCCTCCACTTTCTCTTCTTCATCTACTGTCCTCTTTCTACTCTCTCCTTCCTATCTACCCTCTTCTCTCTCCTCCCTCCCTTCCCTCTACTCTCTCTCTCCTCCTTTCCCTCTCCTCCCTCTCTTCCCTCTTCCCTCTCCTCCCTCTCCCACAGGCCATAATACATCTAGTCCTTGAAATGAATAGAGTGACAGTGTTAAGTAAGATATATCACAGTGCCTTCTCCTGCCCCTGGCCACCATCAACAACACAGCGACCAACCTCTCCTGCACCACCTGGCCTTATATGTCAGGTCTTCATCATAATCTCTTACGTCGTCGACACTATACGGACAGAGCGTTAACAGCAGGAGAAAGGAAGGAGGAAGAAAGGAAGGAAAGAAGACACTGGGAAGGATCATTATTATCCAGGAACGTTAATCAATCTTCATATCATCATTTTCTCTGAGGAAGACAAAAAAAAAGTCCATCTGTATGACACAAATATTATCCATCTTCATTTCTATAATTTACTAACATTGTTAAGGTCTCCGGGGGACATGGAACACTGATGTTTTTTTTTGTTTTTTTGTATTTTCAGGCAACAGTTCAGCTAAAAATAAACATTGAGTGTTATCGATTTGCCGGCCGTCCGTTGTATCGTGGGAACATGGGAGTTAGAGCAGTCCATCCTCTCTTGATATACAACGAAAACGACAAATAACAGAAATCCGGATGAATAAATGACCATAGAGAATGTGTATTGTTAGGTAAAGTTTCCTCAAAAACCCATGGATAATATAGGTTAGGTTAGGCTATGTGAGGTAAGTTAAGTTCGGTTAGTTAGATTAGGTCATGTTAGGTAAGTCAAGTTATTAGGATAGATTAGATTAGATTAGAATAGATTAGTTTACAACCTATCATACCTGGAGGAGGAGGGTAGGGAGGGAGGGGAGGGGGGGGGGGGGAGGGGGACCTGTACCACCAGACACAAACAGGATATAACAGAGAGCATCGGGATTGCACTTTTGATTACATGACAATCAAAATGGGAGTTTGGGAGTGGACACAGCCCTACCCACCACCAGACTACACCGACCCATTATGGCTGGCTATAGGGAACAACCGGTGTATTGTCCAATTTACGGCATTTCAAAGTCGAATAAATGAAGCCTGAATATTCATCTCCCTTGTATGTAATCGTCCACTCATAGTCATAAACATTTTGATGGTTTTTATTCTGATATAAAACAAAGAGAGAGACAGAGAAAAAAATAGAGATTGATTGTGAAGTAGAGAGAGATAGACAGGTAGATAGATTGATAGATAGATAGATTGATAGATAGATAGTATGAGGTAAAGATACCGAAAAAGAAAGTGGATAGGGAGAGAGGAAGGAAAAGGAATTGAATAGGGCCAGAGAAAAAGAACGATGAAGGAGAGAGAGAGAGAGAGAGAATAAGATATAAGGATAGAGGAATAAATAAAATAAGAAATGAAAAAAAATTAGAATGGGGCAAAAAGAAAGAAAGTGAGAAAGAGAGAAAGGATCTGTGAGAGAGAAAGAAAACAGGAAAGTGAGAGAGAAAAAGAATGTGTGTGTGTGTGTGTGTTGTGTGTGAGAGAGAGAGAGAGAGAGAGAGAGAGAGAGAGAAAGAGAGAGAGAGAGAGAGAAACAATTTGCTCATTAATCAAACCGAACACTACACCAAGAGATTTAGATCAGTGAAAAAGACTGAAACACACTGACACAGATACCAACCATTGTCTTGAAGAAACTCCACTAAAAACATCCTCCCGTTGATAAGATTTTTACCTACGTTAACTCACACCAATTTCTCGTCCTTTTCTGACCTAACTGAGGGTGTTTTTTTTTTTTCCTCGTGTGTGGGAATTGTTTTTTTTTTTTTTGTTTTTTTCAAGTGTTAATTAACGTAATGAAGTGGTCAATACTTGATTGTTTTTTTATTATATTATGTTCGTTATCTCTCTCTCTCTCTCTCTCTCTCTCTCTCTCTCTCTCTCTCTCTCTCTCTCTCTCTCTCTCTCTCATTTTTGGCCCCGAATGAATAAATAAATAAGTAAATAGAATAAAATTGAAAAATCGTTCCAATTTCACAGTTTAATGGTACCGCAAATGGTGTAGTTCAATTCTTCATGGGGGAGACATGAAATAGAGGCTGGGGTTCTTTCTTGGTCGTCAGAGGAGGAGGAAGAAGGAGAAGAGGAAGAGGAATAGGTGAAAGATAAAGAGGAGGAGAATATGGGGAAGGAAAATAAGAGAGAGGACAAGGAAGGAAGGAAGGAAGGAAGAAATAGAAGATAAGGAAGGTAAAGAAGATGGAGAAAGAAAATGAGAACAAAAAGATGGTAGAGAAGAAGGAAGAAGGTAGATAAACGTAGATAAGAAGGAGAAGGAGAAAGAGGAGAAGAAGTAAAAGTAGTAGAAGAAGGAAGAGAAGAAGTATAAGGAAGTAGAGAAAAAGAAGAAGACGTGGGGAAATAAACAACAAGAATGAAAAACGAAAGAAATTAATTAGAAGGAAAAAAGGAAAGAGAAAGAGAGACACAAATAGGAAGGTGGAAGACAAGAATATAATAAGAATAAAATATGAATAGGGAAAAGGTGGATGAATGTCGAGAAGAAGAGAGAAAAGATAAGAATTGGAAGATGAGTAAAATAAATTATAAAAAGATAATATCACATAGAGTTGGATCAGGACTTTAGGACATATAAATGGGGTGGGATAAGGACTTTAGGACTTATAATAGGGTGGCATAAGGACTTTAGGACATACCTTAAAGTGGGATATACCGCATAATAAGGGGTTTCACAGCCAATGTACACACAATATATGTCTCGGTCAATGTACACAATATATTTCTCGGTCAATGTACACACAATATATTTCGTGGTCAATGTACACAGTCAACCAAAACTTCTTCAACACCTGGCCACGATGGATGTGAGATTGGTCAGAATGGGGCTTGTCATCTCGGAATGGTTGCAGGATCTTCGTTCATTTTATCAGATTGCACACTGCTTATACCGTATGAGAAGCTTTTGGTGTAGTCTATATGTGTGGCTCAGATAGGAGTTTCTGTGCTTACATATTCATTAAAAATAGATAGTATGTTAATTCACCCTAAACCCTAAAAGTCCCTTAATCTTAAAAAAAAAAAAGTATATGGTAATTCTCTATAGACATAAGGCTCCCTCTTAACACTGAAAATTTAAGAGTTTCCCCCGGCACTATCGGTATTTTTTCCATTTTCTTTAATTTCTTTCCTTCATATGGTTAATAAACCACCACCACCACCACCACCTTAACACTACACTACCTCACCACCACCACCACCACCACCACCACCACCACCTTAACACTACACCACCACCACCACCACCACCACCACCTTAACACTACACTACCTCACCACCACCACCACCACCACCACCACCACAGCAAACACGACGAGCGTAAAAAAAGTGAAAGGATAAAAAAGGAGGAAGAATTAGAGAAAGGGGAAGAAAAAAATGAGGAGGATAGAGAAGAGTATGAGAAGATGAGAGGAGAATGAATGAGATGGATAAAGTATGTGTGAGGGTAGGAAGAGAGAGAGAGAGAGAGAGAGAGAGAGAGAAGCTGGGTGTTCTATGTGGGTTGCTTACAATCGATCTAATAGCCTCTACCCTTTCTTTATCCCCCCTTTCTCCCTCCACCCCCTCACCTTCCCTTACCTCTCCCTCACCTTTCCCTCACCTTCCCTTATCTTCCCCTCCCCTTTCCCTCCCCTTTCAGCTATTCATCTCTATTCCTTTCTCACATCCTCTCCCCTACCTTTTCGCCTTCTCATCTTTCTCCCTCCTTTCTCCTCTCCCTTCCTTTCCCCTTCTCTTCCCGCGTCTTTTCTCTACCCTTCTCTTCTCTTCTCCTCTCCTCCCCTTCCCCTCTTCCAACTCTCCCCTCTCCCTCTCTTCCCCAGGTTTTATGTTTATATTCAGTGATTTTTCAGATTTCATTACCAACGAGAGAGAGAGAGAGAGAGAGAGAGAGAGAGAGAGAGAGAGAGAGAGAGAGAGAGAAAGGGTAAAGAGAAAGAGGAGGAAAAGAGAGAACAATTAGAGAAAACGAGTGGGTGAGATCGAGAGATTATATCTGCACACACACACACACACACACACACACACACACACACACACACACACACACACACACATTTATATAAAATATTACTGTAACCTCTTAGTATTACATGAGTATTATACACTAAGATAGGATCAGATTACAGCTTCAATCCTTTGTATTTGAGAATTCATGATCATATGTTTTAAAGGTCGGAATTAGTTCAAATGTTTATGAATATTTTACTTGATGCTTGAGCTTAAATTTGGGTGTTTTAAGTACCAACTTACACAACACTACACAAATAATAATGATGATAATAATAATGGTTGCCCCTCGTGTAACGAGGATGGCCGGCCCTAGGGCCACCAAGGCGCGCAGAAGCTGTCGACACAACAACCACACCCTCAGTTAACGAACTCCTTGACCCAGTGTCAAGGAATAGTCCGAGAAGACCGGACAACTCGCTAACTGCACTGGCTAACCATTACTCCGGAACACGATCCGCAAATCGATTATTATCCAGGTTTTCAATTACTGCTGGGTAGACAGAGGCAAATGACGTAAAGAAACTTGCCCATAGCTTCACCCTGCCCAGTAATCGAACCCGGGTCCGCTCGCTTGCGAGGCGAGCATGCTGACCATTACACTACACTACACTATACTACTACTACTTCGCTGTCACTCAGAATCGAGCATGACGATCATCCAGCTATGATACAATGATGTCACCTTCGGTGGTGAGTTCTGAAGTGACCAAAGAGGCCAATACAGGACCGGCAGAGTTGTTCACAGATGTTGCACATGTGGAGGGTTACATCTAGTGCGGGAGGAGCACCGACAGTTTCTTTCCGGCGGTGGCACTTGTCTACACAACACTACACTACACTACACTACACTACACTACACAAATAGCAATCTGTTATTACACTACACATTGCCACTACCACACTACACACAGCCTCTACCACACTACATTCAGCCCAGAGAGCTACAGTCAGCATGGGTAACTTCAGTAATCCTGTAGTTTTGTTTGCCGTTCCTGACTACTGAGAGGAGGAAAGACTCACTGAAAACACAATTATTCGCTAATGATTTCATTTGTAAACATTGAACGCCACTCTCGGCCACCCCTGCAAAATTCAGGATTCTTTTTTTTTTAGATGAACAGTATGGCTGGGATTCTCTGGGTGTTCTGCAAGTAAATTCTGACGTTTGTATTGTTGAAAAAGTTACAATCACCCTGCATGTTATCAGATGTTAAAGTCTATGAACTGAAAATGCAATATAAATCAGACATACACACTCGCAGTCATAACACAAACAGACGAAACACAACACACACACATACACACACACACACACACACACACACACACACACACACACACACACACACACACACACACACAGCACAAGCACCACAAAACAAAGGACACAAAACAAACATTACCCAGAGATGACGACTTCCTCCCAGACACCATCCCTTCCGTAGCTATTCCTGGACCCTCCCTCTTACACCTTCCTTCTTGCACCTCCCCTCTCGCACCTCCCCTCTCGCACCTTCCCTCCTGCACCTCCCCTCTTGCACCTCCCCTCTCGCACTTTCCCTCTCGCACCCCCCTCCCGCACCTTCCCTAACGCCTCCCCTCCTGCACACTCCCTCCTCCCTCATCCTTTCACCGTCCTGTACACAGTTGATAAACATTAAAGTAAAACCATGCAACACACACACACACACACACACACACACACACACACACACACACACACACACACACACACACACACACACACACACATATCTTCACCCCACAGCATTTACCGACTTTGATACCGCTGAAAGGGTTTGAAACAGGGTGCACGAGGGACCTACAGACAGGATATCCCTTGAATTGGTGGCTGCTCCTAGTGGTCCCTGGAGGATAGCCCCCCCCCCCCCACTTACTCCCTCCCTCACTTCCTCCCTTCCTCGCTTCCTCCCTCAATTTCTCTCTCACTCTCTCTACCTGTGACCCACCCGACCTGCCCTCACTTCTCTCTCTCTCTTTCTCTCTCTCTCTCTCGTCTCTGTTGCTCACTTTACATCATCCAGGGAAGAGATATGAAGAAGACTCGAGATGGTTCTTGTCTTGGTAGATGGTGAGGGATGGGTAACTGTTCTATTTTTATCGTGTGTGTGTGTGTGTGTGTGTGTGTGTGTGTGTGTGTGTGTGTGGTTCAGTTTCCAATATGTTATATTTTATTCTGTGTGTTATGTACTTCATATTATGAATTTGAATATAATGCCTACAGGTGTATACTGTACAGGTATGTACAGTCTTTATAAAGGTTAAGTTTTTTGTGTTCTATACATACATACATACATACATACATGCATACATACATACATACATACATACGCTTTGTATAGTTGAAGATTACGTTCTATATCCATTATTTAAGGAATAAAGATGGTGTTGTAGTCATTGCAGTTGTAGTAGTAGTAGTATTAGTAATAGTAGTAGCAGTAGTAGTAGCCTTCTTCGACATCAGGATTTTTTATCCCATGGCCGCATGTCACCGTAACTTAGCTCTCGATGCTGCACACAGGAGGAACGAGAACGACAAGATAAGGGCATACGGGGAGAGAATTCAGAACGTTGATCAAGGCAGCTTCACTCCTCTAGTGTTCACAACCTCTGGTGGGATGGAACCAAGTGCAAGATGCTTCTACGCCAAACTCGCGGAGGTGATATCCGAACAGAAGCAGCAGCCCAGAAGTTATGTTACAGCCTGGATGAGATGTCGACTGTCCTTCTCTCTCCTTAGGTCGGCTTTGCTCTGCCTCAGGGGAACGAGAGCATCGGCCCTCGAAGCCGACAACAGTTGCAGATATTGACTATGAGGCAACAGTCACTGAATGCCGCATAGATCTGCGGCTCAACTAACTCAACACAGCTAGGATAGTTACTTATGTATTAGGATATTTAATATTAAGGTAATAAAATGGTGCCAAAGGTATGGCTATTGGGGGAGGCTGGAGGCCATATTTAAAAAAAAAATATAGTAGTAGTAGTAGCAGTAGTAGTAGTAGTAGTAGTAGTAGTAGTAGTAGTAGTTTTACTTAGAACAGTAATCTGTACGTATAAAAAGTCAACATTCCCATTATTGTTATTAGTGATGGCAGCAAAGCAACTGATACAAAATATATTACAAATCATAAAACTCATTAAAATATTTGAAGAAAAAGTTCTGAAAAGTTGTAACGACTTACATTAAGGTCCCTTGTGATGACACACATCTAAAACATTAAGATATAAATTCATTAACTTTGTAAAAGATTTTTTATCTAAATAAAAGGAAAAAAACTTCATGTACGAAAAAAATATATGATTCGTGTATAAAAACTAATCATACATTGGAAATTCAAATAAAATAGTTATAACTTCATTCTGTGCAATTCTGATAAATAAAAAACAATGCAGAGGAATAAAATTACTGTAATAGAATTGAATGATAAAAGATAAAAGCAATGAAACAATTATTAGTCATTATGAAGCTCTTGCAATGTTGAAAATATCGGTGACAATATGTGCCGGGTATATGTTCGTGGAGAGAGAGAGAGAGACAGAGAGAGAGAGAGAGAGAGAGAGAGAGAGAGAGAGAGAAATTCTGTATTCAGGACTTTTATACTCACCAGCATGTCACATAAGCATTTCCTATAACTCATAACACGTAAGACACACACACCAGCGCCTACTGTTCTCATGGTAGGAGGTGGTGGTGAGGGAGGTGCTGGTAGTGGTGGTGGTGGTGAGTGAGGTGGTGGTGGTAATGAAGGAATTGGTTGTGTTGGTGAGTGAGGTGGTGGTGAAGGAATTGGTTGTGGTGGTGTGTGAGGTGGTGGTGAAGGAATTAGTTGTGGTGGTGTGTGAGGTGGTGGTGAAGGAATTAGTTGTGGTGGTGAGTGAGGTGGTGGTGTTGAGGGAGGAGGTAGTAATGGTGGGTTAGGGTGATGGTGGTGGTGTGATCATCAATATTCCATAAATTGTCAGGTATATCAAAGTTTCCACTAAATATGTTTCTATTATGGGTTATTTAACGTACTGTCCCCTTCACTAGCGCGTTTACAGGGGTTCGTCATATAAACATTCCACAAATCATTCCAGTGAGATATTTGTTTTAATATTGTTTTACTTTGATTCCCTTGTATGTTAAATATTGTGAGTTACTTTCTGTCTAATGTAAACAAACACAGAGCTGCCACACTGCACAAAACCTGACGAGCCCCTGTAAACGCGCAAGTGAAGGGGACTGTACATTCGTGATTTAGTCGACACGATCAGGAGAAATAAGGTAATAAGGTCTTTATGCTAATTAGTATTTGTGTGAATTAGTCGAGTCATTAGCAGATATTCCCTTACTAGCTTGGCCAAGACAGACAGACAGAGACAGGCATACAGACAGACAGACAGACATCAAATAATGAAAATATAGTATATTCAACTGTAAAATAAAAGGGTGACAACAACAACATGAACAACAACATCAGCAATAATGACAAAAACAATTGCAACAATAACATCAACATCATCAACAACAACAATAACAAAAACAATAACAACATCATCATCATCATCAACAACAACATCAACAACAACAACAAAAACAACATCATCAGCAATAACAAAACCAACAACAACAGCAATATCATCATCATCATCGTCATCATCATCATCAACAACAACATCAACAACAACAACAAAAACAACATCATCAGCAATAACAAAAACAACAACAACAACAATATCATCATCATCATCGTCAACAACAACAACAACAACAGCAATATCATCATCATCATCGTCAACAACAACAACAACAACAGCAATATCATCATCATTATCATAACAACAACAACCAGAACGAGAATCAACTTGGGGTATAGAGAGGGAGGAAAAAAACATCTGATCAACTCACTTTTTAAAATAGCAGTTTATCCCAACAGTTTATCGGTGATGGAGGGATCCGTGAGAGGTATTGTCAACACGGCACAAATTACACGTGTTTGCGGGCTGTTGTAACCCATTCACCACCGTTGCATAATTAATGGACACAGAGGTAAATTCTATCACTCAGTTTGCCTTATAAATAACCGGTGTGTGTTGGGGGGGTGAGGGGGGGGGGGTTGATGGGGGTAATGGTTGAAATTTTGTTTGACACTGAGTTGAGAGAGAGAGAGAGAGAGAGAGAGAGAGAGAGAGAGAGAGAGAGGTAGGAAGAAAAAATAAATTCTTACTTTTCTCGTTCTTTTCCTCTTCTTATCTACTCCATCTTTCTCTTCCTTTCTCCTTCAATCTCTCTCCTTCCTCTCTTCTTTCCTATCTCTTCCCTCCTGCTTCTTACCCACCTCTTCCTCCTCTCCTGTTCCCCATCCTTTCCTCCTCTCCTCTCCCCTACCTCTTCCTCCTTTCCTCTCCCTTGCTCTTCCTCCTCTCCTCTTCCCCACCTTTTCATCCCCACCTCCTCTTCCCCACCTCCCTCTCTCTCCCTCCCTCCACCTCTCCATCACAGATACCTGCCTGTGGTTGATTAGAAATTCCATGTCTGGCACCGTGTACATTATCGCTCGTGTGGGTGCCAAGCTGGTCAGGGAGGGAGAGAGAGAGATAGATAAAGAGAGAGAGAAAAGAGAAAGAGAGATAGAGAGAGAAAAAGAGAGAGATAGAGAGAGCGATATAAAAGAAAGAAAGAAAGACGCAAGGTAAGAGAGATAGACAGGCAGAGTGAATGAAGAAAAAGGATAGATAGAAAGAGAGAGAAAAAGAAAGAAAAAGACAAAAAAGTTAGACAAACTAAGACAAATTGACATAGTGCGAGAGAGAGAGAGACAGACAAATAAATGAACAGAGAGAGAGAGAGAGAGAGAGTGTGTGTGTGTGTGTGTGTGTGTGTGTGTGTGTGTGTGTGTGTGTAATTCACCTATTCGCCTATTTATTTATTAGGCTAACGTAACACCAATCAGAATGTAGATCAAAGCGCACCTGGTGTCAGTGAACATAATCATAAAATTCTATTACCAAATTTACTCACACGTGGCCTCAAAGAGTCTATCACGGGGAGGAGGTTTGACCTCTCTGGCCTGGCAGCAGAAGGTTTATTTTATCATGAGAATTGTCTGTCCACACATGCCACTTCGCAGTTAATCAATTATTTTGTAAACATGACACAATCAGTGGGCCAGCCCGGGGGGGGGGGGGGGGGTAATGATCTTCTACTGCCCACACATATGAGAAGCGGGACAAACCCAACTTAGTATGGTAGGTAACTTAAAATAACCTAAAATAACCTAACCTAACAAAACCTAACTTAACTTGTTTAAACTTTTACTACAGTTTATTAAGTCAAATTATATTCTTACCTAAAGTTATTATAAAAGTTCTTCCCATAAACCTTACCCATCTTACCAGAGTCTTACCCAATTTTAAAGTGAGTTTTAGTTTAAATTTTACCAAAAGTCTTATTCAGATTTTACCTCAAGTTCTACCCAAATCTTTCGTGAGTCTTAGCCTCCCGATTCACCTGGGTCTTAACTCAAATCTTACCCAAACCTTCCCTGAGTCTTAGCCTAACGATTTACTAGAGTCTTACCTCAAATTCTATCCTTTTACCACCAAGCGCCTCTCGTGGTTGTGTGGTTTCTTTACACGTCCTGTCCATCAAACGAGGGATCGAATCCTCTTTGTGTACCCGGCCGCTCCTCCCTAACCTACCCAGATCCTCTTATACAATGTTAAACTTTAATTCCCCTCAACATAGAAACTCTCTCTCTCTCTCTCTCTCTCTCTCTCTCTCTCTCTCTCTCTCTCTCTCTCTCTCTCTCTCTCCCCTCCTTTTCTCCCTATTACTCTTTCAGTCTCTCTATCCCCTCCTTTAGTCTCTCCTTCTCTCTCTCTCTGTCTCTATTCCCCTCCCTCCTTTCTTCTTACAAAAAATATAAATTAATACTCTTAGCTAAAAAAAAATCCCGATAAAGTTGGCTAATTCTGCGAGAGCGCCAAATTAATCCCGAGAATTGTGTACACAGACTGTGAGGCTGTAATTTATGGCTCGAAATTGGCGTCAAGTCAAAAAGAAAACTGTCAACCATTACTAATCTCTCTCTCTCTCTCTCTCTCTCTCTCTCTCTCTCTCTCTCTCTCTCTCTCTCTCCTAACTCATCTCAAATCACCATCTCCCAGGTGTAACAAACTCTCCTCAGCTGATTACCAACACATTATAAGTCTCTTTAATTCATCCATATATACAGTACTTCAAATCTATCTTTTATTTACTCTTGTCTTTACACGTACAGGTATATCATCCCCACACACTACCGAAGGGGGAAGACACCACCCGCCCCCCCCCCTCCCTCCCTTGTGAGTGACAGTAAGAGGAAGAGTCCCTAAGACCCCCCCCCCCCAGAGACTCCCTAAGACCCCCCCAGAGACTCCCTAAGACCCGCCCCAGCAGGAGAGACCCATCCAGAGGGACCACCAGAATTACCTGCATCTATAAGGTCATTCAGGAAACCTATTTAAATGTAAATGTAACTAATAAATATCTCGCCAGCATCCTAATGGTCGTAACTAGAAAGGAAGGCGGTTTTAGTTGTATAGAAAATCTGACAACAGGAACTCTTTCTCTCGGTGTTATTATATATGGGTTGTGTTGTTGTGGTGTTATTGTTGATTATTTTTGTTGTTATTATTGTTTATATTATTATTGTTATTATTATTATTATTATCATTATTATTTTTGTTATTTTTACTGTTATTATTATTATTAATTATCATTATTGTCATTAATATAGTTATTATCGTGAGTATATTATTAGTAGTAGTATTAAACCTAACCTGACCTAACGTAACCTAACCTAACCCCATCCACCATATAACAGAATCTGGTATTCATGTGATCTGTCACTATGTATGAGGATGGGGAGATATGGGGGAGGAAGGGAAAGAGGGAATGGGGGGTATGGAGGGAGGGAGAGAGGGAGAGAGGGAATGGGGGTATGGAGGGAGGGAGGGAGGGAGGGAGGGAGAGAGGGAATGGGGGTTATGGAGGGAGGGAGGGAGGGAGAGAGGGTAAGTACATATGTATATAGACAATTTTATTTATATTATATACTGTAAATCTGTCTTGTTCCTTCACATTGTCATTCCTTCATTCCTCTCTTTTTCTTTCCTTTCTTCCTCTCTCTCATTCCTCTCTTAATCGTTCTGCATTTCCTCTATCATTTCTCTATTCCTCTATCTATCATTCTTCAATTCCTCTCACTGTAATTGCCTAGTTCCCCCCCCCCCTCTCTCTCTCTCTCTCTCTCTCTCTCTCTCTCTCTCTCTCTCTCTCTCTCTCTCTCTCTCTCTCTCTCTCTCTCTCTCTCTCTCATTGGCCATAAATACAAAGCAATTACCTCATCTCCATCATCATCATCCTCTTTCTCATTATCCTTCATCATCCCCGGCGTCATAAACCCCGTCTTTATTGACCCCTAGGGCAGATATCTCCTCCGTGAGGGATATGAGAGAAAGAGATAAAAGATAAGACACAGAGACAGGGAGAAAGTAAGAAAAATAAAGAGAGAAATAGTAACGATAGAGAAAAGTTTAATTAGAAAAAGAGGAAGAGATAGAAACACGAAGAATAGGGAGAGAGAGAGAGAGAGAGAGAGAGAGAGAGAGAGAGAGAGAGAGAGAGAGAGGGATCCGCTCTTGATCATAACAATCACCTTCCTTCGCGAACACCTCGTCATTATAACTTCATTATATCTTCTTATCTTTATTATCTTATACGAATATCTCATCATCATCATCATCATCATTGGTTGGTTGAGGGCAGTCTATCCCTATTATAGTTCTCTTATCCTCGTCGTCCTCCTCTTCCTCCTTCCCCTCCTCTTCCTCCTCCTCCTCCTCCTCCTCCACCAGTGTATCATTCACGCTCTTCGCTGACTCCTCCAGTTTTCACATGATCTCCTCTTCCTTTCCTCCTTCGTGATGTCGCTATATCTTTCTATTAATTGCTTCGTTCTTGTCATATATTTCCAGATTTTCCTTCCTTTCTTCCTTCCTTCCTTATTTTCCCTCACACTTACGGAATCGCATGTGAATAAGGTGTCGGTCAGTGACGTCTAAATCCTGTCGAGATATTTCGCACTCTCGGCTGTAGGGATCATATTGCGGGTTATATGATAAGACACTCAATCAATGGACTCAATGACGAATAATTATGTCTTATAAGCAAGAAAATCCTACTTGTGAACGTGATGGATACAAGGACAGATACTACAGAAGGAGGAGGAAGGATGATTATACCTCTTGTATATTTCTTGAAGGTAATCGATGAGGTTCCTCTTAAAACTCATCAATTATACTAGTGCATTATGTAAACGAATTGTTGGATATGATCTTTCTTACTCGACATAAGACATAGCGTTAAGGTTTATGGGACTGTGATCTGACTGGGTTGTGGCGTCCCCAAGAGAGTGTGTTGGGTCCGATTTTATTTTTTTTATTTTACATCATTTATTTTCCTAATTGAGTGTCTTCCTAAGTGTTCCTTTTCACTAATGTTATGAAGGTGATAGATTCAGTTTGTTCTAGACTCAGGTCAGGCTCCAATGTGTCTATAAAACCTCTAGAAATGATGAGAAACATAGTTACTCCTTCCTCAGCCTTGATTGAAGTATGGTGGGGGTGTTGATGTCAAGATGTATCACACTAATGCATCTACACTAATGTTCAGGAATAATAATAATAATAATAATAATAATAATAATAATAATAATAATAATAATAATAATAATAACACATGTGAGAGACCGACCCTGACACGTGTTAGTTAGGGGGAACAGCTCTCTATGTCGGCAGAAATAGTTGTTGGTGTTCCAATTAACGTGGAGGTAACGGCGTGTGTAGGGCCAGTGAGGCAGCAATTATACCTGCTGTCAATTGTAGCTGCCCTCACTTGTAGCTGCTGTCAATTGCAGCTTCTGTCCATTGCAGCTGCTGTCAATTATATCTGCTATTACGTTCAGCTTCTGTCATTTGTGCCTGCTGTTAGCTGTAGTTGCTGTCAGTTTTACCTGCTGTTAACTGTATCTACTGTCAGTTGTATTTTTTACTGTATTTGCTGCCAGTTGTACCTGAAGCTGCTATCAGTTTTACCTGTTTAACTGTACCTGCTATCAGTTTCAGTTTCAGCTTCTGTAACAGACTAATTGTAGCTGTTGTTACCTGTAGTTACTTTGTTTTTTAAGTTCAGTTAGCTGTAGACGTTTACTATTGTACCTGCTATTAGTTAAGCCGCTGTGACTGGTGTGATGGCCAGGAGAGACGTGACAAAACATTTATAAGTCGAGTTATTTAAAACAGATATTATTTAACCTTTACAGTAATCTCTCTGTCTATTGTATCATCTGTCTAGTTGTCTGTCTATCAAGTCTGTCTCTCTGTATCTTTCTGAGGGGTGAAAGGTACAGTTAAATTTGTTTTGTCAATGTTCAATACACATTAACGGAAAGATTCGAATGAGAGTCTTTACCGGCCAATACATATACATTTATACATATACACACACTCACCTGCACTCATATATATCAAGCGTACAAACACTAGCGAGGGTCACAAGCCATTATATAAACAGTATGAGGTGCTACACTTCCTCCTCACCCTTACCTTACCTCCCTCCTCACCCTAACCTTACATTCCTCCTCACCCTAACCTTACC
The DNA here is from genome assembly GCA_958450375.1 of Homarus gammarus. Classification (NCBI taxonomy): domain Eukaryota; kingdom Metazoa; phylum Arthropoda; class Malacostraca; order Decapoda; family Nephropidae; genus Homarus; species Homarus gammarus. The sequence goes on from CAUDMG010000459.1 coordinate 402,344, forward strand.
TCCCTCCTCACCCTAACCTTACTTCCCTCCTCACCCCTACCTCCCTCCTCACCCTTACCTCCCTCCTCACACCTACCTTACCTCCCTCCTCACCCTTACACTTACGTTAGCCTCTCACCGATCTCTCAGTTCCCTATACCAACCCAGACCAAATTTAATTCGCATGTGACACCAAACAGCTGAGAACGACAACCATGTAAACAGACTTTGATTCATATGACGACCTTGAAACTCAACAACAACAAGGTCCCCCTAACCACCCACCCACCCCAAATATATCACCTTTATGCACCTCGTTTACAGGGATCAAAATGCCCCACCTGTCAATAAGTTAGTAAGGATCAAACGGCCCCCGTACCTGGCTTGGCCTTTTGATGTCATATGTGGATAATTTATCTGATAGAATTTTGCCTGGCGGGTCATCTAGTTCCCGCTGAGTTCACTGATAGATTATAGACACCATTCACTGGCTCAAAGTTACCAGGAATTTTATATATTTTGGTTATTACGTTGTGGATAGGATGGTTTGTACGTGTTTGTGAAGGAAAATTATATTGAATAAAACAAACGTTATTTGCTTGATATGCTAAAGATAGATTCAAGTTTTCTAAATACACATGGTTGCCTATAACCCATACGTTCAAACATACAGTATACACACACACACAAGCATACAGCACACACACACACACACACACACACACACACACATACACACACTCAAAATCAAGAACAAACCTTAAAGCAACTATTATGAGCATCGTTATACTATAATTAAAAAATATATCAGATTGAGAGTGTAGGTCGATCAGGTTGAGGGTGTAGGTCGATCAGGTTGAGGGTGTAGGTCGATCAGGTTGAGGGTGTAGGTCGATCAGGTTGAGGGTGTAGGTCGATCAGGTTGAGGGTGTAGGTCGATCAGGTTGAGGGTGTAGGTCAAGCAGGTTGAGGGTGTAGGTCAAGCAGGTTGAGGGTGTAGGTCAAGCAGGTTGTGGGTGTAGGTCAAGCAGGTTGAGGGTGTAGGTCAAGCAGGTTGAGGGTGTAGGTCGATCAGGTTGAGGGTGTAGGTCGATCAGGTTGAGGGTGTAGGTCGATCAGGTTGAGGGTGTAGGTCAAGCAGGTTGAGGGTGTAGGTCAAGCAGGTTGTGGGTGTAGGTCGAGTAGGTTAAGGTCCAGCGTCAGGTTGTTACCGAGTGGCTCTCTCTCTCTCTCTCTCTCTCTCTCTCTCTCTCTCTCTCTCTCTCTCTCTCTCTCTCTCTCTCTCTCTGTTAATATACAAATACCGGTATATATAACCATACATACATCATCATAATCACACCATCATACACATCATCGATCATACAATAAGCATTATAAATTATCACCATGTTGTATTTTCATTAGTTACACTTAATGAATACAGAGAATGCAGTAATACACCCCAAACATCATACATATTTAAAACGTAATGTATATGACATACATAGTAAATATTTACGGTGTATATAATCCATTTCACACACGTAATATTTTTGAAATGTTCTTTATAATGATGATGATAATAATGACTATTAATGATAAAATAACGCCACTACTACTACTACTACTACTACTACTACTACTACTACTACTACTACGACTACTATTATTATTACTACTATTACTACCACTACTACTACTACTACTAATAATAATAATAATAATAATAATAATAATAATAATAATAATAATAATAATAATAACAACATCAAGTGTACCGTATGCCAGTCTTAGCCAATCAAAACGTATCCAAAGTCTTCACAGCCAATAGAAACCAAAACAATTTCTAGCCATTCGCAATCACTTTGAGTCAACTAAAGCCAGTCCATAAACAAAGTCAGTTCAGGTTAATCAAAGCCTATAAGGGTTAAGCCAAAGCCCCCGTTAATAATCGATCCCTCTACAGGTAGCCGTCCCACCCCTCCACTCTCTCTTGATCCGCTCCAAGTCTGGTTGGTGACCCGTGAACGGTAATCATGGTTTGGCTTCCGGGTAGTGTGTGTGTGTGTGTGTGTGCTCTCTCTCTCTCTCTCTCTCTCTCTCTACATCCATAAATTTTCCTTCCCATGACTATTGTGAATTATTTTGTTTACGTAATGATAAAAAATCCTATAATTTAAATGTGATAATTATGATTGTTAATAGTACAGTTAACCTCAGTATTTGGTGGACCTAAAACAATAACAAGAATATCAACAATTCCAACAAGAATGAAAACAACAACGTCATCATTATTATCATCATTAACATACCATCATTAACAGCAACAGAGATTACTAGATAATTCCCTGTTGAATAATTGTAGGGGATTATTTTTGCCTCTGAATGTAAAATTATTATGAAGGTGGCGAGTAATACTTTCATGGATAACTTGCGGATGGCTAATTTTAGGTAACAATTATTTACGATTTTAAATGTTGAATTATTATCCTGATGGTACATGGATATTGTTGGATAATTAAAATAATTATTGTATGTTTAGGTGTTCCTGTAAACGCCAAATTATTATGTGTTGATAGTATGATGACCGCTTGCTAATTACAATACGTATAATTCTGGGAAATAATTTGCATTTATATAACTGTAAAATTACCATGTATATTAATGGTAGCGGTTCGATAATTTAATGCTGGATAATTTAATGGATGATTATATCTCTCATGTACTGTAACTGGATAATTATAGAGAAATGATTATAGCTAAACAATTCACATATGGATAATTACAGGAAGTACAGTTAGCAGGATAATTTGAGGCTGAAATCACAAAACTGGTTTATAATTCTCTGATGAATAATTACATATGGTGGATAATTCACAGAGGGATAATCCAAATCGAAATTGGTTCTATAACTATTGAATTATCCCAGAGGATGATACGATAATAGGTATATAATTCAGAGCTGCACATTTATGACAAACCCTGTAACCATGCGCCTCTATAACTAATGATACGCATATAACTCAACGATTATAGTTGGATAATTCACAGTTACATGCCTCTAACACAAGCATTGAAACTGTTCGCCTCTATAACTGAAGAATTATCTCATAGGAGGTTATGATAATAGGTGTATAATTCACGGGTGGATAATTCGAGGACATATTGGTCCCCCCAGCAGCCTGACGGTGTGTCCTGCTCTGCTTCACTTTGTTTAGTGCGTTTTAAAAATATTCATGGAAATATCCTTTGGTTTTGGTCCTGAAGAAAAATGAAAATTAAATTTGAATATCGAAATTGGGTTATGAGTGAAAACTTTTGGATATGTGTGTGTGTGTGTGTGTGTGTGTGTGTGTGTGTGTGTGTGTGTGTGTGTGTGTTTGTGTGCCTCTCTCGGGATTTCCTTCGAGCTGAGAAACAACATTCAAGATTTAATCATCGAGTTTCACAAGTTATTGGGACAAAATCCTATTATCCACCGATGTACTGTGTGTGTGTTTGGGTGTCGGAGGTGGTGGAGGTGATGACATGCCCCAGATAATAACAACCTTGACTCTACTGTGTGTAATAGCTCCCATGTTAGCTAACGTAGTAACGATCAACTGTCCGAGTGTTATTCTCTATGTTCGCCTAACTGCCTAGTGCCTAATGTATGCTATAAGTTTTTATTTTTCAAGCGACTGTTTCTAGGTTCAAAATATTCAATACTCACAAAAAGTTTTTAGACCTTATTTCGAGGTCACCAAACCTTTTAACTTTCAATTTTCACGTCAATATAATTATGAAAAAGTTAATTTCAAAATGCGTAAAGCAGGGTGAGGCAGGGTGAGGCAGGGTGAGAGATGGTTAGACAAGGTGAGAGAGGGTGAGGCACGGTGAGAGATTTGTGAGAGGTGAGGCAGGGTGTGGTAGGGTTAGGCAGGGTGAGGCAGTGAGAGAGGGTGAGGCAGGTTGAGAGTGTGAAGCAGGTTGAGAGAAGGTGAGGCAGGGCGAGAGGTGCAGTAGGATGAAATAGAGTGAGGCAGGGTGAGAGGAAGGTGAAGGAGGTTTAAGAAGGGTGAGACAGGATGAGAGAGGGTGAAGAATGGTGAGGCAAGGTAAGGCAGGGACAGACAGAACGAGGGAGAGTCACGCAGGATGAGGGGGCGTGATGTAGGGCTAGGGAGCATGAGACAGGATAAGGGAGAGTAAAACAGAATGAGGAAGCGTGAGGGTGAGGGAGCGTGAGGTAGCAGTCGGGGAAAGGCCCATGATCTCAAGGTCTCATGGCTAAACAACGCCCAATACACACACACACACACACACACACACACACACACACACACACACACACACACACACACACACACACACACCTGGAACAACTAAGAGGCTCATGATCGAACACAATAAGAGGGAGGAGAGTGTGTATGTATAATCTCTTTAACCAAGATTCCCCCCATCGTAGAAAAATCCCTATCAAATAAAATTCCTCTTAATTCTAAACTTGTCCTGTTAGCTTAGGTGGCATTTTCGCCTGAAGAGTCTAAGCTGCCTAAGTGCTTTGTTTATGCTGACGGTTGTTGGGGTGGCCGTTGTGTGGCGCTGGTGTGTCGAGATGGGGGAGGGAAGGGGAAGAGGAGGGCCAGGGATCTTGGAGGAAAGGGGACAGAGAGAAATAGAGGGAACTTGGAGAGGTTAATTAAGGGCCGGATATGGATGACGTAAGGGCATGAGAGGGGCGCGGGGGACCTTAGAGGAGGACTGAGGAGGTTCAGTGGAGCCTTAGAGGGGAAATTTAAAGGTCCTGTAGACTCTGGCGGGACTTTGAATATCCGAGTGGCCTTGGTGGGAAGATTTGAGGATATTACAGGCTTTGGGGGTCATTTAAAGGGTTTGAGAGGCCTTGGGGAGTCTACGAGGGGTTTATGAGGGGAAAACTCCAAAACCTCCAATGTTTTTTTTTAACTACTTTACAGTATCTAAGTTCCTTCAGTCGTAAATACAAAGAATTAATTATCAGGCAGTCCAGGTTGGCGTCCCGACCCAGGATATATTTGATTATATTTATATAGCGGAAAATGCGTATCTGTTTGGAAAATTCATTAAGTTTGTTCTCTAACCACCGTCAAGAGAAAGTATTTGGTTCACGTAGAGTTTTGATGTAACTTTGTTGACATTTGGGACTTTAATATTTTACATTAATTTCAGAGTGTTAGTCAGATGCGCCTTTATGTCTCCAGTTACGAAGAAAGTTACTTACGAACCATTGAGAATCCATTGTGTGTGTGTGTGTGTGTGTGTGTGTGTCGTCAGCCACTTAACAGATACGTTTCTTACATCTTTAATAACGAGGGAAAATTAAACTTACGAACCTCTTGGAATCCGGCTCTTGCTTACGTGCCTGGACACACAGTTACCAAGTCGGCGTTATTGTGTTGGAGCTTTATATATTGGACAGGGTGAGAGGTGTATGGCTAACTTGGCAACTTTTCAGAGGCGGTGTTGCCAACTCAGCATCCCGATGTTTGACTTAAATTCTCGAGAAGTAGGTTTGAATATATCCAATTCTGCAAACCTGTGAACACTTTTATCTGGTACAAATTCTCAATTCTCCAGCGCCTGCCATGTAAATTGGTGCCGTCGACCCAGAGTTTTACGTTTGTGATCATAATATAATTTTTTTCGGAGGGTTTTGGTATTCACTTTGTTTAAAAAGGGTTAGAGAGAGAGAGAGAGAGAGAGAGAGAGAGAGAGAGAGAGAGAGAGAGAGAGAGAGAGAGTGAGTGAGTGAGTGAGAGAGAGAGAGAGAGAGGTCATCAACCACCACACCTCTCTCAATCACCCTCCCCCAAGTGGGTAATTTTCAAGACAACGCTTTTAGGAAAGTTTACATCATAATGAACCTGTTTTCCGCCTGAGTTTCCTGACTCGTGTGTATTATATGGTATATGATAATTATATAGGATGGAAAATTATAGATAATAAAGATAGACGTAGGTGCCTAGCAGTAGTATATAATGCCATCTATAATGAAAATAAACTTCAATTGTACTACGTTCATGTGTGAAGTACCTCAACATAGTACAACAGGAGTCAATGTGTACAATAAAAAGTTGTGTTTGCATATAGATTGCTACTTCCCCGTGATCATAAAGTTGAAAACATGTGGTCGTTTTGCCAATAACACAACAACAATTGTGTTTTTTATGAGAGTCGCTGGTAGTCGAGGAGAAATAGCATCAACGTGGACTGACCTTAATAGGAAGAACACAGAAGGATAACAGTAGGATAAAGGAAAGAGTAGAGAGAGAGAGAGAGAGAGAGAGACCCATAACTTTTCTCATTTGCATTTGTAGTTAAAAGCTTAAAATATAACAAGAGTAAAACAGAGGAACAAGCCAGTGGTGTTGTCCTATTCAATCCGCCATAATTATTATGCTTTAAATTTTCACAGGTCTTTGATGTATTGTAACTTCACTAATGATCAAGATGAAAGTGAACGTCATCCCAGCACAAATAATTCACCGCGTTCTTGTTTGTGTTCACGTCAGTAGAGAAAATTGTGTCGCTCGCTCACACTAACAACACACAGGATCGTTTGTAGCTCTGATGGGTGTGACCACAGTGGTTGAAGGAGGTCACTAGTATGTAGCACTATCATTCTCAGCATATATTTGGTGATGTTCTATTCACTTAACTCACTTGTACAGTAAATGTCACGTGATTCCCTGAAATAATCTACTGAGGTGACATCTTCCTGCCTCCTCGAGTCTCCAGCCACCTAAAAAGTCGTCTCAATAACTTACCAAATGGAAGCTCCTCAGTGTACACCAACTCACCCCACCAAAACCTTATCTTCCGTCCACAGTGTTTCATCAAGGTCCTGCTCGACCTGTCTGAATTATAATTAAGTCCTTTAATGATATTTGTTTACATGTATCCTGTGATGGACTCTGGCGTCCTTATCTTGTGTTCCTCATCTTCACTTGTGGGATTCACCTCAGCGAGTCTGCCATGAGTCCTTATAACAACTCCTTGATACAGCAGAATGTGTTTTGTTATGTTTCTTCTCTCTTTTATCTTTATTAAATATTTCCACCCTAGTTCTTCCACGAGCGACGGTATCTGTTCTTCTCGCTCCTCCCGTCTCCTACCTCCCATGTCTAAATCTGGAGGAAACAGTACACACAAATAGTTTCCTCCAGCTTTGGTCCTCCTGGCTGATGAGAGCTCTGGGTCGTTTTCCTCACAAATATCGTTACTTTTCCTCTTTCAGAAGTATATTACGCCGTTAACTTCACAGATGACATTCAGACAATCACCTACTGCGTCATTAAAGTCTTTGGGAAATTCTTTACATTTACTAAGGTCGTCAAATCTATATATCGTACACCATCACGTAATAATTCTTCCTTTTTGACAACTTTTAAAATGATCGTAGGAGGATTAAGCCTCGAGGGGTTGTCCTAGTCATGTGTGTGTGGGTGTGTGTGTGTGTGTGTGTGTGTGTGTGTGTGTGTGTGTGCAGGGAGAGTCAGTCGGTACTTCGGTCGTTGGCAAAATATTCTAATCTGTATAATGTGAGGAACGAGAGAAAGACAGAAAGACACAGGGAGAGAAAGAGATAAGGAGATAGACAGAGAAATAAAGAGACAAAGGGTAGAGACAGGGAGAGATAAACAAAGAGAGACAGACAGACAGACAGACAGTGGAATATTTGACGAATAAACTCAACCAAATCAATTAATAAATATCTTTAGATTAACTCCCTTCTCTGAGTTACCAAAAGTCATATTTCTAAAGAGACTAAAGTTAAGAAGCAGACGAAGAATAATATTAATTTGTTAAAGGAAATATTTGAGTTTTATAATATATGCCTCGGAGTCATAGTTCACATGCATTTACCATCATATTGACATACCGACGCTGGTTCTTATGGCCACTCACGTCCTGTATGTTGAGATGTAGCCTGTAAAATGATGTTATGTATATTATGTATGATAGTTGTATATATTTGAGTGTGTATGAATTTTTAAGATATATTCAGATGTTTATTTTTCAGTGTGTGTGTGTGTGTGTGTGTGTGTGTGTGTGTGTCAAACGTTATTCGTCGCTCCTCAACTTCCAGATTAGATTTCCACTTTCCATTTCAACTCTCGCCGGCTGAGTGTATAACAACTTTCTCCCAGTACCTGCTCTCTCTCTCTCTCTCTCTCTCTCTCTCTCTCTCTCTCTCTCTCTCTCTCTCTCTCTCTCTCTCCTGATTTACTCTCATTCTTTATATATATTTTATTCATTAAACTTTTGAATATACAACGAAAAAGTTCCGTGTTTATATAAGAGTACAAACATTAATTATACACATAAGCGACTACCGGGACCTCGGGGAGCAGCTGTGATGGATGTTGAATAAGGAAATATTTGTCATGTAATTATCTGTGATTTAGATTATCTCTCTTGATGGTTCCATTAATTTGTTCATATTGTTTACATTATAACTCACTCGTACAGCTGCGTGCGGCTCCCTTACACCACAGTATTATAACCATATTTTTATCTTATTTACAGCATTAAAAAAATATTACCTAATATAATAAAAAAAAAATTTAATCGTAAAATCTTTCTTTATTAACTTTATTAAAACTATATTTTTTTTCGTGGTCCCTTATTGGTTCCTCCAGTCCCCTCAGAGCTCACCAACGAAGGTGACATCATTAATGACTCATATTATTGTATCAACGCTGGATGATCGTCATACTTGATTCCGAGTGACAGTAAAGTAGTGTGTGTGTGTGTGTGTGTGTGTGTGTGTGTGTGTGTGTGTGTGTGTGTGTGTGTGTGAGTGAAAGATGGTGAGAGTCAACGAAACGAAAAGAGAAAGAGATAAAGAAGAGAAAGAAAAATTGTATTTGGTGAATAAACATGGAGGACAGGAGAGGAGGGGTGAGAGAGGGAGGCAGCGGGAGACAAAATATGGCACCAACCTGTACAAGTCAGGAGGACAGGGAGAGAGAGAGAGAGAGAGAGAGAGAGAGAGAGAGAGAGAGAGAGAGAGAGAGAGGTCAATAAATGTATAGAAAAATAAAAAGCGAGAGATATATGGTTCTATAAAAAAAAAATGACAACAGTAAGTTATCCTATAAAAAAAATCATACCAGATAACAGAGGCGGTTGATATAATAGGCGTGATGACGTAGGTATTGAGTATACTAGATGTCCCCTGGTCAATCACATCATGTTAGTGGTGTATTAGGTAGAGGTCCGAGTGTGTTGACGTTGTGGCCCCCCCCCCCCCTCGTTCACACCCACCTACCGTTAGTGGACAGTGCTGCTTCTTCTTCATAATGGTTGGTCTCTTTCTCATGCTGTGGTGTTATCTCATATGTTCTCTCTGTGTCTCATTACCACTCAATATTAGTACACTTGATTATATCCAGCAGCTGAGGCCATTGTGTTGTTAAACCAGCCAATGTTGACACTGTGACTCTCCTTCCCATCCACAGTAGGTAAAGTTACAAGGGATAATGAGTAACACAGTGTACAGTATTATCTAGGTGCAAATGCAATGCAATATAAACAAAGATTGAGGCCAAAAAAGTATCAGAACTGCGCCGAGATGTGTCCTTGTTAGGTGAGACTAAGGAATATTGGAGAGAGAAATGCCAGGTGAGAGGGTCCTTCAGGCTGTGTCCCTAAGTGATCTGATCTTTTTACCTCCCACCAGACTGACCACTGGAGCGTCCTGTGTGGTAGTGCTCTCTCTCTCTCTCTCTCTCTCTCTCTCTCTCTCTCTTCATTTAATTATTTTATGCCTCGCTCTTCCAGTATTTTTTAGTGTCGTTCTTCTTTTACTGTTTCTTTCTTTCCACCTTTATTTTATATTTTCTCTCTTTTATTCCTCCTAGCTTATTTATCTCCTTATGCTTTTCTCTCTTTATTTTTAGTTTCTTTATCTCTATTTTCTTCTCATTCTTTCTCTCTCTCTCTCTCTCTCTTTCTCAATATAATCTTCTTTTATTTCCCTTTCATCAGTACTATATACTAACCTGGTACCATACTACCACACCACCACCACCACCACCACCACCACCACCACCACCACCACCACCACCACCACCACCACCACTACCACCACAAACCAGACTACCACCACCACCACCACCACCACCAGACTACCACCATCACCACCACCACCACCACCACCAGACTTCCACCATCACCACCACCACCACCAGACTACCACCATCACCACCATCACCACCACCACCACCACCAAATACTCACCCTCATCATCCCTACCAGCCTACAATTATCCCTTATCAATCTGGTGCCCTTAGTAATCCCTTCTGCACTAATCCCCTGGCAGACGAGGACCTCCAGTACAGTTAATCCCTCTTACACTAATCCCCGCCAGATGAGGCCCTACACCACTGTAATCCCTCCTGCAGAAATCCCCTGCAAATTAATCCCTCCACTATAATAACAATACTGGTATCCTCTACAGTAATCCCAAGATAAGAAACACATCCAAGACAATAATCCAGACAGACGTAAATCCCCTCTCACTTGTAATCCCCGGAGGAGCAGAAAACCACCATAGTAATCCCACTCCTACAGTAATCCCCACCAGAGCAACAGCACCACAGTAATCCTGACAGAAGAGGTCGACCTTCACCATAGCTATCGGTGAAGTGGGGGCGGGGGGGGGCGGGGGGGAGGGGAGGGGAGGGGGGGGGAGTGATGGGGGAGAGAGGGAGGTAGGAGGGCAGGTGATCCAATCAATACGCAATTACCTTGATTGTATAAAGCGCTGTTGGCCACCTTCTAGACAAACACCCTCTCGCTGGCAGCTATCGGCAGGCGGCACCCTTGTTTGTACAGCAATAGTGGTGGTGGTGGTGGTACATCCTACATTATCCTGCAGGGGAGGAGAGGGTTCATCCTGTGTCTAGGTTGAGAGGCAGCGTGGAGAATGGGTTGAATCCTCTTGACTTGTAGAATGAGTTACACGGAGAGACGAGAGGGAATATTGTAGTATCCTAGATCATCCTGAAGGGGAGGTGAGGGTTTATCTTTAATCGAGGATGAGCCGGAGAGAGAGAGAGAGAGAGAGAGAGAGAGAGAGAGAGAGAGAGAGAGAGAGAGAGAGAGAGAATATCTTTTCACTTATAAATGGTGTATAAATAGTTCCGTATAAATTCTCTATTTATAAATGCTTAAATAATTTGCATAAGTCCTTCCTGGAATCTCTTACACAGGAAATACAAATACACACCAGCTCTCTCTCTCTCTCTCTCTCTCTCTCTCTCTCTCTCTCTCTCTCTCTCTCTCTCTCTCTCTCTCTCTCTCCTCAAAATACGTCTACCTACTTGTATATAATTAACACACCCTAAAACACACCCCCCAAAACATACCTAAAAAAACACACCCTAAAACAGGTACTAAATTTTACTTAAAAATTCGGGTCCAATTCCAGGTCAGGAGAATTAAATTTTGACCCTCTAAAAAATTCACTAAAATCTTACCTGTTCTGCGGACGACAAATATCATGGCAGGTGCGTTCGTCTGTGTCGTGTTTGTCTTAGTTCAAAGGTCAGTTCACCTTTGGATAGACCTGGTCGTGTTGTTGTGACAATTTTCACGCTGGTTCGCTCCGAGTGAAAAACTTTGGCGTCCGTTAACACAGTGATAGTGGAGGTGCCGGTGGTCCTGGCTCTGTCCTGTTATATTTAAATACAGAGAAGTTATTCATTGTTTTTTCCTGGAATGTTTTAAGTTCAGTGAAATACTATTACTACTACTACTACTACTACTACTACTACTACTACTACTACTACTACTACTACCACTACTACTATTCGTATTTGGTTTAGAAAGTCTATCCATATTCGACACAAAAACATGAAGAACAAAACACAACAAATAATGGTACAAATAAAAATAAAATAAAAGTATATTGACAGTGAAATTAATAAACAGTGAAAAGAAAAGTAATCACCATCTTAATCATATTCGAAAAATAGTGAAAATAAGCAGAATATTGTGTTACTGATTAAAACATTCAACAAGGAACTCGCTGATATTTCGGAAGATTCAGTATTTTTCTACAGTAGGTTCCACGAGTCACACTGAATTTTCAGGAGTACAGAGGAACCCAGGTTAGTGAGTCAGGGCTCCTGCGTGTTTCTGATTTTACTGTACAACTCTCGCTGTGTTCCCCTGCCCTTTTATTTTTCTTTTTTTAACGGGGAATAGCCCACCCGGGCACCGGTCATCGACCCACGTCGGGGCCTAGGGGGCGAAAAAATAAGAAGAAATAAATTAAAAATATAGAAGGAAAAAGTTATATTAATCTACACCACGAAGATGCCGGAAAACCAGCTTTTTAAAGTGAGACAGATTGTATGAGTGTGAAAACACAGAAGAAGGCAGAGCATTCCACAGTTTGGCTGTTTGAGAAAAGAAGGATGTACTATAACGGGTTATTCTAGTGTGACCGACATCCACAGAGAAACGGTGGGCACCGCGGGCAAGACGAGTGTTACGAGCCCACGGCCTTGCCGGCGGTACACAGGATGCCAAATCCACCGAACATTGCCCGTTAAAGTACCTGTAAAAGAGAGAGTGAAGCAACATTGTGGCAAGGAGAAAGGGAAGAAAGATTATCAACTAAAGGAGGAGAGTTAATAAGACGAAATGCCTTTGATTCCACCCTGTCTAACAGTTGGGCAGAAGAAGAGCCACCCCCAGATATGAGAGCAGTACTCCAAGTTAGGATGACTGAATCCCTTATATACTTGAAGCAACTTTCCTCGGCTAGGACGCACACACACACACACACACACACACACACACACACACACACACACACACACACACACACACACACCTTTTTCCCGCAGCTCCCGTTTTGTCCGCTCCTCCGTGATGGCTAAGATTGTCGCAGTTGTCTCTATATATGAACTGCTCAGTGTTAGTTGTTCTGGTACTGTTCCGTCTAAAGGCTCAGCCATTATCAATATCTTGGTTATTGTTCACTTTGTATCTACATTATTCTGGTTCCATTTCGATCAACAATCATCTTTATGGTTCGTGGTCATATATCCCAACCATCCCCTTGGTATAGAAAGACATAACGTCATTGGTTTTGAATAAGATCTTATATTAAGCTTAACGCTGATTGGCTTATTCGTGGTCTGCTTTGAGATGACGTCACTGATGTAGATGGGCCCAGACAGTCATATCAAGCCTTGACACACACACTGGTCTGGGACTGACAGCCTCAGCCACCGACCATCTAACCTGCATCACCCAACTGTTCGCAGTGATGGATCCTGTGAGGCTAATCAAATATCAAAAGGATATTAATTATATTGTCTTACGGAGTTAATACATTTGGGTGTATGTGTCTCTGTTCTGGACTGAGACGCTTACCGTGGTGGTCGCTCACATTCCCGGCTTCAGTGTGTCCCTGTGTCCCTCGGCAACACGTCCACAAGTCCCGCCGGCCAGATAAAGTTTAACTACTGGGCATCTCAGCTCAGAGTCGCTCGTCAGGGACCTGGAGCCCGAGAGAGATACAAATCCCCTGACCAAACTAATAGATAAATATATATTATATGTAGTAGATGGTTAGGTTATAACAAAAGATTATAGTTAATAAATACAAAGGAAATGAATCAGGAAAAAATATAAACGTAAAACAATGTGATTATAAATAGATATAAGGTTAACTAGCAGAATAAATACGTATTATAATATAAAATAAAATAAAAACTTGGGATTTAAACTCAATAAAATATCCACATAATGAGATGCAGTAAAGACAAAATACAAAACTTTCTCTTGCAACTTGCAGGAGGAAATCCTATTGTAACAGCTCTTGCAACAACGTCATCGCAAATCGTCAATATTGTCAACAACTTGGCAGAAAATCACCAACTTCCTTTTTTTTTTGACTTGGCTCTTTTGGTATGCAAATATCTGGTCCAAGTTTGAGCCACCGAGCTGAATATTGAGGCGTTACATATTCATAATCTGGCAAGACGTCTCTGATCTCCACTCGAAACCAGACATGTCTTAGCGTTTAGTAATCTGGGTTTGTCTCTACCCGCTTCCTCACCCACCACCCCAGTACCCCAGTCCCCAGTCCCTAGCACCCAGTCCACAGCACCCCAATCCCCAGCACTCCAATTCCCAGCACCCTAATCAGTTCCTGTCCCCAGTACCCTCCAGCCCGAGTTCTTGTCCCCAGTACTTCTTCTTCTTCTTCTTCTTCATCATACCTTCGTGTTGTTTTTTTTTGGTTCATGGTACAAAAGTAAATATTTTTGTTCCATGGTACACAATCCTCTTCCCCTTCTTCATAACGTCTTCGAAAGATAATGTTTCTTAATACTCGTAAAATTTAATCCACGTCTCATTTGTTTTGCCTTGGTAGACCTTGCGATTCAGGTTAATACATAATTATTTTCATTATTTTTATTTTTATTTTTTTTTACTGCTGTTATTATAATTTGTTTTATTTTTATTATTTTATGTTATTTTTTTATTATATAATTTCATTCTTCACTTTTATGATGATTTTAATTTTTTTTCTTTACAGTTCGATTCTATAAGACTTTCTCCTATATAATTGATGTCACTAAGTGTGGTTTTTCTCCCCTCTGAGTATAATTATTAATGTCGCTATAAATCTAATCCCTATAATTCCCCTTTGCTAAAATCTGTAAAACCAACATGATTCACTACCACCCGCTGCTAAAATCGGTAAAGCCAACATGATTCACTACCACCCGCTGCTATAATCGGTAAAGCCGCTATAATCACTGAGCCTTGACAGAGGGACTGAGTTTGAGACACGGGGAGGCAGCTGAGACAAGTCACCTACCTGGCCCTCCCATCCATCACTTGGTTCATTATGGCCACCACCATCTGTTATGGCCTTACTGTTCATTATGGCCACCACCATCATCTGTTATGGCCTTACTGTTCGTTATGGCCACCACCATCATCTGTTATGGCCTTACTGTTCATTATGGTCACCACCACCATCTGTTATAGCTTTACTGTTCATTATGGCCACCACCACTTGTTTTGGCCTTACTGTTCATTATGGCCACCACCACTTGTTTTGGCCTTACTGTTCATTATGGCCACCACCATCTGTTATGGCCTTACTGTTCATTATGGCCACCACCATCTGTTATGGCCTGACACACCGTCCATTTTGACCACCACCACACAAGGAATGACATACAGACGGACTGACATACTAGAGGAGAATTATTCTTTAATATGCACAATCATGTAAAAAATCCTATCAAGTCCTCCGTCCCTTCCATAAACCTTGAGACCCACGAACCTATGAATCCGGTAATACAAAATAACCTAACCTAACCTAACCTAACCTAACCTAAGGTATAAAACTCTCAAATAGATGACATTATATTGCCTAAAATGTCGAGAGAATTCTGTCTCCTGTCAGACGTACAATGTGATTTAACTTAATCGGATTAAGTTCTCCAGCCAACCAGATAGCTGCGGGAGGGAGAAGAGGGAAACATTAACCAGAAAATAAGAGGAGATAAAAAAAGACAAAATCAACATACCTTCTCCACACTGTCTCCCGGCGGCGACTATTTTCATGAATAAGGAGCAGCTCACTTAAGCAAGACCTGAGCCTGGCTGACGAAGTTTGACAAAGACTCGTCATAATATGCGTTAAAGTACACACAGTCTAGAGTGACCTGGATCAACCACGGTACTGACTTCATTCTCTCCGGCAGCACCAAAGTAATACAGAAGCGTCGTGAGAGAGAATGAAGTTGGGGAGATTGTATACATGAACGAGACGAATTACATCAACACAACAAAGTGAGACCTGACGATATTGTGTCAGGCGCGGTTAAAGTGACATTCACTATAACAAGGTTGACACTCATTATAGCAGAGTTCACATTCACTATAAAAAGGGTTGCCATTCATTATAGCAAGGTTCACATTCACTATACCAGGGTTCACATTCACTAAAAAGGGTTACCAGTCATTATAACAGAATTCATATTCACTATAACAAGGTTCGCATTCACTATAACGGGGCTCACAGCAGCACACGTGGCTCATCAAATAAATGTTCCATGTAACTAAAAACTGAAATTAAAGTGCAATATACATACACCCAAGTTCTTTCATTAAAGTCATTAAAAGTTTGGCCAGAATGTTGCAAATTGCGAAATTATATTAAAATTTCTCCTGAAGGTGAAGACGCCCGGCCTCCCCTCCTCCTATCTAAACACCTCCTGCCTGCCGTCAACTTCACGCAATTTCGGACTTGCCAACTCAACTGTAGAAGAAGCCTGAACTATCTTATACTCCCAGTTCTAAATTAAATACTCAGACCAATTTCAGCTGACCACCAGAGTGTATATATACCATCATCATCATCATCATCATCATCATCATTATCATCATCATCATCATCATCATCATCATCATCACCATCATCATCATCATTATCATCATCATCATCATCATCATTATCATCACCATCATCATCATCATTATCATCATCATCATCATCATCATCATCATCATCATCATCATCATTATCATCATCATCATCATCATCATCATCATCATCATCATCATCATCATCACCATCATCATCATCATTATCATCATCATCATCATCATCATCACCATCATCATCATCATTATCATCATCATCATCATCATCATTCCTTCAGACTAATATGTAAATAAACTAACTTGATGAGGAGGGAATATCATTTATTACCTCGAGTATTAAAGTATTGTTATTTTGTCCGCCAGAAGAGAGTAGAAGAACATTGATATTTCTTCAAGTATTGTGGTCGCTTGTGGTGGTCTAATCACGGAAGCACGTTGATGTTCAGGTAATTACAATCAAATGACAATCATTCTTTATCACTTGTTTGTTCTGTCTCAAATGGATTAATGGAGTAGGTCTTACGTATTCCATTCATGGTCAAAAAAAGAGAGACAGAAACAGACAGACAAGCACGCAGACAGATAACTGAAGAGAAAGAGAGAAAAGAAAATTAAAAAAGATAAAATATTGTCATGGATAAATAGTGATTAACAGATACGAGTAGATATATAGAGTGAAAGGCAGAGGAGAAATGAAGAGAGAGAGAGAGAGAGAGAGAGAGAGAGAGAGAGAGAGAGAGAGAGAGAAAGAGAGAGGGGTAACATGAGGCATACAAAGGCAAGGTTCGTCAGCCCCAGGTACTCACCTTTCACTTCACCTTTTTAGCATCAACAACGTCTCACTTAATTAATGAAAACAAGGTGGCGGTACCTGACTTGCCTTATTTTGTCATTATGGAAATATAACCTCTCTCTCTCTCTCTCTCTCTCTCTCTCTCTCTCTCTCTCTCTCTCTCTCTCTACCCAATTATCTTAACCCTCTGTTCGTTTACCACTCACCATCCAACTATCCTCCACCCACACTTCCACCCACACTTCCAACTACACCTCCACCCACATTTACCTCCAAACTTCCACCCGCCCTCTACCCGCACCTCCACCCACATCTCCACCCACACTTCCACCCACACTTCCACCCACGCCTCCACACACACCTCCACCCACACCTACACCCACACTCCACCTTCAACGGGCAGCTCATCACAATTCCGTCGTTTCATCTCTCGCTTCACGAATAATTACTGGCGACTCTGACTGATGAGATGAGAGAGAGAGAGAGAGAGAGAGAGAGAGAGAGAGAGAGAGAGAGAGCGGTCGGTCGGTCAGGTTCATTAGCCAATTGATAATCACATCAGCTTCCTCTTGATCTCACTCCAGGTTTTCTATTTCATTGTGTCTCACTTCTCACTCATTTTCCTCACTTCTCATTCATTTTCCTCACTTCTCACTCATTTTCCTCACTTCTCACTCATTTTCCTCACTTCTCACTCATTGTTTCCTCTGTCTAACTCAGATAACCTCTACATCCTCCCATAACCCTCTACAACCTTTCACAACCCTCTCACAACCCTCTCACAACCTCTCATAGCCCTCTCACAACCCTCTCACAACCCTCTCACAACCACCCTCGATTAGTTTGCTTTCCTTTTGTCTTCAAGTTAACCCTTAATTAGATACCGTTTTGTTTGTCCTCTCTCTCTCTCTCTCTCTCTCTCTCTCTCTCTCTCTCTCTCTCTCTCTCTCTCTCTCTCTCTCTCTCTCTCTCTCTCTCCTTTCCTTTACCCAACTCATCTACTTAACTTTCGCCTCCCGTCTCTACCTCCCTCTTTCCTACCCTACTGACCCCTTCCTCCCTCCTTCTTCTTCTTTCCACCCTTACCTCCTCTCCCTCCTATCCCTACTTCCCTCCCTCCCTCCTACTCTTACTTCCTTCTTTCCTTCTCCTACCTCCTTCCTCCCATATATGATTCATTTTCCCTCCTTCCCTCCATCCCTCCCACTAGCCAGCCTTCCCTCCCTCCCGCTGACCCATCTTCCCTCCCTCCCTCCCTCCCTCCTCATCATCTCCTACGGACTTCAATATCCGTCACATAGACTGAAGGACAAACCAATTAGGTGAAGGACTGCTGAGTCAATATTAAAGTAGAGATGTCGTGGTTCTTGAAGGAGGGGGTGAAGGAACAGGTTAAGGAGGGGTGAAGGAGGGGTGAAGGAGGTGGTGAAGGAGGTGTGAACGAGAAGGTGGAGTAGGTGGTGAAGGAGGGGATGAAGGAGAAGGTAAAGAAGATGTGAAGGAGGTGGTTAAGGTGGGGTTAAGGACGTGGTGGTGGAGAGGTGAAGGAGGAATGAAGAAGAGGTGGAAGAGGGTGATGAAGGAGAAGATGAAGGAGAGGTGAAGAATCATAAGAGAAAGAGATAAGAGAATAGGGAAACAAGACGAAAGGTGAAGGAAGCGAAGGAAGAGAAGGATAAGAAATACTTGGAAGAGGAGGAATTGGAGGGAAAGAGAGAGAGACTAAAATGTAGAAGAAGAGGAGTGAAAGAAGAGAAAGAAGTGGAACTGGGAATGAGAGGAGGAAAAGAAGAGGAATTAGAGGAGAGTGATGGAGAGAGGGAGGAGGAAGGGTGATGGAGGAAGAAGGAGGAGGAGGATGATGATGGAGGAAGGGAAATGATGGAGGGAAGGGGAGGGTGGGGAAGGGGAGGGTGGTGAAGGGCACACAAGATTATGGAAAGAGGAAAAGAAGAAGGAAAAGAAGGAAGGGGAGGAGGAAAAGGAATAATAAACAAATAAGAACAGATTTAATTTACCACATTTAACACTTTTCAACCACACCATCAGAACTAATCGCCTTATAACGCCTTACAAGACAGACAGACAGACACACACACACAAATAACTCACACAAGCTACAGATAACTGGACTGTATATAACCCCACCTCCTCTTCAGCATGTGGTACATAGGTTAACATCATGTAGCCAGTCTTCCGTTACAGTAGAGTTAACAATTACAGTCAAGCCTCTTATCTCCTCGGCTAAACTCACAGAGGTAACTTTACGGTTTTCCTGTCAAGACCTAAAATTAAACCCGAAATTTACTGGTTGTGTTGTGGATAGTGGGCGGACCTCTTGTTGCTGTCTTAACTATCCATAAAGCTACTGTCTTAACTATCCAAGGCTGTCTCCTACTGTCTTAAACTATCTGTTACTGTGTTAGGCTGCCTGTTACTGTCTTAGGCTGCCTGTTACTGTGTTAGGCTGCCTGTTACTGTCTTAGGCTGCCTGTTACTGTGTTAGGCTGCCTGTTACTGTCTTAGGCTACCTGTTACTGTGTTAGGCTGCCTGTTACTGTGTTAGGCTACCTGTTACTGTCTTAGGCTACCTGTTACTGTCTTAGGCTGCCTGTTACTGTGTTAGGCTGCCTGTTACTGTCTTAGGCTACCTGTTACTGTCTTAGGCTACCTGTTACTGTCTTAGGCTACCTGTTACTGTCTTAGGCTACCTGTTACTGTCTTAGTCTGCCTGTTACTGTCTTAGGCTGCCTGTTACTGTCTTAGGCTACCTGTTACTGTCTTAGGCTGCCTGTTACTGTGTTAGGCTACCTGTTACTGTCTTAGGCTGCCTGTTACTGTCTTAGGCTGCCTGTTACTGTCTTAGGCTGCCTGTTACTGTGTTAGGCTGCCTGTTACTGTGTTAGGCTGCCTGTTACTGTGTTAGGCTTCCTGTTACTGTCTTAGGCTACCTGTTACTGTCTTAGGCTACCTGTTACTGTCTTAGGCTACCTGTTACTGTCTTAGGCTGCCTGTTACTGTGTTAGGCTGCCTGTTACTGTCTTAGGCTGCCTGTTACTGTGTTAGGCTGCCTGTTACTGTGTTAGGCTGCCTGTTACTGTCTTAGGCTACCTGTTACTGTCTTAGGCTACCTGTTACTGTCTTAGGCTGCCTGTTACTGTGTTAGGCTGCCTGTTACTGTCTTAGGCTACCTGTTACTGTCTTAGGCTGCCTGTTGCTGTGTTAGGCTGCCTGTTACTGTCTTAGGCTGCCTGTTACTGTCTTAGGCTACCTGTTACTGTCTTAGGCTGCCTGTTACTGTCTTAGGCTACCTGTTACTGTGCTAGGCTGCCTGTTACTGTGTTAGGCTACCTGTTACTGTCTTAGGCTACCTGTTACTGTCTTAGGCTGCCTGTTACTGTGTTAGGCTGCCTGTTACTGTCTTAGGCTACCTGTTACTGTCTTAGGCTACCTGTTACTGTCTTAGGCTACCTGTTACTGTCTTAGGCTACCTGTTACTGTCTTAGGCTACCTGTTACTGTCTTAGGCTACCTGTTACTGTCTTAGGCTGCCTGTTACTGTCTTAGGCTACCTGTTACTGTCTTAGGCTGCTTGTTACTGTGTTAGGCTGCCTGTTACTGTGTTAGGCTACCTGTTACTGTCTTAGGCTGCCTGTTACTGTCTTAGGCTGCCTGTTACTGTCTTAGGCTACCTGTTACTGTGTTAGTCTGCCTGTTACTGTCTTAGGCTGCCTGTTACTGTCTTAGGCTACCTGTTACTGTCTTAGTCTGCCTGTTACTGTCTTAGGCTGCCTGTTACTGTCTTAGGCTGCCTGTTACTGTCTTAGGCTACCTGTTACTGTCTTAGGCTGCCTGTTACTGTCTTAGGCTGCTTGTTACTGAATACCTGCTACCACCACGACCACCCACAACCACCCACAACTACCCACGACCACCCATTATCACCCACAAACACCCATGATAACCCACAACCACCCACAACCACATATAATCACCCACAACCACCCATGACCACCCACTACCACCCACAACCACCCACAACCACTCATGATCACCCACAACCATCCATGATCACCCACAACCACCCATGACCACCCACAACCACCCACAAGCAGAGTCATGGGCGATAGTGGGTGACGAGGCTGTTACATGATTACGTCAATTAGGTTTCAGCTGAGGTCGTGATTTTTTTTAGCCTGCTTCGTTAACTTCATCATCAAGTTCTTTTATGTATTTTCCTGACTGTCTGACTCACTAATTCCCTGACTGACTGACTGACTGACTGACTGACTGACTGACTGACTGACTGACAAATATTTTTTTTGATGCAGTTTAAGTTTATTTCTTGATCAGTGCTCTTAAATATTTCTTTAGGTTCATAGTATTGGTGACTCTCTCTCTCTCTCTCTCTCTCTCTCTCTCTCTCTCTCTCTCTCTCTCTCTCTCTCTCTCTCTCTCTCTCTCTCCTTCAGCATCATTGGGTCCCAAGTCTCTACGTATTAAGAAAATTACAGATCTAATCCCGTGTGCCGTCAGGAGTCGCCCTGTGTCCCGTGAGTCAGAGAGATCCACTGGCCATTATTCCACGCCTCCAGTCACCAATCTCTCGCCAACGTTTCTGCTCCATTTAGAAAATTTATCCGATACTTAAAGTGATCCAATATCCCTGTTCTGGTGACCTTCCATGGCCTTGGTTGACCTTTGGTAGTGTCTCGTGGCTTTCTTTTGACTTTTGGTGATATTTGGTGGGTTTTGGTAGTATTTTGACCTCTCTTGATGATGATCTGTCCTGACCTCTCGTATAGTCTTTTGACCTCTTGTTATCCATATCCCTAGAAAGACGAAGAGTGCGGGCAGATATGATAGAAGTGTGTAAGTGGGTGAAAGGAGTTAATAAAGGAGATATAGAGAAAGTTCTTATAATATCCGAGCAGGATAGGACTCGGAGCAACGGATTTAAGTTGGATAAGCTTAGGTTTAGGAGGGAGATAGGAAGAAACTGGTTCACAAATAGGGTGGTGGACGAGTGGAACAAGCTTAGCAACCCTGTAGTAAGTGCTGGAACGCTGGAAAGTTTTAAAAGGAGGCTAGATAGATTCATGGATGATAGAGAGTGGTAGTAACTCTCGACAGGAGCTGCCACGCACAGGCCAACCGGCCTATTGCAGACTCCTTATTTTCTTGTGTTCTTATGTTCTTATAACCTCGTGACCTCAAGGCCTCATCAGGTTATTTTCCAGGTCATAGAAGAAAAGGTAAAGACTATTTAACTCCTTGAGGTTTCCGAGTTTATATAGGTGACTCGGTGACCTAAAATGACCTGATAACATATTCGGGGTCAGAAAGAGACCTGTCGACTTTAAAATAGTACCAGGTCATCCTTCTAGTCCTGACACCCGGCAAAATGATCTTTCCCTGTTGACACACGACATCTAGAGTCGACATCAGGTCATTTCGTGGGACATGAGCCAGACCTGATGACCTGAGGGGAATAACACACCCCCTCATCTCCCCATTTCCCCTCGCAATCTCCCTTCCACTGCCGCTTGAGGATTAGGTTAGGCTTAGATATGGTTAGGTTAGGTTAGGTTAGGTTAGGTTAGGTAGGTTAGGTTAGGTTAGGTTAGGTTAGGTTAGGTTAGGTTAGGTTAGGTTAGCGTTCAAATAGTATTCTTTAATTGTAAAATAACTGAATAATATTTCTCTTGTACTGTTATAAATTATTAAGTTTTGAAACAGCCATTTTTATATGTTGTTCTTCAGGTTCATTTGGTAATATATTTTTACCAGTGAAATATATTTTATGTTTCAAATTATATTCCTTTACTGTTTTAACTTCCAAGGATCACTCAATATTTTTTACTATTAAATATATTCAGGTTTTATATATATTTATTATAATAGAAAAAAATAGGTTTAATTTTATAATATTTTGATGTGTTGTTCTCATTAGTAAATAGATTAATTTACTCTTCACTTTGAATGTGGTTAGTTTTATTATTCTAATTTATCATATCCATTGTTTATCAGTTTATTAGCTGTTATCACCTCTGTCTCAACACTTGGACCAATTTCTCAATGACTTTTTTTTTTAAACAGATTATTTTTTTTTTATGGTTCTACAGTATGTATTTTATGGGTGGGAAATAAAATCGTTTTTTATTCCATTAATATTGTATGAATATAGACACGAAATATAATTACCATTTTTTTTAAAAGATATTTTTGGATAGAGATTATTTCGAACGATGTCTAATGACTTTATTTTCTAATACAAAATTGCTTTAACACGAGGTTGTGCATCACTATAATAGGGTCTTTAAGGACACGTAAAGATAAATAATTGAAGCTCTTCACGTGAACACTGTGAAAATTACTACACACAAGGAACGCCTTTATAAAATAAATGAAAATGATTATAATTCTTTGGTTGAATAAAGAAGATTATTAGAAATTTAATTATGGTCCTTATACTTTATAATTGGTTGCCCCTCGTGTAACGAGGATGGCCGGCCCAAGGGCCACCTAGGCGTGAATTTGTTTAAAGAGTAGAAGCTGTTGCCAACACAACAACCACACCCTGAGTTAACGAGCTGCATGACCCAGTGACAAGGAATAGTCCGAGAAGACCAGACAACTCGCCAACTGCACTGGCTAACCATCACCCTGGAACACGATCCACAAATCGATTAACATCCAGGTTCCGAATTACTGCTGGGTAGACAGAGGCAAATGGCGTAAAAAAACTTGCCCATAGTTTCACCTGCTCGGGGCTCAAACCCGGGTCCGTTCGCTTGCGAGGAGAGCACGCTGACCATTACACCACAGGTCGCCATCCTTATACTGTAGGGTAGGGTAGAGTAATATAAGGTAGGATAAAGTGGTGTAAGGTAGTAGGTATCTGTACAATTAACCATAAAAGGTATACTAATAATAGTAAACTATACAGCTGGTGATTGAAATGTTAATCCTTTACCCACCAGAGAGGTTTGGGCTAATCCTTATCCCTTTAGGGGGGAGAGGGAGGGGAGGAAGAAGAAGAAACGGAGAAGAGGAAGAGGAAAAGGAAGGAGAGGATAAGAGGAGGAGAAGGAGGAAGGAGAGGAGGATTGGGTGGCTCAACACACACATCATGCATACTGACCCTCATCAAAATTCTATCTCCCCACCTGAGATCGAACCTGGGTCCCGGAATTGTGAATGCATGAGCGCTCGCCACTCTGCCACTGCGACAGTTGTCCGTCGGAAACTACGTCTAGCAAGCAAAATTGAGAGAAGGCCGGGGGGGGGGTAGGAGAGGGAGATGAAGGGGTGGGTAAAGGGGAAAGTAGGGTATGTGGGGGGGATGAGAGGGGGAGGGTAGAGGTAGAAGAGGGAGTGAGGGAGGGGGAGAGGTAGAATAGAAGGGGGGAGTGGAGAGGGGGAGAGTGGGATGAGAGGGAGGGGGTTAGGAGTAGTAGTACCTTTTTCGTTTTCCTCTATTCTTGTCTTCCCTTCTTCTTCTTCTTCTTCTTCTTCTTCAACGTCTTCCTCCTCACTACCATCTTCCTCATGTTCTTCCCCTATTCCTTATCCGTTTACCATAATTCTCCTTTCTTACTCTCCCCTTTCTTCCCCTACTCCTCCTCCTCCTCCTCCTCCTCCTCCTCCTTCTCTTCTTCCCCCCTCACTCATCAGCTTCACTACCGCCACCACTCTACTCTTTCTTGCTGCACCATAACTAGCCGTTTAGTGGTTCAGCTCCACACATGCATCTCTGTAATTAACCTGTCAGTATGCTAATGAAGACTACCACCACCTCCCTACCGCCCCCTCTACCCCTTAATCCCCCGCCACCCCCCACACCCCCGCCACACACCGTACCCTCACTACTACCATCCACTATACCCTACCCGCCACCACCCACACACCCTACCCACTGCATCCTAACCCCCACCACCGCCTACCCCCACCTTAAAGTGTGGTGGTAAAATGAGAAAGTATCATTTCAGCATGTCTTATATTGTCATGTTATTATTAAAGATAGTTGAGAGAGAGAGAGAGAGAGAGAGAGAGAGATTATAAGACTCATAGAAACAAGAAAAGGGAAAAAATATCTTCTTTTATGTACACAAGGAGTTTAAAGGTTGTTTGTATGCAAATTAGGGTAGACGAGGATGGCGTCGGCCGATGGTTGAATATTACTAAGGTATAAACTATGTCTCCCCCGCGTTAGCTGTGGGGGACACAGGGTGAGACATCTCCTAAGAACTTGGCGAGATGGATTGAGACTTTGATATTTCGTCTCTTCGTCTCAGTTTGCATATAAGAGAGACTTTCTTTCTCTTGGTCTCGGTCGACGGTTGAATATTCTACTGTGTTATAAATCATGTCTCCGCTTTTCTGTATCTGAGAGACAGAGAGAGACATCTTCCCTCTTTGTCTCTTCCTGTCTCTAAGTTTATTTGTCTCAACTCACCCTCACTCAACTTGACATAATTAATTAGCTTGCCTTCAGACGCTCGTGACAGACAAAAGAGGAAAGTTATTTTGGTCGTAAAATAATGGTTTCAAAGACATGAAGCTGTCTGGTGACCTGCTGGACTGCGTGACGTCATCAGGCACTATGACTAAAACAAACCAATATTATATTACTTTTTCTATTATATATCGACGACGGTGCAGTCGATCTTCACTACATTTTATACACTTACGCGAATGACACCAAGGAATATTCCGAAAAAATATATATATTGGATATAATGCAAAATGGATAAGTTATTAAGCGAAAACTGGATCCATCCTTTCGTCTTTGTTCGCTTTATCTTCAGTGTGATATTGTTCCAGAAGTCTTACAAATTACACACACACACACACACACACACACGCACACACACACACACACACACACACACACACACACGGTCGTACAGACAGATGGACGGATTAAAGTTCCCGTATTCCACTCCAGGATGACAATACTTAAACACACTATGCCAGTCTCTCGTGTCGGTAAAGGCCAATACCGTCCCGAGTCCTTCAATAAGCAGATTAAGTCCACTACACTATTTTGTATCTGTTCTGTTGTATTTTACTGATGCTGTATTATACACCACACCTGGGGATATACGTGCATTCTTACTATTGTTTTATTTGTTATTATGTTTAGCGAATTTGAAGTTAGATAAGAAAGTCATATTGAAATTAGATTGGCGCTACGACTGAGGTATACGAGTTACTATTAATATATATTTAATCTACCTGTACCCACACCTGTACTGTACCTGTATGTATGTAATTATCTTAGTATATTTACCTTAACTTATAACTGCTAATTATTTTCTAGTAAACAGTATTTAGTGTACGTGAACACATTCCACAGCACTGTACAATATGAACAACTCGCTACATATCGTAAAAATACTGAGGCATTATATCACTCGACGGCATTCTAAACTGGGCATTAATTCCTCTGGCTGTCCCACTCCCCTCAACCTCGCGTGACTCTGTTGTTGTAAAGTTAGGATGAACGACGAATACATCACTAGTTGACACACACGCCACACGTAACTCATCCTGGGGGAAAAAATATATGGTGTTACTCTATTTTTTTCCCATTGTGATTATGGATGTCTGTCTATCATCCTGGGAAAAAATTAAGTGGAAGAAATGTCTAAGTGAATAAATAAATAGCGCCTGTCTTATATATAATCATCTCAAAGGTATTGTGTGGCAGATAGAGTTTTATGCTGTTAAAAAAAAGGCTCGTCTTTCTCTCTCTCTCTCTCTCTCTCTCTCTCTCTCTCTCTCTCTCTCTCTATGTTCTAGTTACTTTATCCATCTATCTATCTATCGATATGTCTGTCTGTCTGTCTGTCTGTCTGTCTGGCAAGGTAACGCAATTCCTTTAATTGGATATTTTTCCCAGTATCCCCGGGTGATTAAGGTAGAGTCGTGCTGCACTCACAACACTTGTCTGGCAGGTGGCGGTGTGTGCATTATTCATTCACGTATTAGACCATGGCAGGTGAGGCGGGACTTGGATTCTCAAAGGTTTATATATATCTGTTTCCCTTAATTGGTGATGTGTGGATGTTTATACCCTGGGCTCACGTGAAGATTTGGCAGGCACCCCCACCTTACATTACCCTAACCTAACCTAATATAACCCTTACGCAGGTAGCATTAGGGTGTTTAATCATCAGGTTCATATAAGCTGGGGAGACTAAGCCTTACGTGGCCCCTAATTAGTTCAGTAGAGCTGTGACACAATATAGATCACTTCACATCCAATATAGACTACCTAAATGGCGTCATAATTAAACAGAGACTTTACCAAAACTGGTCTGTGCATATTGCATCAGATTCAGTTTATTGAGTTTCCCAATCCACCCCCTACCCCTTACTTCCATCACCCCTTAACATTTCCCCACTTCACCCCGTACCTTCATCCCTTTACCCCCTTACCCCCACATCCCCAACCCCTGTCAGCCCCCTGGAAAGTTTTAAAAGAAGACTAGATAGATTCATGGACGATAGAGGGTGGATGTAACTCCCGACAGGAGCTGCCATGCACAGGCCAACCAGCCTATTGCAGCCTTCTTATGTTCTTATGTTCTTGTGTAACGGGGAAGCATGTAGAGTTCCTGCTTGCCTTCAGGTTAACCTTATTCGAAATAGGTCAAAGAAGTCAGGTCAATAGAGTGCGACAAGCCAAACTAAAATTAGGTCAGACTCTAGAATATCATTTCACTTCAACCAGGTCACATCAGCTACGTCAGGGGAATGTAGTGAATCAGGCAAACGAGGTCACACACGTCAACTCTCCCAGATCAAGAGAGTTAGGTCAGGTCATCCAGGGAAAAACAGCTCAGACAGGTTAAATTGCCAGGTAAAGTCACTCAGGTGCAAAACAATTTGAGTCATTACCCCTGATTGTTGAGGTCCCTGTGCTCCCTGCTGGTGCATGTGTGTGTGTGTGTGTGTGTGTGTGTGTGTGTGTGTGTGTGTGTGTTATAGGGCACAAAACAGCAGAGAACCATTATGTAAAAACTATTAACAATAATAACAACAATCAAATTTCTTTAAGACATTATTATTCAATTTCAATACGATTATGATAATTATCCTCAACATCACCACTGCCATCACCACTAACGTCACTAACATCACTACCAGCAATACCATCACTTACCATCACTTCCATCACTACCACCGCTACCACCACTACCACCACTACCACCATTACCATCACCACCACCACTACCACCACTACCACCATTACCATCACCACCACCACTACCACCGCTACCATCACTACCACCACTACCACCACTACCACCATTACCATCACCACCACCACTACCACCACTACCACCATTACCATCACCACCACCACTACCACCACTACCATCACCACCACTCACCACCACCACTACCACCACTACCACCATTACCATCACCACCACCACCACCACCACACACATATTAATCACCTAACAGATACCTTTGTTTTCCTTCCCACATACATAACAACATGCAGAGACTAATCTATTCATTGCACCAAAAAGTATTTTTCGGCTGTTGCTCGTTGCATAAGAACAACATCGCTATTAAATTATTACTGGGATTACCATCTTCAATGTTGCTAAGAATGTGTTTATTTATTTATTTATTTATTTATCTTATTTATCTATATATTTACCGATTTACTGATTTATTTAGGGAAAGACTTATAGGGAAAGACTTATAATAACATGATAAGTTAGAATGGCTGACAGGATAGTAGATGGGGAGTACCAGGAATGAATGAATATAAAGTGATTATATATTGTAAAAAAAAAAAAGACTGAAATTCATAAATAGAGAATGAAGGAATTGAAACTCGTCCTGAGAGGCAACCAGCAAGTCATTTAATCCATAATAAATATAAATTGAGTTCCTTTGAGTCAAATTAACATATCAGGAGCTGGTGGTTGAATGGTATAGAAGTTTGATAAGGTGGTGTCCAGAACGTAGACGCCGGTCCTGCTCGGAAGGTAGGAAATAGATACGCCTGAAAAAGAATGATAGTGAGAGAGAGAGAGAGAGAGAGAGAGAGAGAGAGAGAGAGAGAGAGAGAGAGAGAGAGACTAACTAAACTCACACAAAAGTTAGCCGTCAGACTTATCGTCTCTCAGGGAAGCTTCTGAAAAGACAATCACGTGGGAAAGAATTACTGTGGAGGATTATTGCTCCCCAAAGCCACAGAAGAGGAGACACGGCGGTATAATTGGTCTCCACAGCCACAGAAGAGAAGTCACGGAGGTATAATTGGTCTCCACAGCCACAAAAGAGGAGACACGGCGGTATAATTGGTCTCCACAGCCACAGAAGAGAAGTCACGGAGGTATAATTGGTCTCCACAGCCACAAAAGAGGAGACACGGCGGTATAATTGGTCTCCGCAGAAGAGAAGACATGGAGGTATAATTGGTCTCCACAGCCACAGAAGAGAAGACATGGAGGTATAATTGGTCTCCGCAGAAGAGAAGACACGGAGGTATAATTGGTTTTCACATACAACAGAAAAAGAAGAAGCAACAATTTAATTAGTCTCCAAAAACCACCGCACAGAGAGATAAAAGAGTATAATTGGTTTTCTCAGCTAGGGAGAAGGAAGAGACAGAGACGCCAAAATACAGAAAAGGAGGAGGCAGAGTCACAGAGAAGGAAGAAGCAGTCATAGAGGAGCAACGTCTCCGAGAAGGAAGAGACAAATTCAGGGAGTAAGAGGAGGCCGGGCAGGAAGCTACAGAGGAGGCAAGGCAGGCAGTGAGCTAGATTTATGGACAACAGCTAAGTTCATTATACCTTCACCACCCTATTTCCACCTGAAACTCTCTCTCTCTCTCTCTCTCTCTCTCTCTCTCTCTCTCTCTCTCTCTCTCTCTCTCTCTCTCTCTCTCTCTCTCTCTCTCTCTCTCTCTCTCTCTCAGGTGGCCACTTGAGTTGAGAGCGGTGGGTCTGAAGAGTGACGTATAGGTCGTTGCTCTTATTTCGGAAAATGATGCATCACAATACTGACAGAAAATTGGAGCAATTTTACGAATATTAGAGAGAGGACCTTATTCGTGTGTGTGTGTGTGTGTGTGTGTGTGTGTGTGTGTGTGTGTGTGTGTGTGTGTGTGTGTGTGTGTGTGTTTGTGTGGTGTATAGGCTGTACGTGTATGAATATGAATACGTGTGTTTAAGTATAGAAAATAAAAACAAAATAACTTTCAATATAAGACGACTATTAGATACAAGAGGGAGGAAATAGATAATAAAAACATAACCAAACTCGTACCTAATTTACCTGAACCCAAACTTTGTCCTGAAGAAGTCTATTAAAAGAGTTTCATGTCGTGGTTTACCAATTTGGGTAAACTTATTTTTAGTTAATCATCAACTTATGTATTTCCTTCGTTATTTTACAAGCTTTTAATGTGTGTGTGTGTGTGTATGTGTGTATGTGTGTGTGTGTGTGTGTGTGTGTGTGTGTGTGTGTAGTAAAATAAAGTGTTTGTTGTTTAATCATAGTTTTTATTGGTGTCTGTTGAAGAAACTAAGAGGAGGGAACAGTGTCTAATAAACAGCGGATATTGAAGAAATTAAGACCTACTGAACCCTTAATGATCCTGGCAGCTGAAAATAGTATCATCTGTAGCCACTGGTAAACGTACCATAACACAACCACTCTATATCTGTACTTGTAAAACCTTCAGCGTACAATAGTATTTTTGGCGCTCCTCCAGCAGGCGCCGCAGAAGGCCGGGTATTGACGACTACTGTAGATATGAACATAATAGGTTATATGGTGTGGGTCTTGATGTTGACTGACTAGATGTGACGCTGGTGGTTGCTGGCTGCCTGGCTGGGATTTTCGAAAGAGAAATATGTAAACGTATATAATGGAAATATATACAAACGTGCAAGGTAATACACACACACACTCATACATTCTCTCTCTCTCTCTCTCTCTCTCTCTCTCTCTCTCTCTCTCTCTCTCTCTCTCTCTCCCCTACATATATTAATTCTACACCTTCACCTCTATCTTTTATCATTTGTGTCTTATTCACTCACACATACATCCTTCTCCCTGTTTCCATTTTCCCCTTTTCTCTCTCAACTATACACAGTTTTCCCACCCCTAATGTTATCACAGCTTTCACATCTCTCCCTTATTCATCAGTGTCTCTCCTTCCCCCTGGCACTGTTTCTGTCTATATGTTTGTCAATGTATTTCTTACCTTCTGTCCCTCAACTACCCTTTATCGGTCAATTAGTCTTCCAGTGTTCCATTTACTGACATACATGTATACTGTACACTACTGCGAGACACCTGGAGTACCTCACCTCTCAGCTCTGTCTCCTGTCACACTTACCTTTATATATATATATATATATCAGTTGCCTTTGGTTATTATTATTATTATTATTATTATTATTATTATTATTATTATTATTAATAGTAGTAGTAGTAGTAGTAGTAGTAGTAGTAGTAGTAGTAGTAGTACCATCAGCGTCACAAGACAGTACACCAACACCCACAGTCAACTCTACATCATGCCTTCATTATTTAAGCTCTTCACTTGTTCAACACACTTACTGAAGGTTTCGCTAAATTTGATCACCAGTAAAATAGGCTTCCCGCGGTTCTTTCTCTACCGCCAAAAAATTGTGCAGTTGAAATTTACATAATTATATTTGGTCTCACGTTTCAGTTTCAGAGTGAAATAATTTTACCGAATGTGTGATTAAGTAGACATTTGGAGAGCGGAAATGAGTTGGCAATTTCAATATTTTTTCTTATAAGGGAAGATGATTTTACTTATTAATCTGGAATCTGTAATTTATGTGTTTTTCTTCTTTCTTCCTGTGAGGTAAACGGTGGCCGGGGAGCCATAACACACCATTACTACTCACTGATTTATGATTAACAACTTCCATTTATCGACGTTTTCATGTTTCCTGACTCGGGTGAAAATTTCCCTAAATAAATGTTGTTTTTCCCTAATTTGTATACAGGGAAACTCGCTCCTCCAATAATTATTTCTCGCGGCTCATGTTGGTGTATAACTGGCCTTCACTCGAGCGAGGTGACCACTCATGCCTGATGGACTCTTATCGGTTTCAGAGTTTGGACTTTGACCTTCTTTGACCTTTATGACCTTACAGTAAAAGACTAACAGTTGTTATGATGAGGTGACTATTGTAGGTGTTTGTTATGCGACTGACAGACACACACACAGTTATATAAGGCAGTAATGACCTCCTGACTCACATGACCCGAGCGGCGTGAATAACAGTAACTGGCTGAGTTATACACTTGTAAATAATGTGAAAATATAAATGGGGAATACTGATATAAATCATCAACAAAGGACATTATAAAAAATGGTAAAAAAATATACGCTAATTAAAACTTTTACAAAAGAGACGGTGTACAATTAAACATTTATCAATTGCAATATTAATTCATAATTTATATGAATGAGTAATTAATGACAGTGTGTGACGGCAGCATCTCATTATTAGTCATTCGACAAAGTAATTAAATATCTTGAACAGGAACTTGACACTGTTATTTTGAGCCCTAAGTATATGTGATATTTTCTTTAGATTATTGGAGGTTCACACACACACACACACTATAAAAATATATATTCACAGTAACAGCCATAATAATATCACACAGTGTCTGTACTTCATGAACCAAGTTTTCTCAACAACAACAACAATAAATAATATATGAATATGAAACACATAACAAGAACTAAAAAAAAAAAAAAAAAAAATAAAACTCCCATTAATTTGAAAATAATTCTATAAGGACTCAGGTTTCATTCAATTTTCGCCTCTGTGGTGTCGTAACATTAAGAATACTTTAGCTTGTGGTGGGTGGCGCCATCTGTAGGTCGTCTCGAGAGTTAAAGTTGTCAACAGGAAACTTCTCTTAGAATATCTTCCTTCTATTGACGCCACCGTCTTTTTGAGCTCCGGGTGACGTGCTATGAAAGATCCGCAATACCTTTTCTTTAACCACATCCTGGAAGACATATAAAGAAAGAGACGAAGAAAATGACCCGCCGTGTTTTACTCTCTAGATAAAGAAAACCATCGCTGAGGTACACAATGGCGGGGAAACATACTGGGGGCCAAATTCTTCTCCCCAAAAAATGAAAAACAAAAATTCTTTAATAACTTTCCCCTAAAAAATTGAGGATGAGAAAATGTGTCCAGTTGTTATCGAGTCTCACTGTAGTTTTGACAACATTTTGGCTGTCAGTTTTACGTAGCAACTTAAGTTATATATTTAATCTAGGTGTCAAGAAGAATTTTATTGTATTTGTTTTGAGAATCTGACTCTTGGTAACTGTGTGATGATCTACTTGTATTGATTCTCCCACAGCCCGCAGTGTACAGAGTCCATATAGCCTGAAAACACCGGCGCGGCGGTACTGAGTGAATCATGTCGCCTTCACTTCATCGTTAATCATGTCATGGTTGTGTCAGAGAGACTTAGACATGTTCACTTCAGCTGTTGTAGTGTTGGCAGGTGAAGTGTCCAGGCTCTTATTGTATAGATGCAGTACATTAATTATCCAGAGATAGAGGAGTATACAGAGGGGAAATAAATTAAAGAGAGAGAGAGAGAGGAGGATAGAAAGAGAAAAAAAAGAGAGAGAGAGAAAGATTGGGGAATAAATGGAGAGAGAGAAGAGATAGAGAAAATGAGACAAGGAGACGAAGAGAGAGAATGAGATTCAGGAAAAAAAAGGAAAGTGGAAAACAAAGAGAGAAAAGGAGTGTAAGAAATAAAGGCTATTAGAGAGAAAGAGATAAAAACCCTAATAAGCACCGGATTGTACAAGAGGGAGTTAGACAGGTCACTGAACATTACAAGGACAGGTGTGTTGGACAGGTGGACCAGCTCATCACCCCCAGGTAAAGTAAGGATCTCTGGGCGTGTAATACTAACCCGTTGATAATACCTTAATATGTTTAGATCCCCACAAACAACCATTGAAGTTGTTTATGCTATCTTGCTCTCATTTTACACATCGGAAATTTCTCACTCCTGGTGCAAGTGGAGAGTGTGTGTGTGTGTGTGTGTGTGTGTGTGTGTGTGTGTGTGTGTGTGTGTGTGTGTGTGGATACGTTTTCTTCCAATCTTACGCTGTCTGATAGTGTCGAGGTGTATACAGGTAATTTTTAGACTGTCAAGGTGTGAAAGGTACTCGTCAACTTACCTGAGGTCGCTTCTTCGATATGAACTTATAGTACAACCGAATGTATGACCTTCATTCCTTAACCATGACATAGAATACATACATACATACATACATACATACATACATACATACATACATACATACAGTACATACTAAATATAGGGTGTCCCAGAAAAATGTCCGTCTCCCTCCCTCCCTGCCTGCTCCCTGCCTCCCTCCCTCCCTCCCTCCAACTCACAGTGTCTTAGGGAGCAAGCAGGAAGGGAGGTGGGGACATTTTTCTGGGGCACCCTATATATATATATATATATTGCGATATCACTTCAATACGACTTTACATAAACTGTCCCTCCCTAGATAATAATTCACCTCAGGGCGACGATTCAATTAATCAGTCAACAGTTTACACACACACACACACACACACACACACACACACACACACACACACACACACACACACACACACACACCTTTAGAAGCCAGGAGAGTTCACGGTGTACGTGTCAGAGAGAGAAAGTAAACATTGACTTAAACTGGGCCTTTGGTGAGCGTCCTGAGGGTGGTAAGATCTATACTGGGTAGGTGGTGGACTGCACACACACACACACACACACACACACACACACACACACACACACACACACCCCCACACCCCCACACCCCCCCCCCCCCCCCACACACACACACACACACACACGGACGGACGGACGGAAACTCGCTCATCGTGGCCACTTGTCAATGCTGGAAAAAAGGAAACTAGCAAAAAGAAAATAATTGAAGGGTGATTAATTAAATGCCGGGAGTGTCAGGAATGAAAGACGAATAGAGATATGGATAGAAATAGGTAGATGAGATAGATGAATGGATTGGATGAATTAGATGGATGAATAGATTGGATGGAATGGATAGATGAATGGATTAGAAAATTGATGGATTAGATGAATGGATGGATAGATGAATAAAATGAGATAGAACGACTGAGAGATAGAATGAGAAAGATAGTGGGGATAGTTAAAATAATTGTCACCATAAACCTACACTGTACATTACCACTATATTCTTACATAACATAATGGTCTTCATCCAAGTTGTATTGTAGTTCCCTTATGATTAACGCCTTTACTCCTAAGCTTGACGTAATGGTCTAAGCTTTAAGTTACTTTTAAGCTTTATTACTGATTTACGCTTCAAGCATAAACGAGTGATCCAAGTTCAGATTTAAGTTTTAGGTTTATTTTCAAGATGAAGGTTAAAGTTGGGTTGGTTTTGCTTGTATTACCATCAGAAAATCTCTCGGCCAAAAGTAGGATGAAACTCTGCCCGAGCTTTGATCTTTACCGCCCGCCTCTGATGTTCGTCCAAAACTTTAAAACGTTCTATAATCACTAATTTACTCTGTGAAATACCTACTTACGACGAGATTTGATATATGAGTTAATATATATATCACCTCATATAGTATTTGATATGGTAACTGATACTGTTGATATGTTTGATGATATAAGATTTTATTTATTAACCTATACGCGTCTGATGGAAGTATTTAATGTGTTATTGATATATGAGAAGCGGGTCGGTGCAAAGTTTTGAAGATTGAGCTGGAATTTGAGAGGAAGATGCTGGTGGATGAGTAGAGGATGGTTGTACATTGTCTCCTGGTCATCCAAGAGGCTGTTTCGTGTCTCTCTTGAGGTACTTTACTGATCCAGCGTACACACACACATCTCTCTCTCTCTCTCTCTCTCTCTCTCTCTCTCTCTCTCTCTCTCTCTCTCTCTCTCTCTCTCTCAGCGGTGGGAGGAACTCGGACGTTAGAAATAGAATATTATAATGTCTCTCACGCCACACCTCAGAAAGACCCTGGAGGATCCTTCCCAGTTTTGCTTTGTTTATGGATCTCCTGTGGAGTCTGCCGGACACCAGTACAGTCCATAATGTTGCAAGAGTGTACTTAATGTTTCAGGGTTATATCTCTGGGGTTCCTTTATATTCCAGGGGGTGGCTGAATGTTCCAGGAGTGCCACTAGTATTCCAGGGTCATATCTGATATTCCAAGAAAGTCCTTAGCATTCCAGGGTTATATCTGAGGTTCCAGGGGGGCTTCATTTGTATTCAACCGAGTATTAATATTTCAAGACCGTCTCTAATCTTACAAAAAGGCTTCCCTAATGTTTCAGGACCTTCCATAATGTTCCAGGACCTTCCCTAATGTTCCAGGGCCTTCCCTAATAGTTCCAGGACGCTCCCTAATGTTCCAGGACCTTCCCTAATATTCCAGGACATTCCCTAATGTGCCAGGACCTCCCCTAATAGTTCCAGGACGCCCCCTAATGTTCCATGACCATCCCTAATGTTCCAGGGCCTTCCCTAACAGTTCCAGGACGCTCCCTAATGTTCCAGGACCTTCCCTAATGTTCCAGGACGCTCCCTAATAGTTCAAGGACGCTCCCTAATGTTCCAGGACCTTACCTAATGTTCCAGGACCTTCCCTAATAGTTCCAGGACGCTCCTTAATGTTCCAGGACCTTCCCTAATTTTCCAGGGCCTTCCCTAATAGTTCCATGACGCTCCCTAATGTTCCAGGACCTTCTCTAATGTTCCAGGACCTTCCCTAATAGTTCCAGGACGCTCCCTAATGTTCCAAGACCTTCCCCAATGTTCCAGGACCTTCTCTAATGTTCCAGGGCCTTCCCTAATGTTCCAGGACCTTCTCTAATAGTTCCAGGACTCTCCCTAATGTTCCAGGACCTTCTCTAATGTTCCACGACCTTCCAGAGGCGTGGAAAAGTTTCCCCTACACTTACTGCTCTTATTCTTGGTTTTACTTCTGTTATTACAACTTCTGTTCGTTAGGGTAATGTTACTTCTGAAGCTATTTCACCTGTTACTGCTGCCGTTATTACCATTGCCACGACTGTTACTGTTTTAAGTTCTATGGTGTTGTTGCTACTGTTGCTGCTACTTACATCGCTGTACTACAGTCAAGATTTACCTCAATATAATAGTGACTGGTGGTGGTAGCAGTGGTGGTGGTGATGGTAGTGGTGGTTGCGGTGGTGGTGGTGGTGACGTTACTGGTGGCTGTTTCTACTGCCAGGCTGTTACTGCTGCTGTTGCTACTCCTGCTGTCGCTACTGCTGTTACTGATTCTGCTACTGCTGTTATTGTTCCTTATACTGCTGCTACTGCTGTTATGTTATATGGGGCTTTATAGATGTTATTTTGAATCCTAGAGTGGCGATCATCCCGTCATTGTTCTCTTGTGATCCTGCACCGCCTTCTGCTCTCCCACGTTGCTGTTCGAATCCTCCCTTTCTCCCTCCCTCCCTCCCCTCCCTCCCTCCCTCCCTCCCTCCCTCCCTCCCTCCCTCCCTCCCTCTCTCCCTCCCTCCCTCCCTACCCCCTACCATCCCCACTCCCATCCTCTCCTCCTTCCCACCATTCTCATCCTCTCCCTCCCCACCCTCCCTCCCTCCCTCCCTCCCCTACCCTCCCTCCCTCCCTCCCTCCCTCCCTCCCTCCCTCCACATAAACATCCTTAAGACCTAAATGTGGGAGGATGTTTATGTTTACTTTTGTATTTATTATTTATCTGGAATCCCAACATCAGGTAACTCAAAAGACATTAATAAGCGTGTTGTTGTTGTTGTTGTTGTTGTTGTTGTTGTTGTTGTTTTTGTTGCTGTTTTTGTTGTTGTTGTTGTTGTTGTTATCGTTGTTGTTGTTATTGTTGTTGTTTTTATTGTCATTGTTGTTATTCTTAGACAACCACAATCTTAAAGTCTTTGGGCAACAACAACTACTACTTTTTTTTTTAAGATTTATTAATACTCTTTTATCATGTGAATTACGCTGATGACTTCACGTTAGACAAGAAGAGATAACTCATGTGTCGAAACTTGTGTAGCTGTTATACCTGTGTGCAAGAGGAACTACCTATAACAACGATAACATTAATAATATTAAAATTAACAATGATAACAATAACAACAATAACAACAACAATAACAACAATAACAACAACAATAACAACAATAACAACAACAATAACAACAATAAACACAACAATAACAACAACAATAACAACAATAACATCGATAATAACAACAATAACAACAACACAATAAAAACACTAATAATAAAACAACAACAACAACAACAACAACAACAACAACAACAACAACAACAACAGATGAGGGGGGTTACTTTTCCAGAAACTCATTATACATAAAAGGAAACGAAACAAGAATATACTTAATTTTTTTTTCAACAGTATTTCACAGCACAGTGAGTAAAGCTTCGGTAATTTGAAACTTTCTCGAGTAAGAAGCTTAAATGAAATCTTTGGCAGTGTTTGTTAACGAATGAAGGATGGCGACAATACACTCAATCAAGGGGAAAGTATTCATGAAAGTTTATTCCCTTTATTCCAGGTATCATGTATCTATCTTATTAATTAATGTTCTTACCTGATTAATGGGTATAATTATTTTATTTTATTTTATTTAGTGTTGTTAAATTATACGTCTTCATATAATTATTAACTTTATTTTAATTATTTATTTTTATTTTTTTTTTCCTATTATGTATTTTGTTTTTTTTTATTCTATTTATTTTCGAAATTTCTTTATTTCATGTTATTCTTTATTTTCTATTTATTCTTTTTGTGTTTGTTTTTTATCTGTTCTTACATTTCATCAATTTATGTATTTATTAATTTAATTACTTGTTTATCTTTTTTTTTTAGTTTTATTGTATTTTGTCATCTGCTTATCTGTTTATTTCTTGTTTATTTTTTTTATTTATTTTTGAACTTTATCGTCATAATTTTTCGATATCGTAACGTCAATCTCTCTCTCTCTCTCTCTCTCTCTCTCTCTCTCTCTCTCTCTCTCTCTCTCTCTCTCTCTCTCTTAAGCCACACCGCCAGGGCACGTGTTGGAAGGTCGGACTCAAGGCTGACTTTGTCCAAGTTCAAATTCAATCTTGAGGTCTTTTCATCTCTCAAGCTTCACCTGGTATGCACTTCAAGGTGAGTCTGGGGGAACGCTCTTACTCTTACCCAACTCTTACTCTTACCCAACTCTTACTCTTACCCAACTCTTACTCTTACCCTACCTCTCCTCGTACTTAACTCTTACCCAACTCTTACTCTTACCCAACTCTTACTCTTACCCTACCTCTCCTCGTACTTAACTCTTACCCAACTCTTACTCTTACTCGGACTCTTGCACGATGGTAATTTGCACTATTAATGAAAACTCAGTTTTGGTAAGAGTCTTCTGCTTGACTAAATTTCCCTCTTAATGAAGCTCTAAGTCTCGTTTAAAGTCTACACTATAAAAACTCTCATTCTCAACAAACTCTCACCCATATCAAACTCTCACCCTTAACAAACTCTCACTCTCAACAAACTCTCACCCATAACAAACTCACTCTCAACAAACTCTCACCCATAACAAACTCACTCTCAACAAACTCTGACTCTTTAAGAAGCCCTTGCGTTAGATCGAGGTTGCTGCAACACACTATGTTTAGCTGTCGTCATGGCAACGAGCGCTATTTTAATTCAGGCTTCACCGGGACCAGAAAAGTGACGATCACCAAGCGCTACTGATGGTCGGGTGGCAGGAACCATCTAACCTAACCACCTAACCTAACCTAACCTAACCTAACCTTGATGCCTCCTTTAGTCTCCAAGAGATGCCATCATGATCGCCAGTGTAGGCAGATGGTGGGCGACCTTACGGCTGAGTTGTTTTTACGATATACGTTCAATGGCTTGGAGGAAGGAAACGCCTGGCGCATGGTGATCGTTTGTGCTGGCGTAGACATATAACTGTTATGATCACACACACACACACACACACACACACACACACACACACACACACACATAAACCCGCTATGAAATCACACACTTGGCAAGTATATAAACACACCTGACCTGAATACGCACACATACACACACCTGACATGAATACACACACACGTATACCTGACATGAACACATACAGACACACACCTGCCTCACTAATTATTGCTCTCGAGTACCAAAGCACCTCATTTGCATATTGGGAATTGTAGATGCAAATTATAAACGATGGATCCAGGCGGTGAACCTACTCGGCCCTCGCAGCTGTGGATGGCTGTGACGAGCTGTGTCTCCCGTGTGTGGATGTGGATTAATGACTATGTGGATGTGGATCAATGACTGTGTGGATGTGGATGAATATACGAATACACTAATAAAGAATAAAACACAAATGGATGAAAGAATTATATAAATATGTGGATAAAGGTTAATATATGTGTGCAAAAATTCAATTAACAGGTAGATTAAACTGTACACAGACAGAGAACACCTACACATGTACACAAGTAGGAAGCAACATACACACGTTTACACAAGTAGGAAGCAACAGACACACGTTTACACAAGTAGGAAGCAACAGACACACGTGTACATTAACAAGGAACAACACGACACACGTACTTATTAACAATGAATAAAGCGCACCCAGCGGCAGAGAC
Organism: Homarus gammarus; assembly: GCA_958450375.1. Lineage (NCBI taxonomy): Eukaryota > Metazoa > Arthropoda > Malacostraca > Decapoda > Nephropidae > Homarus > Homarus gammarus. Next base: position 443,319 of record CAUDMG010000459.1, read on the forward strand.
GAGAACCAGGAGGTGAGTCACTCAGGTCTGTGTCATCATTCTCCCACAATTACCTTCCACAGGTGAGAGACTAATTAAATTTCCTCACAACTCAGTTACGTGTGTCAACTAGGCCGTTTCGTGTCCTGGTCTGGTGGTTGAGGTGAGCCACAACGCTGACAGGACGACGAGCCAGAAAGAATTGTCGTTGCCTCCTGTGTCTGCTGCCTGAGTTATACAGGCAGCGATGACGTGTTATGTTGTGTTGCCTGTGAGCTGATGCTTGTGGTGTTGGGGAGGAGAGCTTCAGGCGCCTAGTGACCGTGTGTGTAAAGTGAAGTCCCATTATTTGTCCCTCAGTATATGTATTTCTTTGTATCTAATGACTTCGGCAAATGAGTCATAATGAGATGCTGTCCTCACACACGCTGCCATTAATTACCCAATCACATAAATTATGAGTTGACATTTCAATTTATGAACGTTTATTTATTTATTTTTTCTCTTTTGTAATTTTTTCATCAGTGCGTATATTTTTACCAACATTTATAATGTCCTTAGTTGATGATTTATATCAGTATTCCCCATTTATATTTTCACATTATTTACAAGTGTATAACTCAGCCAGTTACTGTTATTCACGCCGCTCGGGTCATGTGAGTCAGGCGGTCATTACTGCCTTATATAACTGTGTGTGTGTCTGTTAGTCGCATAACAAACACCTACAATAGTCACCTCATCATAACAACTGTTAGTCTTTTACTGTAAGGTCATAAAGGTCAAAGAAGGTCAAAGTCCAAACTCTGAAACCGATAAGAGTCCATCAGGCATGAGTGGTCACCTCGCTCGAGTGAAGGCCAGTTATACACCAACATGAGCCGTGAGAAATAATTATTGGAGGAGCGAGTTTCCCTGTATACAAATTAGGGAAAAACAACATTTATTTAGGGAAATTTTCACCCGAGTCAGGAAACATGAAAACGTCGATAAATGGAAGTTGTTAATCATAAATCAGTGAGTAGTAATGGTGTGTTATGGCTCCCCGGCCACCGTTTACCTCACAGGAAGAAAGAAGAAAAACACATAAATTACAGATTCCAGATTAATAAATAAAATCATCTTCCCTAATAAGAAAAATTATTGAAATTGCCAACTCATTTCCGCTCTCCAAATGTCTACTTAATCACACATTCGGTAAAATTATTTCACTCTGAAACTGAAACGTGAGACCAAATACAATTATGTAAATTTCAACTGCAAAATTTTTGGCGGTAGAGAAAGAACCGCGGGAAGCCTATTTTACTGGTGATCAAATTTAGCGAAGCCTTCAGTAAGTGTGTTGAACAAGTGAAGAGCTTAAATAATGAAGGCATGATGTAGAGTTGACTGTGGGTGTTGGTGTACTGTCTTGTGACGCTGAAGAGGAGGATGATAATAATAATGATAGTCTGCAAGAAAGGGGGCTTCATATGCATGAGACATGACGAAGTAAGGGATCTCACAGCAAATATGTTGAAGGAAATCTGCCGTGATGTCAGGGTAGAACCGACCCACCTTCCATTGGACGGTGAGATTTTCCAACATAGGAGTTCAAACACACCCAACGAAGCCCGTGTTGACGTCAGTGCTCGAGGATTCTGGACGCGGGGACAGCGAGCCTTCTTCGACATCAGGATTTTTTATCCCATGGGCGCATGTCACCGTAACTTAGATCTCGATGCTGCACACAGGAGGAACGAGAACGACAAGATAAGGGCATACGGGGAGAGAATTCAGAACATTGATCAAGGCAGCTTCACTCCTCTAGTGTTCACAACCTCTGGTGGGATGGGACCAAGTGCAAGATGCTTCTACGCCAGACTCGCGGAGGTGATATCCAAACAGAAGCAGCAGCCCAGAAGTTATGTTACAGCCTGGATGAGATGTCGACTGTCCTCTCTCCTTCGGAAGGCTTTGCTCTGCCTCAAGGGAACGAGAGCATCGGCCCCAAAGCCGACAACAGTTGCAGATATTGACTATGAAGCAACAGTTACTGAATGCCGCATAGATCTGCGGCTCAACTAACTCAACACAGCTAGGGTAGCTGCTTATATATTAGGATATTTAATATTAAGGTAATAAAATGGTGGTGAAGGTATGGTTATTGGGGGAGGCTGGAGGCCAATTAAAAAAGTAGTAGTAGTAGTAGTATAGTAGTAGTAGTAGTAGTAGTAGTAGTAGTAGTAGTAGTAGTAATAGTAGTAGTAGTAGTCACTTAGATATATTACTTTACGATAAGAAAGGAGCTCACTGTACACATTTATATAAGTCACTTTAGAAAAAGAAAGAAAAGTCACTTAAGTCACTTTATTGGTACGATCTATTTAACTTAAAGTAAAAGTAGAGACTAATCATAGGTGCCGTGAAAGAGATGGTGAGGTAATGAAGCGGGTGTCTCTCTAGGTCAGCTCAGGTTAAGACGGGATTATGTGTGTGTGTGTACGCGACTGTTATTATAGGGATATAATCTAAATTTCTGTAAGTGAAATTTATCGAAATTTTCTGTCTGGCTCTCTCTCTCTCTCTCTCTCTCTCTCTCTCTCTCTCTCTCTCTCTCTCTCTCTCTCTCTCTCTCTCTGCACCATACAACTTACTCATCTCCTCCTCACAGTAGTACAAAGGAACAATTACTAAGGGTTTATACATATACATGCTCTCATACATTACACACACACACACGCCCTGTCATACACACTCCGCCTCTGGTTTCCCACCCTCGAGGCGTGTCGTGTGAGCTGGACGTGAGGAGCAGCTCAGTATCAGCAGGTGTTGGTGGTCGAGGCTTCGTGGTCTCCATGGCAACCTCTCATGCCAGTCCCACCTGATGCACTGACACAAAGCTAACCCCTCCTCCCTCTCTCTCTCCCTCCTCCCTTTAATAGGAAGACCTCATTCTGTCTTTTGCTTACAATTATCCTGTACTGTAGCTATATATATAATTATTTTACCTGTGATTGTTACCTGGGGGTGAAACAGGATTCATTTATTCCCATATTCTATTTGTCGAGTGTTGGACTTCACCTCAACTCATCTCAAAGCATCTCATCTCTTCTATGGGAGTACTATAAGGATAAGTTTGTGTATTTGAATCCGTTTACAAAATTATCGGTTTTTTTTTTATAATTTCAGTGTTGTCATTTTTTTTTCACACCCGTGAGAAAATCTGTTCCAAATCCTGCTCATCCTTGGGTTGGAAGGATTGGTGGCGAAAGGATGTTCTGGTAAACGGAATAATCAGATCTCAGCTTTTGGATTCCGTGTTCCTTGTGAGGCGGGTTTCTCAAGATCCAGGTGTCCTCTGAGTTGAGACAGGTGTGACAGTCCCACCGAGTTAGTCCTGTACAGCCCATGAGACCTGTGTGGTAACATATCACCTGTTACCGTCCACCACCAGATTCTCTTAGTTGGGTTCAGCTGCACTGTATCCAAAATATCCATCTATCGTTCAATGTATCTGTCACTGATGGTTCACATTCTTTCCTGGCGCAGTCGAAGATAATCTTACTGTACGTTCATGCCTTCACTCTCTCTCTCTCTCTGACACAAGAACTCCTCCTCTCTCTCTCTCTCTCTCTCTCTCTCTTTCTCTGACACAAAGACCACACACTTTCTCTCTCTTTCTCTATCTCTAACACAATTACTCTCCCTATTCTCTCTCTCTCTCTCACACCTCCTCCTCCTCCTCGTAATGGACTCTGAAACCGGAAAGATTCTCCATTGATAACACGAGAGAAAAAGGGGAGAGAAAATATCCAGCTTTTCAGGAGAGAGGAGATAAATTCGCTTCTCTCTTCTCATTAGCGGAGAGATAGTGATCAGAGACTCCTTCTCCTAGGAGTCAAGGACCTGAAGCATTTTCTTGTCGAATTTTCTTACCGTGTTGCCAAAGAGGTAATGGTACCAGACCTGTGATTGGTGGAGAGAGAGAGAGAGAGAGAGAGATAGAGAGATCCTATATAGTTATAGTGTTGACGTGTAATAAAACAACACAACTTTTAAGGTTTGTAGTCAATGTTATGGTTTTGAGTACTTTTAAAATTATAATTGTTTTATTTTTCATTACTCTCTCTCTCTCTCTCTCTCTCTCTCTCTCTCTCTCTCTCTCTCTCTCTCAATGGTCCCACTAATTCCCTTCATTATCGAGCCATCTCTCATCTCCGGTACCTTGTCGTGGTTGAATACACACCTGCGGCATCCCCCCCCTCCCCCAGATGGTGCTTGGCCCGTGAATGATGAAGCAGAAGTGGAATGAATAGTGAATATGAAGAGTGAGAGAATAAGAAGGACAATAAAAGGTGTGAAATAAGAATATGTCGAATGAATAAAAACGATAGAAGATGAATAATAAGAATAAAAAGAAGAATAAAATACATAAAGAAGAGAATGAAAGAATAATAACATGAACAGAATACGAAGAGGAAGAATACAAATGAAAACTGAATAAGAAAAATAAATGAATAATGAAAGAAATCGAGAAATAACCTGTGAAAAAATAAGCCAAAAAAACCCGGTTTACTTTGTGTTTCTTGTATAAATATTATAAGAAATAAAACAAAAATAGTATACAATATTTCTTGTTTTTCCTGAGTGACTACAACTCTCGCTCTCAGTGTTGTGTTGACTGACTTTTACGAAATGTTACAGTAGGTCTTTTAACACCCATCCGTACTGAACCTCCAATTAGAAAATAATATAGAAATACCATTTAATATCTATCAATCTGTCTGTCTGTCTATCTGTCTGTCTGTCTGTCTGTCTGTCGGTCTGTCTGTCGGTGTGTCTGTCTGTCTGTCTGTCTGTCTGTCTGTCTGCCATTAACCATCATTACACTTCCCGACCACCTGACTACACCTGATAGTCAACCCTGGCTTGCTGTACCTCCTAAACCCATGTATGTACGTATGTATGTATGTATGTATGTATGCAATGAAGTTAAGTGATGAAGCTGTGTATTTAATGAAGCTCTGTATGTAATGAACGTGTGCAAGTAATGAACCCGTGTAAGTAATTAACCCGTGTAAGTAATTAACCCGTGCATGTAATAAACCTGTATAAGTAATGAGAATCTTTATAACTAATGGACCTTTATATAAGTACTAAACCTTTTCAAATTAGTAAAAAAAAAAAAACACTTCAAGCAATACCTCTATCTTAGTTTTAATTTCGTTTTAACATTTCATTCTGTTTTATGATCCAATTATGTGTGTTTTATATCCCAGGTCACTGTAGGGGAAAATATTAAACATAAACCAACTTGTAGCGCAAAAAATAAAAATAAACCTTTGATACAGTAGATGGGGTTGTAGTGGTGTGGGTGAACCAGTGTGGGTCATTTAAGATGGAGAGTACATGGGTATTATGGTTAGGAATTTCGACCCTAAGAGCTTAAGGTTGAGTATAGCATCCTCTTGCCTATGTCCGAGGGGGATAATAGTGGTATATTGTGTCCGAGGGAAGAGCTGTAAGGTATCCGTATATCGTTTTCTTTCTTATTCATATTCAAGAATAAAAGTACAAGTTTCAAACATGTACATGATATATACATCTTTACATTATATTAACACAGTTGTATATGACGCACTGATAACATCTGCCAGCCACACAAGTAAACACTGGATTGAATTTTACGGGCGTCAAACGTCAGACTACTCACCTCGCCAGAGCCATCTAGTGACTGTTCAACAAAATTTCAATCACACGTTTAGTCGTCTCTTACCTCTCTCTGTGTATAGTCTTAGTTAAGTTTCGGCTTCGAAATCGTCATAAACAATGATTCAGAAGTGAAAAAAATTCGAGTTTGTTGATGAGAGACTTCAGTATTCCAGTATCAGTGTGTGAGAGAGGGTGCCCCTCCTCAAGTGTCGGTGTTTCAGGGATAGTACAGCACAGACAGTCGGTGTAGTAAGAAACTGGTAAAAGAAAATCGAATTACAGTACGTATATTATTTTTTGGTCTTGTAAAAAAACATAATGTAGTATCCCTGTATCACGTATTACAGCGCCAGCCGCAGAATATTTATACAACATGGTGTTATGTACAGGTGGAGGACCGATCGTGTTTGGGAGGTGTTCCGGAACCCTGTCTGAGTTGTTTACGAGTAATAAAACTTACCTGTCCTGGGTGAGGTGATAAAATAGATTTAACTAATTTTAAATGCAGTTAAAACGTAAGCTTAGGTCAGTGGTGTATGATTTTTTATAGAACAAATTACAGGGTTAGACAGAACCATTTTGAAAGACACAGTGAAGCGTGGGATTCATTTCCTCGTTAAACAGACTGAAGTTCAAACCTCAGTTATATGGTCAGATAATTAATGTTTTGACGCAGTTTATCCTGTATACCTTTAAAGATACAGTTAACCCCTTTTAAACCTATGATGTAAATTTGCTGAAAACACTCATAACTAAATGACTGACAGGGGTTGAGAAAAATGCATCGAGGAACACAAGTTGTGAATCATGTTCTGCCTCGCGAGTAAATTTAATCTGAATGTTTTTAGTTTTAAATAGAATTAGTTCGTACAGGTACAGGTATATGCGTCTGATTGTTGAAAAAAGACACACGTTATCAAGGTATCAGTGATGAGACATTGGTTTAAAATGATGAGGATAGTCATGTGTGTTTTTTATGGCAGAGACAACAAATTTTTACCCTGGAGACTACAGACTAGGCTTGAGTAGGAACACACTGGCCGCTATTACCTTTGCTAAAAAAAATTCGCTGTTTCTTTTATAAACTGGAGTATTTGTTAGGTTATTATATTCATGGATTTTTTTTTCTTCATGTTTGTTCGTTATTCTTGAGGTCGTTGAGAGAGAGAGAGTTGTAGGTTACGACTCCACACCAAAACCACCCACGACTACCTGACGTATTTACTGACCTTGGTTTAATTACACCATGAATTATCTAAAATTGTCCGTAGTAAACTCCCTTATATCACCGGAGTTAAAATCACCCCTATAAATTTTACAATGTTGTAATTAAACGTTCCAAATAAAGAGTTAATTGGCTGAATACGATTAGTGTACCTGGGATTTTTTTCGCACTTTAGGGCGGCCGTACAACACACCAGGTACAGATCCTGACATGTACACAATAGCCACCAGTAAATATAATCACCTATGATCTGTACGCTTCGTATAATTCTGTATGATTTATCCATGGCCATGTATGATTAAATTTACGAATATTTTAGGATCTATGAGTGTGATCATTATATTACTATAATTATTTTATTCATCAACACCGAACTAACAATATTTCCCTGTTTAGTAGTAAGTCAGCTGTTTGAGTCAATCTGTTGAGAGTAGTGAACTAATTCTAATATACAGTACAGAATCGTAATTAGTTTCACCCTTTCATTAGTTGGTGGATATATACAATTATTTATTACACTGGAAACTGACGGTAAAGTGGATGACATCACGTTGAAGGGCTGAGGCTGTTCATGTGGCCACTGTGAGAGGAGCAGAGAAGTGAGGTGGTCACGTCCTTTCTTTCTTCTCCCATTTCCCTCTCTCTCTCTTTCTCCTTTTATTTCTTCTTCTCCTATTTAATCCTCCTCTTTTTCCTCCTCTTCTGCTCTCTTCTCTTTTCCATGACTAATCTTCTTCCTCCTTCCTATTCCTCCTCCTACTACTACTAATACTCTTTCCTCTCCTTCTCTCCTTTCCTTTCTCCCTTCCTGTGCATCCTCCTTCATCGTTTCCCCTATTTCCTCCTCCTCCTCCTTCTCCCTTCCTTCTCCACACCCCTCTTCCCCTACCTACTTTCCTCCCCACCTACATTCCTCCCCACCTACGTTCCTCCCCACCTACGTTCCTCCTCACCCCCCCCAGAGTCATGGTCTGGAGGGGGTGGAGGTAGGCGTCTGACCACGAGTTCATATATTTACACAATTATTACGTGAGGTGTGATATTTACCTGGATACTGTTTCCGGCTTATATAAACGAGGGCAATGTAATGTTCACTCCAGTATTGTTTTCGGATTTAAGTAATTACTTGAGTATGTAAGGTTTATGTTGTTGATTTTTCCAGGTTACAGAAGGGGGCTGTTATGTTGACCTCTGCATTATTTCCATGTAAGATAATTGTGCGCATAAGTGATGTTAATGTGAATATTCTCTCTCAGGGTTATATAAAGGTGATACGAAGTTCATGTAGGCATTGTATCCGGGTTATATAAAGGGGATGTGATGATTATGTGTTATTTCTAGCTTGTGTAAAGGGGATGTGAGATTCATGTGGATGCTCTTTCCGGGTCATGTAAACAGGATGTGATACTTCTTATAGGTATTATTTCTGGATTATACAAATGGGAGGAGATATGATGCTCTTGTGAATCTTTTTTACGGGTTATATAAAGACAATTTAATGTATAATTGGGCTTTATTTTTGGGTTATGTAAATGGAAGGCGACGTGGTGCTCATGTGGAAGCTATTTCCGGGTTGTATAAGGAATATTTGACATATAAGTTGAAGAAGGTGTTTCCGCGTTATGTAAATGAGAAAGTCGTTATCTTTTCAGATTTTATGAATGTGTGGAAGTAAAATTATGACTTGTCTCTTATTTTGGTGGAGATGAAGTATGAAGGTAATAGAGAAACACCACGAATAGAAGAGAAAGAAAGAAAGAAAGATAGATAGAGAGAAAGAAAGAGACTTCCTCCAATGACATCAGGAAGACGTTCTGTAATTTATCTTTTTACACCAGACTGTAGCTCAAACTTTACGTAACCCGGAACAATATTACCTCCCAATTGTATGACCCTGCAAAAAATCCGGATCTAATAAACAGGTTTCATTTCTTAAGTAAACTATATACGCTAACATGACACACGGAAAGAGGAAGAAAAATAAGTATTACATAACTTTTCGTAAACATGACCCGGAATGAATACCCACCATGTCATCCCATTCCATTAATATAACCTGGAAATAAAGGGGAGTATCAGTAAAAATTAAATCCATGTCAATAACATAACCCGGAAAGAACAGCATAACACCAAACTAACTCACACCCCATCATCCCCATTACATGTCAATAACATAACCTGGAAAGAACTCTTCATTCTGCCTAATTAACGTAACCCGGAAAGAACTCTTCATTCCGCCCAATTAACGTAACCCGGAAAGAACGGGCACGTATATTTATCACATTCATTTCTCCATAACGTAAGCCGAGAATAAACATGTGTTGAAATAACATCCGTGTTATATTCAGGGTTGTTAATCAGTCCCAACTAAATGAAATCACTTGGGTAAAAAATATATATTGAAAAAAATGTGATGGACAGAATATTGAAAACGAAAACGACGTTGATTAATTAAGGCGTAACTCAGGTAAAGAAAGATTCTCTGAGTTTCATCTGAGTTAAAAGATAGGTAGACCAAAGGAATATAATTAATTAGACTCGTATCTACAAAGTGGTGTTCTAATTCTATACTAATTTGGTCTCCTTGTGTTAAATTTATGATTTTTATTTTATTCGGAATATTTAAGAGACTAAAGTGGGGGGTTTACGGCATTAGAGTTGGTAAAAATATATAAATTAATTTTTATTCTGACAGATTCAAGGGGAGTAAATTATTATTTTTTTAATTATTATTTTTTTGCGGAATTAACAAAAACAATTTTAATTGTGTGTGTGTGTGTGTGTGTGTGTGTGTGTGTGTGGTTTTAAATTAGAGAAATTTAGATTTAGGCGCGAAATATGTAAATATTGGTTTGGAAATAGAGTAGTGAATGAATGGAACAAGTTACCAAATATCATCATTAACTCGAATACGCTGGATAGCTTCAAACATAGGTTGGATGGATATATGAGCGATAGGGGTTGGGTGTAAATGGGACTACCCAGTATGAGCCAATAGGCCCGCTGCAGTTTCCTCCATTCTTATGTTCTTGTGTGCAATATTTATATAAACTCATTGTACTGTATAATATCCTTAAAAACAAAAGAATAAGCAAACTACATTTCTGTATCATTGTTATGTATTTAGAATTGGCTGAGGGATATTAATTTACACCTGTTTCTGTCTGTCTGTCTGTCTGTCTGTCTGTCTCAATCCAGTTAGTTGTCCGGATATAATAAAAAAGCCTTATATTAATTTGTGGTTACTTAAAGGTGAAGTTATTAAATTACGTTTGTTGTACTTGGTTAGGCTAGGTTATGTTAGGTTAGGTTTGATTAGGTTAAGTTAGGTTAGGTTAGGTTAAGTTAGGTGTGATTATTTAGTTCAAAGGTGAGTGAGTGGAAGGAGGGGGAGAAGACAAGGGTGAATGAAAACGAGATGAGAAAAACAAGAGAGAAACGAACTGAACGAAAGAAGAGGGGAGATAAGCAAGATAGATAAGAAGAGAAGAACGAGAGAGATACATATGGAAAGAGAGATAGGGAAGATAAAAGAAAGAAAAGGAGAGAGAGAGAGTGAGAGAGAGAGAGAGAGAGAGAGAGAGAGAGAGAGAGAGAGAGACTAATAAACGAATGATGAGATAAAAAGATAAATATATATAGAGATAAAAGAACGAAGGAGAAAGAGAGAGGAAAGAGAGAAAAAGAGACATACATAGAGAGAAAAGAGCGAGAGGAAACTAGTTGTCACCAGGACTATGCAAAACATCATTAGAATAATCCAATCATGGAGCCATAATTTAGTGGCCCTAATGAACCACCGGCTAATTTATTCACACTTTTAGAATGTAAATCATTAAGTGAATTATGACACCCGTATATATATAATATATAGAGGAGACAGACAGACAGGCGGTCACACACACACACACACACACACACACACACACACTATTTAGCGCCAGATGATTATATTCAGGTGAGTGAGACCCTCTGCCCTCTAAAGAGTGTTAAACGCCCTAAAGCAAATTTTTCCTGTTGAGATGTTTTCACTATGGTCAACCTCACCTCACCTTAAACTTAATCTTACCCAACCTAACCTAACCTAACTTTGAATATAACATAACCTAACCTAACTTAGCCTAACTTAACTTAACCTAACCTAACTTAACTTTGAATATAACCTAACCTAATCTAACCTGACCTAACTTAACCTAACCTAAAAATAATCTCACCATCAGTAAGCCTCGCCATGTTTAAAGTTCCCGGAGGAGCAGCGACAAGGAAGTTAGCCCAGCATAAATTATGGTGCTGCGGAGTTTGACGAGGCTAAGGAAAAAAAAATTCTGGAGTGAAAATGTGGTGAGGTTATCATGTCACCCCCCGTCACCCAACCCTGTTCCCCCACCCCTGTGACCCCACCCATGTTCCCCCACCCCTGTCACCCCCCCCCTGTTCCCCCACCCCTGTCACCCCACCCCTGTTACCCCACCCCTGTCACCCCCGTCCCTGTCCCCTCACCCGCGTTCCCCGACTCCCCCACTACCCCACCTCTCCCGGGCATGGCGTTCGTCAGGGGTCACATTACATATTATATGATGCTTTAACATCCTTCCATCATTCCTTTCTTCCTTCCTTCTACTTCCTCTTTCTTTTTTCATCCTTAATCCTTCCTTCCTTCCTTCCTTCCTTCCTTCCTTCCTTCCTCCTTCATTCCTCCTACTTCCTCCTTATTTATTCCTCCTGCTTCCTCTTGTTTTCCTCCTTCCTCCTTTTCCCACTTTTTCTGGTAACTTCCTTCCTACTTCCTTCTTCTTTCTTCCTTTTCCTCCTTTCGTTTTGGTTTCCTCCTTCTTTCTGTTTTTCCTCCATCCTCTTTCTTCTACCCTCTTGCTGCTAACTTCCTTCATCTTTCTTCCTCTCACCTTCTCCCTCATTATGTCTGTTCCATCATCCTTCATCTTGTTCCTTCTACATTTCTCTTCTTGCTTCCTCCGTCTACCTCTTTCTCCTCCTTTACCTTTCTTTTCCTGTTGATTCTTCTTTCTTTCCTCCTCCTCCTTCTCCTATTTGCTTCCTCCCTCCTCCTTCCTTCTTCTCCCCCCCCCCCCCCAGAGTAACTCAGTCCTCCATGGTCTTCATAAAGTGGAGGGAGGAGGTATACCTTTACAGCAAAAATTAGGTTAACCATTTTTTTTTTTTTTTTTGCTAAAGTTGATAACAAACTATAACTTTTTTTTTTAAAGCGGCGGCGAGCCTTAAAGGTATACCGGTACAGAATTTTACCTGGTCGAGTTGGGCTAATTCCAGGTGTGGAGGGGGGGGGAGGGTAAGGCAGGTGTTGCGGAATGTGAGTATGGGCGGTTCTCTCTCTCTCTCTCTCTCTCTCTCACACACACACAAAAAAACACACTGCTACTATTAATTTGCTGTCACTCGGATGTTGCATGTGTGGAGGGGTACATCTAGTACGGGAGGGGCGGCGGCAGCGTTTTTCCGGCGTTGGTGTTTGTCTGCCTCGGTATGCAGTCGAAAGTATTGACACCTTCTCGTGTTGTGCTCCTCCTAGGTGAGAAGGTCGATTTGGCACTTTTTCAGGTTTGTCTTCAGACTGTCCTTACATCTTTTCTGTTGCCCACCAGCGTTACCATTGTTTTGGTGACAGTAGAGTAGTTGTTTTGTAGTTGGAGCACTGTAAGCATGTGTTGCCCTGAACGGTTGACTGCGGGGACTGTCAGATGTTGTGTATGTCCATTTTCTGCCTCACGGAGCCCAAGCCGGTTTTCTGTCTGGGGTTACTCCCATAGCCTACCACTAAAGAGTGTAACCACAAGACTGTCTCAGCCACCCACCCACCTGCCCACCTCAGCCCACCCATAGCTTTTCACTGAAGAGTGTAACCACAAGGTATCACTCATACCTTACACACACACACACACACACACATAATAATAATGGTTGCCCCTCGTGTAACGAGGATGGCCGGCCCAAGGGCAACCTAGGCGTGAATTTGTTAAAGGTGTAGAAGCTGTGGCCAACACAACAACCACACCCTAAGTTAACGAATTGCATGACCCAGTGTCAAGGAATAGTCCGAGAAGACTGGACAGCTCGCCAACTGCACTGGCATTACCCGGGAACACGATCCGCAAATTGATTAACATCCAGGTCCCCAATTACTGCTGGGTAGACAGAGGCAAATGGCGTAAAGAAACTTGCCCATAGTTTCACACATACATACATACATACATGCATTTTTTTTACTGGGATGAGCCCACTCGGGCACAGGTCACTGACTCACATCGGGGCTTGGGGGGCGAAAATGTAATAATAATAATAATAATAATAATAATAATAATAATTCATAATAAATGGAATTTATAATAAAAAATATAAATAATGAAATAACAATGACAATACTAATATTAATAATAATAATAATAATAATAATAATAATAATAAAGACATACAAAAAATGATCAGGAATGAGAAACAATATTGTATGTTGTGTTGTCAGTGTAAGAGAAACAATTGAGACCCTGCAATTGTGTGTAAATGAGGCAGAAATTCAGATGAGCAACCTGGGACTTGGTCACAATTTTCGTGATGCCATATGGCAGCAGGGTCTACCATTAGACAATACATTATGCTTCCAATATCTTCCCAGGCGGTAGTACCTCCCTGTTTGGTAGCTGCCTACTACCATACATACATACATACATACATACATACATACATACATACATACATAAACGCGCGCAGTATTAATAAGTGTCACAAAGGCAAATATAACAGCACGATATAGTGTAGTAAAAGACCAGACATTATAACACCACTATAGTTGATATACACCACTAACAGCTTGTATTGAGTGAGTGAGTCGTTATCATTCATCCTTAATATACATAACGCTATTTATACAATACCTTCAGAATATTTCAGGAAATTATTGAGTAGATATATTGATTAGATAGATAAAGGAGAGAGAGAGAGAGAGAGAGAGGAAAAATATTTTCGTGTTGAGGTACGCTGGCCCTGTATAAAGGCTGCTGGTGCTTACTGATTGTACTGACAGGGAGAAATAGCATGGAAACACACACACACCTCTGTCTACTGTCGGAGTGGGACACACACACACACACCTCTGTCTACTGTAGGGGTGGGACACACACACCACACACACACACACCTGTGTCTACTGTCGGGGTGGGACACACACACACACTCTCCTCTGTCTACTGTCGGGGTGGGACACACACACACACACACACACACACACACACACACTCTCCTCTGTCTACTGTCGGAGTGGGACACACACACACTCTCTCTCTCTCTCTCTCCTCTGTCTACTGTCGGGGTGGGACACACACACACACACACACACACACACACACTCTCTCCTCTGTCTACTGTCGGGGTGGGACACACACACACTCGCTCGTTCATATCCCTAACTCTAATCAGTACACTCCAATATTCCTCTTTTGCCTGGTGGTGGCGGACTGTGGGATGAGAAACGAATATTTTTTTTTTACTCGGAAGATTGCGGATTAAAAAAAATGGGTAATTGCAGTTAAATGAAAAGCGGATAAAAAGTGAGTTTGGGAATAAGTGAACAGGAGATAACGATACGATATCTGAACAGTGATGATTTTCAGGATAATTTATCTAATTTTAACCACCTGATTAATGTTTTGATATAACGTTAACCACTACATATGCCTGAAGATAGCAATACTATATCGAAACATTAACGAATTTAAACCTAACCTAACCTAACCTAACCTAACCTAACCTAACCACCTGATTAATGTTTTGATATAATGTTAACCACTACATATGCCTGAAGATAGCAATACTATATCGAAACATTAACCAATTTAAACCTAACCTAACCTAACCTAACCTAACCTAACCTAACCTAACCTAACCACTACATATGCCTGAAGATAGCAATACTATATCGAAACATTAACCAATTTAAACCTAACCTAACCTAACCTAACCCAACTTTAACCTCTAAACCCATAAGCATACCGATAACATGTCCACATCATTAGGTTAATTACTTTTCCCCTCCATAAATATATAAATGATTCCTTATCAATAGTAAGCAAATAAGTTTCTTAGAATGAATACCATTTACTGACCGGATAATTGGAACACTCGTTAAAAATTTAATCTTTTAATGAGAACTACTCTAAAAAAAATAGCCAATATGATTTACTGATTTTTATTTACACTAACAACAAAAGTTTAGATTACCTGAAGATTAGACCCCTACGAGCCTATTTCATCTGGAGATTAACCACCCTAGCTAACTCTAACTCTAACCTAATTTAACCTAAGCCTTACCTAACCTAACCAAACCCAACCACGAAAATAGCGTTACGGAGGTTAATCTTCTGGTGAAATAGGCTAGGGTGTCTATTCCTCAGGTGTTTTAATAAATCCTTTACCTCTACGATATCCTTCCACATTACATTTGTCCTGACTGTTATTTTCCTTCCTTCCTTCCTTCCTTTCTTCCTTCCTTCCTTCTCTTTATCCTCCCTTCTTTCCTTTCCTTATTCTTTCCTTCTTTCCTTCTCTTCTTCCTTCCTTCTTTCCTTCTCTTCCTTCTGTCCTTCCTTCCTTCCTTCTTTTCTTCCTTCCTTCTCTTCTTCCTTCTTTCCTCTTCCTTCTTCTCTTCTTACTTCCTTCTATTCTTCCTTCCCTTCTTCCCTCTCTCCGTCCGGCCGTCCTTCCTTCCTTCCTAACGTGAGGTTATGTTTCGTTTATGTTACCTAATATAAAAGTGGCGTTCTCTCTGACTAAACTGACGTAAACAATTATGTTTTACGGGATCAAATTTAACATAAACACAATGGCCCATGTGTCTAAGTTAACATAAACACAATGGCCCCTGAGTCTAAGTTAACATAAACACAATGACCCCTGAGTCTAAGTTAACATAAACACAATGACCCCTGAGTCTAAGTTAACATAAACACAATGACCCCTGAGTCTAAGTTAACATAAACACAATGACCCCTGAGTCTAAGTTAACATAAACACAATGTTCTCTTTAGCCACAGTGATATTATACAGGGAGAGCTAAGTGAGGTAACGTGAGGCAAGGTTAGGCAGGTGAAGCAAAGTGAGGCAAGGTTAGATAGGTGAGGCAAGGTTAGATAGGTGAAGCAGATGTTTGTAATCCCGGAAAATTGTTAGGTATGAATTATATAATTTTTTTTAACATGTATTATAGTTGACGGTGTATCATGGGTATTGATTACACTCTGTTATAAGTGACGCAGATTGTTTCTTGTCTCATAGAAGAATTCGTTTGAAATGTGTGAAATACGGGCCGACTCGTACACAGTTGGTGGGTACTGTACACAGACCATAAGTCATATTGTACACTCTTATGGAAAATATATGAATATTGATTTCACCAAAGGCATTATTTCTGAATACGATCGTCTACGGTTACTGTACAGTACTGTATGAGTAGTGTTGTGGTACATGTACTACTACTACTAGTACTATATGTACTTGGTGTTTACTTCATGAAACCATTACTGCGGTATCTAAGACTGGTGAATAATTATTAGTGCATATATTGCTGCCTGACTGTAAACAATTAAATCATTTCCATCAAACGTGACACATGTTATACCAACGCATCTTGTCGGGAATTTGGCTTCATGATTGATCTAATTTTTATCGTCCCTTTGTCTTACAGGTTCGTCTCCCATCTCCCTTTATCCTGAACTATGAGACAACCTCAATAAACTAGGCTAGGTCAGTGTTCGCTCATCACACACCAAGACATTTACTTATCTCTCCTATATTTACACGCGGGATATTTACACGGTAGATATTCTTCATATATTATTTACACCCGAACTAATACCTCCTATTTACAGGAATAGTTTGATCTCTCGCCTCTATAAGTTCACCTTGATACCTCTTTCCACCTGTGTAAATAACTCTCTCTCTCTCTCTCTGGCAGCCAATCATCAAGCAGAACGGTGGTGACGTAACTGTGTTTGTTTACAATGGTGCCGGAGTGGTTTTCATGACACAATCAAAACGAACGAAAGAATAAGGGGCAGAAATGGATAGGTGGATGGATGCATGGGGTGAGAGAGATCGACACAATCAATTCTAAACAAGAGACTCAAAGGAAGGAAGGAGGAGGGAAGGAGGGAGGGAGAAGGGAGAGGTGGGAGGGAAGGAGGGAGGGAGGAAGGGAGAAGGGAGAGGGGGAGGGAAGGAAGGAGACGCACAATTAAGGTCTAGAAACGAAAGTCGTGACGGAGGGGGGGGGGAGGAGGGAAGAGCAGAAGGTGACAGAGTTTAGATAAATAAGGGAGCCATGGTGGAGAGAAAAGGAGGGAGGGAGAGCGGGTGAAAGAATCAGGGTAATCAAGGGAGCTGGGCAGAGTGAAGGAAGGGAGGATAACGCAATTAAGGTAAAAGGAGTCTAGGAATGGGAAGGGCGCGGTTTGAGAGGGAGGGAAGGAAAGAGGGAAAAGGGAAGGAAGGAAGAAAGGAAGGAAGGAAGGAGGGAGGGAACGAAAAGGGAAGGAATAAGAGAGAGATGGAAGGGAGGAAGGAGGGAGGCGAGGGAGAATAACAGTCAAGGCTTCGAACTGTTTATTGATAAGTGTCGCTCCGCCTCGCTTCAGCTCCTGTATAATAAAGCTGATGTTTCCTAGGACTGTTGTGATGATGGAGGAGGAGGAGGAAGAGGAAGAGGAGGAGGAGGAGGAGGAGGAGGAGGAGGAGGAAATGGTGGAAGAAGGGGAGGAGGAGGAGGAGGAGGAGGAGGAAGAAGAAGGGGAGGAGGTGGAGGAGGAGGAGGAGGAGGAGGAGGAGGAGGAGGAGGAAGAGGAGGAGGAGGAGGAGGAAGGGGAGGAGGAGGAGGAAATGGTGGAAGAAGGGGAGGAGGTGGAGGAGGAGGAGGAGGAGGAGGAGGAGGAAGGGGAGGAGGAGGAGGAGGAGGAGGAAGAAGGGGAGGAGGTGGAGGAGGAGGAGGAAATGGTGGAAGAAGGGGAGGAGGTGGAGGAGGAGGAGGAGGAAGAGGAGGAGGAGGAGGAGGAGGAGGAAGAGGAGGAGGAGGAGGAAGGGGAGGAGGTGGAGGAGGAGGAGGAGGAGGAGGAGGAAGAAGGGGAGGAGGAGGAGGAGGAGGAGGAGGAAAGGGACGAGTAGGAGTCGAAAGAACAGAAGGACAAGGAGCGAAGGAATGTGTTATACGATGAGAAGAGGGGAAGAGGAGGAGGAGAAGGAAGGCAAGAGAGTAAATGAAGAAGTGTTATGTGGTAATGAGAACAGTGTTGACAGTTATTGAACCTCTTGAGGACGAGTGTTTAGACCTCTTGAGGACGAGTGTTTAGACCTCTTGAGGACGAGTGTTTAGACCTCTTGAGGACGAGTGTTTAGACCTCTTGAGGACGGCAGTTGAACGAAAACACAATGATTCGGAATGTGTAATGGTGATGTCATAATAATAATAATAATAATACTCGAGTGATCAGTGGAGGAGCGACTGCAACAACCACCCTCTGTAACAACCAACTATACACTGAACCATAAGTCGAGGAGCCCCATCCTTTAATATTCATCACGTCGAAGATGTGAACGAGAGGCACTAGGTAAACAAACAAAATCCTAACGCGACTTTCGACTGTTAACAAAAGACTCTGTTTGTAGAGGGATGTTAACTTTTAATACTCTCTCTCTCTCTCTCTCTCTCTCTCTCTCTCTCTCTCTCTCTCTCTCTCTCTCTGCCATTCCTTTTCGTCCTTTCCTCCTCTTCCTTTAAGCCACCCCCCCCTTCCTCTCCTCTCCAGCTCTCCCCTTTTTTCTCCATTGCTCTCCAGGCTTTTTGCTTTCATCTCTGTCTGTCCCCTTCTTTACTCCTCCTCTCCCTACCTCTCTCTCACCTCCAACCACCACCTACCACTCCGATTCACCCTTTTCCTCCCTCTCTCCCTATCCTTCCACCCCTCACTTTAAGGTCCACCCTCTCCTCCCACTCTAGACCCCCCCCCCCCACCCACCTTTCCCTCACTCCCTCTCACTCACTTTACCGAAGAGGAAATTATTGACTGGAGAATTCGCCTTTTGGCCCAGTTTCCCCTTTTTGGGCTCTGGGATTCTCAAACGATCTTACGACAAATTCTCCCCAACATAAAATAAGAGAAAAAAAATCATATCTCAAAAACTTTCTCTCAAAACCCATAAAAAAAAAACGTAAATTAATAGATGGAAAAAAAAAAAATTCACCGAGATTATAGTTTTTAATTAAATGTTTTCTCCTAAAATAAAATAAAAAAAACCCGGAACAAAAGGTGAAAAATTATCGATGGACGAATCTTTTTAGAATGTGGACACTGACTTTTGGTGACCTGGATCAATATCTCGTTCCTCGAAGTTGTTAGGGAGGAAGAGAGAGGGAGGGAGGGAGAGAGAAACTGGGTAGGTGAGGAGAGAAGAGGGAGGATGTGAGGAAAGGGAGAAGGAGGGAGGGAGGTGAACGGAGAGGATGGTGAGAAGAGAAGGGGGAGATCAAAGGGGAGGTGATAAAAAGGGAGATGGGTAGGAAAGAAGATGAGGAAGAGAGACTGAAAGGGAGGAGAGGAGGCGGACATGAGAGAAAGATGGGAGGAGGAGGAGGGAAGAGAAGGTAAGGAGTTGAAGGGGAGGAAGAGGTTAGTGAAAGGAGACAGGTAGGAGATGAGAAAATAGGAGAGCAGAAAGGCAGAGGTGTGAGAGAAATGGAAATGAGAAGGAAGGATAAGGAGAGAGAGAGAGAGAGAGAGAGAGAGAGAGAGAGAGAGAGAGAGAGAGAGAGAGAGAGAGAGGACCTCTAGTAATGACCATAATAAACACAATCACCAGGTCTAAGTTCTGACTCTCAAATCTTTAACTACCTAACCTAACCTAACCACAAAAACCTAACCTAACCTAACCATAATATAACCTTCATTACAACACGCTACATGATGTTATTAAATGCATACTAGAATATTACCACGTATTATAATGTCACATAATATATAATATTTTAATAAGTGGATGGGAGAGATGCCTTGAGGGTTAAGGGTCATGTGGTGATGGTAATTTGCAAACAATGTGATGATAAATACTTAGATTTTTTTCGTCTTATTCTATTTTTTTTTTTTTAAGTTACATTTTGTTTAATTTAATGTTATATTTTTTCATTTGTATTTTACTTTAATTGTCATTGTATTGCATATTATTTTATTCATTTTAATTAATACTGGATTGTTTTCTTATATATGTGTTTCATTTTAACTTCATTTATTTTTGACTTTAGTTGACTTTACTTTATGTGTTTTATTTTATCCTCACCCGGCCAAGAGCCAGAGCTGTTGGCCGGAGGGGAACACAATTCTCGCGCTGATATTAAATTAAGTTTCAAATTTAAGGGAAAATCCACTTCTTCCTGATTTTCTCTCCCGTGTAATCCACTGGGGAGATACACCTACTGGGGAGTACACCCACTGGGGAGATACACCCACTGGGGAGTACCAACACTGGGGAGATACACCCACTGGGGAGTACCAACACTGGGAGGCGTGGCGGTGTACCAGAATGTAGTCAGGGACCTTCCAGACAGGAACTGGTGGCCCACTGGCTGCTGAGTCTCTTTCTTCAGACAGGAAAATTAGCCTTGTGTGTGTGTGTGTGTGTGTGTGTGTGTGTGTGTGTGTGTGTGGATTTGTGTCTGTATAGGGGAGAATGAGGGGACGTGGGGAGGAAGAGGGAAGGAGCGAGAAACAGATAAACAAAAAGATGGGGATAGAGAGGAAGAAAGGGAGACAAACAGAATGAAGAAGAGATGAAAGGATGAGGAGAGACAAAGAGAAAAGAAGGATGAGAGAGAAAGAGGGATAGAATGAATAAAGGGAGAGAGGGGAAGAACGGGAAAAATGAGACATAAATGTAGAGAGGAAATACAAACGAACAGATAAACATAGATATATCCACTGTTCCTCCTCACCCTCTACCTCCTCTTCTTACTCCTCGTCTTCCTCCTCCTCCTCTTCTTACTCCTCCCTCTCCTCCTCCCCACCACTGAGATGTTGTCAGTAGGTGGCAGTAAAACGAGTGGAAATCCAATTACCTCATTCAAGCTTCTCTCTTTACCGTCTTAATCAATATGTCTCAGCCTCTCATATTACGAAGCAAAACATAGAGTAATGATTATTGTTCTTTTATGTTGTTGTTCATTAATATCAGATAAGACAAGATAGGAATTTTAGGTATTAGATAAGGATAATGTGGCACTCTCAGGATGTGTCTGGTGGGGTGAGGAGGGGGGGGGGGGGGGCACTGTACACCCCGTGGCATGAAGACTCTGCATACTTCATTGATTTCCATCACATAAACACAAATTGATGGGAAGAAAATCCTTAACTTTTTCCGGCTCCATTACAGAACTTGAAAAGCAAAGCGAAGAAATAAAAGAATATCTGATATTCTGGATTATCTTAGTGATAATTCTCTCCCTGGTGTTAAGATTAAATTCAACACGATGAAATGTTTATATGAAGAGTGTAAATATCGTGGCCTCTGTGTACAGTATCTTGCCGTGTTCCTTTATTTACCCGAGGGCCGAGGTGGTTCTTGTACTCTTTGAAAGTTTGGATATAAAAACTGTTTCTTGGAACAATACTGGAGGAGTGTGCGGCAGTAGTGGTGGTGTGGCCGCAGGTACAATGTATGAGAGACTGTGATAGTGGTGGTGTTGCCGCAGGTACAATGTATGAGAGACTGTGATAGTGGTGGTGTTGCCGCAGGTACAATGTATGAGAGGTTTCTATGATACAATAATACGATTTATTCAGGATGTCACTTTTGTTGGTGAGTTCTGAGGTGACTCGACAGGCCGATACGGGACCGGCAGGGTCGTAGACACCTATACGTCTGTTGCATTCTCTTCCACCTACACACATGGAAAACATACATATGAAAGCATACATACATACATACATACATACATACATACGTACATGAAAAAACTTCGAGTCCTTATCTGTCTGTCTGTCTGTCTGTCTCTTGTGAAAACTGTTATAATCTGCGACACTAGAAAGGAATGGATATCTACCACACTATACGTTGGTAAGGGTTCAAGTCTGCCACAGAGGGCGAGGATAGTGTCCAGATTTACCACAGAGAGCGAGGGTAGTGTCCAGATTTACCACAGAGAGCGAGGATAGTGTCCAGATTTACCACAGAGAGCGAGGATAGTGTCCAGATTTACCACAGAGAGCGAGGATAGTGTCCAGATTTACCACAGAGAGCGAGGGTAGTGTCCAGATTTACCACAGAGAGCGAGGATAGTGTCCAGATTTACCACAGAGAGCGGAGTTGAAGGGAGGGGGTGGGGGGAGACCTAGAGGAGGGTCATCCCACAGTGTTATGAATGTTTCAGTCAATGATAATTTTGGTCTCACTGGACGGAGTGAAAAGGCGATATGATTAATATATGAAAGAACCAAAGCTCTTTCATTACCGAGCTCAGTGGCACGTGAAATGATCCAACCGCGTGAGGTAACCCCCCCCCCCCTCTCTCTCTCTCTCTCTCTCTCTCTCTCTCTCTCTCTCTCTCTCTCTCTCTCTCTCTCATTCATATTCCTATATCCCTATTTCTTTATATTTTTTGGTTATATTTATTTGTGTATGTTTTGTCTTTATCCATTTATCTTTGTCTCCTTCTTTACCTCCTCGCTTTATCTATCGTCATTCATTCTCTTTTTTCACTCTTTTTTTATTTACTTTTTCCAACTATATGTTCTACTCCCTCTACAATATAACCTGCCCTCCCTCCCTCCCTCCCTCCCTCCACATCCTGCTCTCCCTCCCTCCCTCCACATCCTACCCTCCCCCCCCCGCTACATCCTGCCCTCCCTCCACAACCTGCCTTCTCTCCCTCCACATCCTGCCCCTCCCTTCTTCCACAACCTATCCCCCCTCCCTCCCTTCCTCCCTCCACAACCTGCGTTCTCTCTCTCTCCACAACCTGCCCTTCCTCCCTCCACAACCTGCGTTCTCTCTCTCTCCACAACCTGCCCTTCCTCCCTCCACAACCTGCCCTCCCTCCCTCCAGGTGAGGAAGGAAAGGAGGGAGAGGGAAAAGAGAGGTGAGGAAGGAAAGAGAGTGAGGAGTGCAGGTAACCGGAGGTATTTTGTGAGGCATCATGATAAGAATACATTAAAATTTTCAGTTAACGTCACTTGTTTTGAATAATTCCTCACTGTTCTAAAACCAGTAAAACTAGCTCACCTGTCATCTGTATGTACGTGTGACAGCGAGGCATGTACTATAGATCAGTGCTGGTACAAAATCGAGAGTTAAGGGGAAAATTGTACACCTGAGTGACCGACAATATTTCAACTATTTACAGGGCTGCCAACACTCCCGATAATCCCAGCCAAATATGTCATAATACATTCTTTTCCACTAAAATTAAAATAAGTTTATGGAAAGTTTTTAAATGGGAATGAATTCATTACGGAAAGACAGACAAACTAACAGAGAGAAGGAGATTAACGGTTATATGTCCCCAACTTTCTCACTGGGTAATAGAACGTAGGTATGATATTCTCTTCCTGACTTTGTTTACATCTCTTCATAATATTCCCAAATCCTGTGAGGCAAACTATCAATTTCCTGTCGCAGTTTCCGACAACATTTCATTTCCCTGGTGGGTTGAGCGTCACTATGAGCCGTCCAGCCCGCTAAGCCAACATATCAAAACGTTTAATGATGACTCAGGTTCTGGCGTGATTTATGTCCCCAATTTTTATTTTTGTATTTTCTTATTTTGTTTATTTTTTCAACATTGATAATAATAACACACCGAGGTAAGAAACAATGACAGGTTGGAGGAGAAAGTGTGTGTGTAATATTTCCCGTGTCGTCTACAGCCCAACAGTCACAGCCAGACTGAAGATTGATCTCCTCCAGCTGCACTACGGGCGGAAGATCATCAATTTCCACGTCGAACGGCACTGAACACAGCTTGCAGCTCTTTTTTCATCATTCCTAAACTCAGTGAACCTCTCCTCAGAACCTTTAGTGAATGTGAGCAGCTTATTCGCCACGTTCTGGTGCTTAGCTGTGTCATGTAACTGTGGTTATACTGCCTTAGCTGGTTTTATCACAGCTTCAGCTTAACTTTGAATTTTTTATGAAGCTGAAGAGTTAATGAACAAAGTTATTTAAGCCTTGAAGTAATGTATGGGTGATACTCGAGTTGTCATTAATATCAGTAAATAGATATAATGTTGATGAGCCATTCTGACGTTTATTTACCCGTCAACACACACGGCCACCAGAACTTCACTACCTCAGACAAGATCTCTCCTCAGATCAGTTTCAAGTTGCCCCATAATCTGTCTGAACTGTCGGCGATGATGGCCTCTTGACTTATGAAGTTGACAGCTTATATAATCTCCTTCAATACTGCTGACAGTCTTAGTGGCCTGATACACACACACACACACACGCACACGCGCACGCACACACACGCACACACACACACACACACACACACACACTGTAAGCTAAGATGCAGCAAGCGGAAGTCTGCCTTCAACCATGTCTGGCCTGAGAGCTGAAAAGTTTGAACACACCGCTGTGACTCTGACCACTTATCACGGTGCCCTTGTGTCCAGTGTTGTGTTATATGAGGAAATACTTTTCATTGTATTGCCTTGTGTCTTACAATCCATGACCTAGTGATGTATTATTAACTCACACACACACACACACACACACACACACTGTAGTTAAAACTCAAGCGTATCCCCAAAGTAGAGTATTTTTCAGGAGGCTATAAGCTCTTCACCAGTAAATCCAACATCAGAGGAGTGTTTTGTGGAGCAGCGAGCTGAAGTTTCCCTCAAGGCTTTACCTCGCAGCTGCACCAAATAAGGCAGTGATCCTCTTTACTCGGTAGATAAAGGGAGGTTATGATTGGCTTATGCTGAAGCCTCTTATGTTTCCTTGTGGTTTATGTGTCTCTTATGTGTCTCTTATGGTATATGTCTCTTATGGTATATGTGTCTTGTGGGTGGTTATGTTTCTTATGGGTTATGTGTCTTATGGGATATGTGTCGTGTAAGCTGTCCCACTCTTTCAT
Source organism: Homarus gammarus (assembly GCA_958450375.1). NCBI lineage: Eukaryota > Metazoa > Arthropoda > Malacostraca > Decapoda > Nephropidae > Homarus > Homarus gammarus. The sequence goes on from CAUDMG010000459.1 coordinate 468,360, forward strand.
GGGCGTCGAGCTGTGCTGTAGAGGAAGGTAGTCACATTATGTATTCTGGCCATCTGTCAGGGTAGGGTGGAAGGTAACGGGTCTCTCTCTCTCTCTCTCTCTCTCTCTCTCTCTCTCTCTCTCTCTCTTATAAGTTAGTGAATAAACATCTGAAAAAAAACAATACCTTTACCTATATTCGTCTATGTTATCACGATAATGAAAAAAAAATAAAAACAATCCAAGAAAAATATAATATATAAACGAATGAAAGGAAACGAAAAAAAAAGGGCCGGGAGATATACGTCGATAAACACAATATATAAAGGAACGAAAAGAAAGTAGAGAAAAATGACGTGTATAATCTGTAACATCGCGGAAGGTCGCGGATATGAAAAACGTGGGGATTCACCTGAAGATTAGCCTCACCTTTTTCACCTGATGATTAATTAAGCCACAGTAGCGTTAACTGGGAGGGGGGAAAGGTATGTTTATTTAGGTTAGGTTAGATTAGATGATGTTAGGTTAGGTCAGGTCAGGTCAGGTCAGGTCAGGTCAGGTTAGGTTAGGTCATGTTAGGTTAGGTCAGGTCATGTTAGGTTATATTTAGTTCGGTTAGTGTTAGGGTGAGTGTTTAGTCATCAAGTGTAATAAGCTGAAGAGGTAGAAATAATCTTCAGGTGATCCGCTTAGGTTAGGTTAAGTTAGGTTAGGTTAGGTTAGGTCAGGTCAGGTCAGGTCAGGTTAGCGTTAGGATATGTAATCATCAGGTGATCCGCTTAGAGAAGAAATTTCGGGGGAAAAAAAAGAGGGAAGGAACTTTTTTTTTTTACCAATAACCTAAACCCGTGAGAGAAAGTTGATAAACCTAATATGATGTTCAATACTGCACAAGTTAAGGGAAACATCATCACCCTTAACTTTGGTGCATGTTGGGAGGTCGCTTCTTGATCCAGTTAGGGTATGAGTGGCGGAGGTGGTAGTGATGGTGTTACGTGTTAAGGTAGGAGGAGCAGAGAGGAAGAGGAGCACCACTAGTTTTTCAATTTTCATAAGCTTCTTCCACTACCACCATCGTTTTCCATTACCACCATTACCACCACCACCCCCTCCCCCCACCACCACACCCGCCCAACCACCACCACACCCACCCAACCACATCCGCCACAGCTGAATTGTGTAATTACCCTAATAACTTTATTTACAAAATATTCTCATAAAAATACCTCCTCTCGAGGTCTTTTGGCATAAAGTTTTCCAATCATACCGGTCCATCATTTTACTATATACAAGTTATTTATGGAGAAAATTATGAGGTGTGACAGCTGCCTCTCAAACATGAGTCATAATTATCCTTCTACCCTTCTTCCTTCCTTTCCTCCTTCCCTTCTCTCCTTCTTATTTTTCATTTTTTTCTTCCTCTCACATTTCCCAACTCACCCTTCCTTCTTTTGATCATTTCCTCCTTCATTTCATGCTTACCTCCTTCCCTCCTCCCTCTCTCCTTTCTGCCTTCTTCTTCCTTTCATATCTCTCTCCTTTCCTCCCTTTGTTTTCTATTCTTACTCTCGTTTATTTTCTATTTTCTTATGTCTTCTTACTTTATCCCTCCTTCTCTCACTAGATCTCTCACATTCCCCCTCCCTCCCTCCCTCCCTTCCTCCCTCCCTCCCACCCTCCCTCTCTCCTCTCCCCCTCGTCTTCTTCTGTCTCTTTCCTCTTCCTTCTCCTCTTTCTTCTTTCTTTCTTCCTCTCCACTTCATCACCCTCCTTCGGCTCTCTTCCTCTTTTCCTGCATTCTACCTCCCCATCTCCTTATCTTCCTTCTACCACCTTCCTCGTCTGCCTTCATCCTCTTCCTCCTCCTCCTCTTCTCCCATCATCCTCTTCCTCCTCCTCTTCTCCCATCATCCTCTTCCTCCTCCTCCTCTTCTCCCATCATCCTCTTCCTCCTCCTCTTCTCCCATCATCCTCTTCCTCCTCCTCCTCTTCTCCCTTCATCCTCTTCCTCCTCCTCTTCTCTTATCCCTGCTTCCTTTCCTCCCTCTCTATTAGGGGTATTTTTTGCACTCTTAATATTATCCAAACTTTATTGATCAGGAGGTGACAGTAAGGGGTGCTATTGTGTGTGCCAGGGATCTCTCTCTCTCTCTCTCTCTCTCTCTCTCTCTCTCTCTCTCTCTCTCTCTCTCTCTCTCTCTCTCTCTCTCTCTCTCTCTCTCTCATATATAAGGAGTGTCCGCCCCGTGTAGGCACGCATCCACCCGCAAATTAAATTCCAAACTGGTAACCGACTTATCTACCTCTCTCTCTCTCTCTCTCTCTCTCTCTCTCTCTCTCTCTCTCTCTCTCTCTCTCGCCTTCTTCTCTCCTTCCCATTCTTCATGTCCCCCGTTTTATTCCACTCCGCCGTTTTATTCCTCCCCTCTCTTCTTTCTCTCACCGTTCTCTCTCCTCTTTTCCCCTCTCTTTCTCCTTCTCTCCCTTTACTCTCCCTTCTTCCTTCCTTCCCTCTCCTTCTTTCTTCTTTCCATCCCTCCTAAGCTCTTCTCTTCCCTCTTCTTTCTTCATTATCTTTTCTACCATCGTCCTCCCTTCTCCGATCTTCCCCTACCCCCTCCCCCCTCCCCCCTCCCCCCCCCTCCATCTTCCCCTACCTCCCTCCCTCGTTTCCCATACCGAGGATCGACCACCATAAGCTCCTTAAGGAATGTCCTAGGGAGGGGTTCCTGTCATAATAATCCTTCACTCACCATCCTTCCCCGATGTCCTATTACTCCTGTGTCCTATTATTATAGTGTCTGTGTCCTATTTCAATGCTTTCACTAGGACAGGGAGAGAGAAAGGATAAGAAAAGAAAAAGAAAGCTATTTGTTGTATCTCCTGATTGAGAGAGTTTAGAAAGGGCTGCATTCGGGGAGCTAGAGAAAGTATGTGATTAAATTATGTAAATTAGCGAGTCCTCGGGGAATATTGGCAGCGTGTATGAGTGTGAGAGGAGTAGTGGCAGTGTGTATGAGTGTATGAGTAGTGGCAGTATTAGTATGAATGTATAAGGAGTAGTTGTAGTGGAAAAGGAGTTGGAAATAGTGATGGAATTAAGGACTCGGGAGTAATATTGAATAAAGAGGGAATTGAAACAGGTGGAGATAACAGTAGCTGGTCGAGGTTGGTGGTCAGCGGGAAGGATATGAGAGTGTAATAGGTTTTATAGATGGAGGCTTCACTGGCTGGTGTGGAACGTGACACTCTTAAAGGGCGCTTCATAGACGAGTTAGGGCTTCTTTAGTTGGGAAGGCTTCAAGGCTGGGAGAAGTTTCAAAGTTTAGGTGCAATATCGCAGTCTTAGCGAGGCTTCAAACAGTGGTAAAAGTTTAGTAGGTTCAGCGGGGCTTTACAGGCCTGGTAGGGCTTCACAGGCTAAATGGAACGTATAGTCCCATTGGAGGTTCAGTGGCTCAGCAGGGCTTCACAAGTTCAAAAGGGCTTCACATGGTCGGCAGGGCTTCACAGACTGAGTTGGCATGCCTATCCCACTTTCCGACAGTTACCAAAGAGTAAATATCGACACACTCGCTTCAGCTGGTCAGAAGTCTCACTGTCTCTCGATGCCACCCACTCCAAAGGCACTCGTCCTCTTACATCGTTTAACACTATAGTATTTTACTCTTTGTCACTAAATCATTTCTTTGGATTATATTTCCATAGTTGTGTATGTAGGAATGTATGTGTATTAGGGATTAATGCACGAACCTTTGAGTTTCCGAGTCCAGGGAATTTACATTAATTTATGTTTACGTGAGTTTGCCCCAGGAAATACATTACCTGATTGATTGACTAATACGATATTTTTTCCTAATCCTGCCGCCGTCTGTTTCCTTACTCCACTCATTGCCCTTCTCTCCCCTATCCTCCCTCCCTCCATCCTACCCACTTCGCGCACCTTATGCCCTTTCGTAACCCCATAATAAGCTCAGGAATCTAGATATCTCCTACAGTCTTAATTCTTGTTGTTTAGTGTTTAATCCGACTTTAGTTGACGTCCTTAAAGACCTCAGTTGTTAAAGGTGTAGACATTCATAACAAGATTATAACAAGAACTCTCGTAACTAGTAATGAACCAGCCTTAGTTATTCTTGCCTTGTAATGTGTATTGATAAATTTACCAACTCATGTTAACTAATCAGACTAAAACTCCTAACTAATGATACAAGTGTTTACGATTCGGCGTGTCCTCTCATACTTGAAGGTGTTACTCGACTCACAAAAACCTCGACACAAGTATGACAGAACTCCAAATAACGTAGATACTTTACGGAAATTATTATCGTGTTTAGTTGCATTTTTTTTCCTACATATACTGGTCAAATTATCTCATTAATCTTTACAAAAAATATCGGGTTTAAAGCATTAGTGAACGGCTCCACCACAGTGAATCTTGCTCAAATATATTCTCATTTAAATTCATATTCGCAATAAAACAATTAATTAGTTCACGTGTTTATGTTGTCCAGGTATTATTAGATAGGATAGGTTAATTAAACGGCCTATAATCTTCTTGTAAATATGTATGATATCAATTAATTTATATCATATTTGCAATGATGCTGTCACATAGAATGATCCCAGCCTGACACAGCCCGATGATATTACCAGCCCTGATACTTACTGACGTCACCAGCAATCCCAAATCATAAACAAATATAAACTGCATCGAAATATTATCAATCTGACATTGTTGTATGCAAATGAGTATACAGATTAAGATAGACAATAATATTTTTTTTTTTGTGTTTGTACTTAATGATAAATCAATGAGGTAAATAGACTTAGTGTTGAGTTAGGTATCATATTGTGTTCAGGTGAGAATTGTGTTTTCTCGTTTAATGTAAGAGAGAGAGAGAGAGAGAGAGAGAGAGAGAGAGAGAGAGAGAGACTTTAGATGATGATAAAATAGCAATTAAGTATTATAAGACCGATTCAACCATATAGACGAACCAGTTGTTGTTTGTCTTGTTGTCTAATCCCGATGGTCATTCACTCACTCAGACGAAGACAGTTCCAGACGGTTCTAGAAGGCTGTGGTCCGCCTAGATTTAGAGGACTTAGATCACAGTATGACAGCTACGCAAAGGGAAAGTGTTCAGAGATGGACAACGAAATACGTACCTAGGCTGAGCAGCTTAATGAGGAGCGGCTTGAACAGTGAGGAGCAGCTTGAACAGTGAGAAGCGGCTTGAACAGTGAAAAGCGGCTTGAACAGTGAGGAGCAGCTTGAACAGTGAGGAGCGGCTTGAACAGTGAGGAGCAGCTTAAACAGTGAGAAGCGGCTTGAACAGTGAGGAGCAGCTTGAACAGTGAGGAACGGCTTGATCAGTGAGAAGCGGCGAGAAAGCCGATGATAACATAAACTAAGTATCTTTGAATATGTTGAAATAAGATGGAGACGTTCAAGATCAAACCAGAAAAATTAAATGAACAAACAAGGCTGAAACTGAAACCACATAAAGATACTATTAAAAAGGTCACAGTTTACTAAGGTGTTACGACGAGCACAGATCAAGGTGACACACACAGCCACTTCTCACTGTGGATGTAAGGAAGTGTGTACCTCAACAAGTAAGTGGTCAAGTCTAGAAACGTGTTGACATTCAAGACATGACTGGACAGACCAAAAGTGTAAAATTACAGAACCCTGAATAAATGGAATAGTGTCACTGTTCCACACGACTCCCTGTTAATTATTGTCGCATAATTTATCAGTCAGGGTTACTTTATACAGCCATGGAAACCTTACCTCCAGAAAGACTAAACTTCCCGAGAAAAATTGTAGCACTGAGCGACTAAGATGATTCGTGAACTAAGTCACCTCGATGGCCACCCTAACCAGAGATGGCCATGCCGAGGGAAGAAGGCCGTTGGTCTGTGTAGGATCTCTCCATTGTTCTTAATAGTTTTTAAGGGCTATTTTCAACCCCATTAGTGTTCCCGATTCCACAACTTGGGCTGTTTACCCATAAAAGAAATAACATTACATTATAACATCATGTAAGACTACTGTTGCCAATATGGTTCCTTACGTATAAAAGCAAAACAAGTTTATTCCGAACTATAATCTAGACCAATTATATCTGTCCTACTTTGTTGATATTATATACTGTATTTTATTTATTTATTAATTTATTTATTTATTTGTTTATTTATTTTTGCTGGATTTTGACAAACACTTAATAAAGAAAAACAATAGTTACCGTTAACAAAGTATAATTCATTTTCTCTTATAAGGAAACTTTCCTCTTCTTGGGTAACTTTCGTATTTGGGTTAACACGGTATATAATATACACACTGCAATATCAGTATAATATTATTAACAGTAATAGTAATGGCCAAGGCATTTAGGTAAAGAATCGTTAGTTAACATAATGGGAAATTAATAAAAACAATTATTTTTATTTTTCAGAGATTTAAAAGAATATGACCATTACACCTTTTCACATATCCATTGTGATGTGTCTTGTCAGTTGAAATTATCTCACAAGACTGGGATCATTCTCGTTAAGATTTATAATACCTGTTGTGTAATATGAACATAGTTAAAATATCATTGTGATGTACAACACGGGTCGCTGGTGCACCAATCAAGAGAAGAATAGAATCAAAGAAAAGTCTTACTATGTTGTTAGATTTATTCTTTACCGTTGTGGCCCTAGAGAACATCGGTATTCTTTTGACAGCTTACTGTGGTCTGTTATCTGTGCCCCACCACCATGAATATTAATACTTACTATACTGTGTACAGTTGGGTCGAGGAGCCTCTTTAAGCTGTTGCTATATATTTGACATAGATGAAAAATATTTATTCTTCCAAGATTTTTCTTGTAGAGTCAACAAGCTACACGTGTAAGTGGGATGAGCAGCAGGTAATTGTTATTGTTTCTCTTTCCAGGTAAGTGTGACCTAAAGCTCCTCGAGGGACAGTAACACAACACACCTCAGGTACGTCCACGTTACTTTTATATAAGAGTATTGTTGCTCGGAACCGGCGATATATATTATTCTTGATTTATATCTTATTTACCAAACAGCCAACCGGCTAGAGGTGGCCATGCCGAAGGGAAGAGGCCAGTGGCCTGTGTAGGATTCCGCCAATGTTCTTGATAGTTTTGTCAAGATCTGTTTTGAAGCCCAGTACTGTTCTCGACTTCACAGCTTGGGCTGGTAGACTGTTCTATAGGTCTACCAGCCTCTGTGTGAAGAAATATTCTCTATGTTCGTCCTGCATGATAACTTGTGCCTCCTTGTGTTGATGGTTTCATCCCTTTCAAGATTTTCAATGTCTGTGAGATCTGTTCCATTGTGTCTTGTCTAACGAATGGTTAGTCCTAAGGCTGTCACTTTACTTGGACAGTCGAGATGACGCAGATCCAGAATCATCTTAGTCGCTCTGTGTTGTACCTTTTGTAGGAAAGGCACCCAAAAAAAATTTGCCTTGGCATACAACCAACACTTTTCTGAGATTTCACAAAAGACTGCAAAAAAATATTAGGTAGCTAACCTCTGTTTTCAGACATTTTCAGACACTTTTCAATACATTTTACTGTACACTTTACTTTAAAACAGATTTCTAATTTTTCTCGAGGCAATTGTTCTAACCTAACTTCGTGTAAGGTATTTGCCGCGTATTTGCCACGAACTGTTTTTAACATCTCCGTAACCTCAAAAAAAAATTTTGCACAGAATTACACTATACTGTACACTGGAAAATCATTTCCATTACAAGATTATTAGCCCTCTGAAATATTCATTAGCCACAGTGACATGGTTAGGTAGATGCACGGAGAAATGGTTATTACAGCTCACATTTCCACCTGTGTAAGGGGGCGGGTTTTTTTTTTTTTTTTTTCAACACCTACACCACCCTTACCTTATTTCTCTATTATTGTTCTTTTTCTGCAACTTAAATCACAGCTTCAATTCCCTCGGATTTGATCAATGATTAAAAACCATCCCACCGCTATAGCCACCAATTTATACTGCCAGACTGGGGTCACTAAATTTAAGGGGATAACTTAACTCTAAACTTAATTTCTAAGGGTCGCTGCCACCAGACCCCCTCTGGACAGCATGTAGCTCGTTTGGTAGCGGGCAGAGTGGACTAGGCATTGGGTTAGGTTTTCCATTGACCAGATCGATAAGGGTAAAGAAGGGTGAAACCATAACATGTCTTCATTGATTTATTTCTTATAAAACACACTGGTAAAAACACATACAACCACACTGTGGACCATAATTCCAAGGCCTGTCCCAGGGTATAGCACTGGCGCCTCTAACAACTGTTGTTGTGGTCGGTTACACTCCGACCCGAGATGGGTCTGGGGTCATCGGCCCACGAGGTAGAGTAGTGCCGATTAATCATGACGAATCAGCGCCATCACTCCTATATTGACCACTGCTGGGTATCCACCGGCTCCGAGCGACCGGTGGGTTTCAATTAAGCCCACCCTCGATCTGGAGACAAACGTGAATCAGCGTCAGGGAACGCTGATGCCTCGCCATCTCGAGCTTATATACCCCTGAGTTGCCAGTGATCGCTACTCAGGCAATGACAATAATTACAAACAAACTAACTGTTACTCATTCAAAGATGACCCTCAGTTGACAAAGGTCTGGCAAATTACTTGGGTTGATTAAAACAGACTAATTCAAGGTTGCGTTGGCCAGTAGAGAGTGCAATAAACGTAGTGACAACTGTGTTTGAAGGCAGGGCTTACTGAGAGTGATCCTGAGGGTAAAACGCTCCCGAGATTCTACAAGCGCGGTGGATTTGAATATTATGTAGCGTAATATGAATTAAACGGGTTTTTAGGAATGGCAATGAGTTGCGCAGTACAGTGGAGATAGTTTCCCTGTCTGTATACAGTAACCCAGATGAGGACATATGAGACTCATTAAATTGACGGAGCATTTTGTTATCTTTATATTCGAAGATACGCCTTTTAATTACCAATTATTGTTGGCTTTTTTACTTTTGCTTCCACTTGTTGTGCTGTCTTAAGTGACTGATCCGTCACAACGCCTAGATGTGTTTCCTTATTAACAATATCCAAGAAATTTAAAAAAACAGAATAGTTGTGAATAGGTTCGTCGTATCCGACGTGAAGTCTTGCATTTTGTAAAGCTAAGAAGCATTTGCCAGCCTCGCGACCATTTGAATAGCTCCTGCGGATATTATTATGCGGTTACAAAATCATCTTCACTTGCCACCTTCCTAAATATCTTAGTCTCGTTCGCAAACTTAACATTGTGGTTCCTTATATTTTCATCGATGTCGTTAATGTAGATCACAAACAGAGTGGGTCCAAGGATAGATTCTTGTGGTACTGCACTGAGAACCTTATTCTATTCTGAATGTACTGCGCACTTATGCTAACACTTGTACTTCGATGTATCTTGGATAATGAATAAATTGTTTTTTTAGAACATAAACAATAGATGAGACACTTTCTGTTTACCATAAGACACACAAGGACTGATAAGGCTGTACACATGGTACATACTTTTATTTTCTTTAATTTTATCCTCTTCACCACTGATCGACTGGTTATTCACTTGGGCAATCGGCCACGTCTCTGTTACGCACTGTTGGCAAGTACTAGGCATGCACTGGCTCCTGAATGTATGTGAGCATGCTCCAGTGCTTATCAAGTCTGGTCTTGAAAGAGCTCACACTCGGTGCCGTCACTACACTCTCTGGCAGATTGTTCCAAGAGTTCACAACTCTTACTCCGAAAAAGTTACCCCTCGCAGTTTTCTAGGCTTGCGGCTTCTTCAACCTTGAGCTGTGACCCGTTGTGGGGCGAGCGTCCGCCAGCTTCAGGTAAGGGCACTCGACTGAATAGTACCGTTTGAGATGATTCTACACCTCAATTAGGTCTCCCTTTGCCCGTCTGTAGTATAAGCTAGGCAAGTTCAGGCCCCCCAATCTCTCAGGGTAACCGAGGTGCTGGTGACAGGTGGGAATACACATTGTTATTGGTGATAACATGACTGGGATTGTGCAAATTATTATTTTGTATGCAAAGATCCATGTGCACAGTATTGACACCCTGTATATACGAGTATATAAGCCACTAAGTGACATCTCGTGGGTGAGAATGTCATATACATATAGCTCGTATATTTGTACACATCTTATACATAGCAGATTCTCTTGCAAAAATAAACTGGGATCCAGATCTTTAACACCATTCCAACTCATCAGATTTCACTCTCTGTTAATACTGTTGTTATATCTGAGTCACCCTCAACTGTTGTATAAAAGAAAACTAGAAATATAAAGGAGAATAATTTTAAGGGCAACAATAATAAATTGACCTGTTGTCCTATGACTAAAGTTTGATTCAAAGACATTATCTCATCAGTCTGCCATTAAGTAAATTAGTGAAGTAAACTGATTAAGACGTATAATATGATAGAAAATTACTCTGATTCACCAACTACCACAATAAACAAACAGGTGTTGACTGCCTCGTTTTGAAACAGTCTAAAATCAAATGCTATCGTAGGTGTCATATTTTCCCATCTGTTCCTAGTAGGCAGCGGCTACATAACCAGGATCTATTCTGAGTTTGTAAGTGATAGATATTCAGGGTATATCAGGTTTGCACTATACACATGGTGAGTGTACGAGGCTTTCTTAACAAAATATTGTGGACCTGACCTCTGTGTGTGAGTGAGAGAGTGAGAGATAGTACAACAAACACTTCAAATACCTACCCGTATGGACTATTGTATTCTCTCTTTCTCTCCATCTCTATCTCTTGCTCTTTAATTCTCTCTTCATTCCTGTCTCTTTTATCTCTTTATTTGTCTCATTTCCTGTCTCTAGTAATGTCGCTTTGGTTGATCACCTCCAAGAAAAGTTTCTACTTGAAAGAGAGAGAGAGAGAGAGAGAGAGAGAGAGAGAGAGAGAGAGAGAGAGAGAGTATAATCCCGCTGATAATCGGAAATACTTTATATGTATCAGGTTCTTCAAGAGTGTGTCAGAATTAGCTTGTTCTAGGTATGTCGGGTAGAAATTCTTACAGACTAGCGATAATTTGGGGCTCTGATATGATATTTATAGGGGCCATGGTGATCTGACTGGACGAGAAAGTGTACTGACTTTCTAAAGTGTCTGTGGGAAGCTTGGGACGTTCTGTGTGTGTGTTCTGAGTGTCTGTACGGAGGTGTGTGTGTGTGTGTGTTCTGAGTGTCTGTACAGAGTGTGTGTGTGTGTGTGTGTGTGTGTTCTGAGTGTCTGTATGGAGGGGTGTGTGTGTGTGTGTGTGTGTGTGTGTTCTGAGTGTCTGTACGGAGTTGTGGACGATTTGACTGGAGGTTAGGAGGTGTTGGCTGGGTAAGAAAGTGGAGAGAGTGGGGAGGGGCATGGGGTAGTGCAGGAGGAGAGGGGAGGGGCACTAGAGCAGGTCTGACCGAGGCTATAATCAAATAGAAAGGCCTATTAGGATTTCTCTTCTCTCAGCACCGCGTGATTTATGGCGGAGCAGTGATAGTGCTCTTTAGGAGAGAGAGAGAGAGAGAGAGAGAGAGAGAGAAAGAGAGAGAGAGAGTCATGAAATATAAGTCAAGATTTATATCACTTTTCAAAACGATGTCCTAAACCGCTACCTCTCGAACACCGTGTCTTCCTCTCCCTCTCCTCTGAACACCGTGTCTTCCTCCCTCTCCTCTGAACACTATTTCCCTCCCAGAATCTGATAAAAAACAGAGATAAAAAATGATTTAAATTCCCTGAGTTGTATGGTCTTGGGCGGAGTGAAAGTGGGTACCATAGTGCAAGTCAACCTTTCACACACACACACACACACACACACACAGTGGGGCCGTATGGTACTGTGCCGTGGGCGCTTGAGAGAGAGAGAGAGAGAGTTTATCTTTGTGTACTGTAGCCTTTAATGACGTCATCGTGGGAGTTAAAGGAGTCTTAGTGTGGCCAGATGGTGAGAATAATACACACTGTGAGCCTCAGTTTTGCCTCAGTTATATATTATACTTTGGTCTCTCGTGTAAATATCTTGGTCACTGACAGCTGCAGTCAAGAGCTTCTGCAGTCTCCCTGTATATTTTAGCTTACCAGGAAGAACACTGGATGGTAAACATGTAAAGGGATTATTATTATTATTATTATTATTATTATTATTATTATTATTATTATTATTATTATTATTATTAATTTGTTGGTCTTGCAGCTTACATTTCGTTATGCGTGTGTGAACAAGACCTCTCGGGGAGTGAGGCCCCTGCTGTGTGTATCTTGCAGGTCCTTAACATCTTCCCTCTTTCCACCTGACTCCCACCTCCCAGGCAGACACAAGCAGGTGGTGGGCGTAGCTTCCATAAACGTGTCATTGTGGGGGTAGGAGGGAACGCCAGGTGCTGTGTGATGATCGTTCGTGTACATAAGATCAACACCTGTACATAAGATCAACACCTGTGCATAAGATCAACACCTGTGCATAAGATCAACACCTGTACATAAGATCAACACCTGTACATAAGATCAACACCTGTGCATAAGATCAACACCTGTACATAAGATCAACACCTGTGCATAAGATCAACACCTGTGCATAAGATCAACACCTGTGCATAAGATCAACACCTTACATAAGATCAACACCTGTACATAAGATCAACACCTGTACATAAGATCAACACCTGTACATAAGATCAACACCTGTACATAAGATCAACACCTGTACATAAGATCAACACCTTACATAAGATCAACACCTGTACATAAGATCAACACCTGTACATAAGATCAACACCTTACATAAGATCAACACCTTACATAAGATCAACACCTGTACATAAGATCAACACCTGTACATAAGATCAACACCTGTACATAAGATCAACACCTGTGCATAAGATCAACACCTCAAGCTGTACGTGCATTTGTACACACTTTCTATTTCTCTGTCTGTCTGTCTGTCTGTCTGTCTGTCTTTCCAGGACTTGCTTGGGTCAGGGTGAAAGCAATAAGGCTCCTCTCACCTTACCACGCCCTCCCACGCCCTCCCACGCCCACCCATAAATCACGCCTGTGTCTCTCAACCGCGTGATTATAATCTATACCAACACACTTGTATACCCTCGTGTGTGAGAGAGAGTGAGAGAGAGAGAAAGAGAGAGAGAGAGAGAGAGAGAGAGAGCTCCAGTAGTCAACTCGTTAACACAATATATAATTAATTTGTTAAGCAATAAAATATACGTATATATTTTTGCTTTTAATTATATATGTGCTGAACCTAACCATATCAATCTCTGTCTGTCTGTTTGTCCGCTCACACAGTCAGGCTGTATACGATAGAGGAGGAGGGGGAGTGTGAGAGGGGGAGGGTGAGAGGGGGCAGGGTGAGAGGGGGAGGGTTTCATCCTTACTTTTACTCTGCCTTTCAATAAGCTTTACACATCACATACTTTCTATTACTTTCTTTAGTTCTTTATACGTTGAGGCATAAATAGATCTTCCACTTTCACCCCTTTTGTGTGTCTCTCTCTCTCTCTCTCTCTCTCTCTCTCTCTCTCTCTCTCTCTCTCTCTCTCTCTCTCTCTCTCTCTGGTTCCATCTACAGTAACAACCAATGCCGTATCTCTCATGTAGAAGCCTTAAAATAATAAACTTTAATAATATAAATAACTCATACATCCTCGAATCATAGCAGCTTCATGTATGACAGGAGTGAGTCTGTATGTATACTTATGCTGTTACAGACTCGCATATGTACGTATACTGTTACAGACTTCTCGACAGACATACAGACAAGTGTAAGAATGTATACCGTTTCCCTTGTACAGTTACGGCGGGGTGTGATAACAAGAATATATATCCCGTTGACGGCTGAGGAGTGTGGGGCTGGTGTGAGTGGGGGCAACTGGTGTGAGTGGGGGCAGCTGGTGTGAGTGGGGCCAGTTGGTGTGAATGGGGCCAGCTGGTGTGAGTGGGGCCAGCTGGTGTGAATGGGGCCAGCTGGTGTGAATGGGGCCAGCTGGTGTAAGTGGGGGCAGTTGGTGTGAGTGGGGGCAGCTGGTGTGAGTGGGGCCAGTTGGTGTGAGTGGGGCCAGTTGGTGTGAATGGGGCCAGCTGGTGTGAGTGGGGCCAGCTGGTGTGAGTGGGGCCAGCTGGTGTGAATGGGGCCAGCTGGTGTGAATGGGGCCAGCTGTTGTAAGTGGGGCCAACAGGTGTAAGGGGCAGGTGTGAGTGGGACCAACAGGAGTGAATGAGACCAACAGGAGTAAGAGGCACGTGTGAGTGGGTCAACAGGTGTGAGTGGGACCAATAGGAGTGAGTGGGACCAATTGGAGTGAGTGGGACCATCAAGAGTGAGTGGGACCAACAAGAGTGGGTGGGACCAACAAGAGTGAGTGGGACCAACAGGAGTAGGAGGCAGGTATGAGTGGGACCAACAGGAGTAGGAGGCAGGTATGAATGGGACCAACAGGATTGAGTGGGACCAACACAGGCAAGTGAGTGGGACCAACACACCACCAAGGCGTGAACAATGGGTCCAGGAACCTGCCAGAGATGATTTAGGGAGTCTTAATGACCAGCTGACCTGTGGAGTGACCCAGTTGTGTGACCTCTCTCTCTCTCTCTCTCTCTCTCTCTCTCTCTCTCTCTCTCTCTCTCTCTCTCTCTCTCTCTCTCTCTCTCTCTCTCTCTCTCTCTCTCTCTTCTCTTTCTCTTCTTTACAAACAAAATTTGTAATAAAACATTTTATCACACCTTTATGAGCTAGGAGCCGTTACCTGAGTCTAGTCCATATCATAACCTGACACAATAAGACAACTGAATTTACTTAAGGTCGTTACTGCAACCATCTGTGAGCAAACCTTGATTTCGCTGCTGCTTCCTGTGTGTTTTGTAAAGACATTCCTCATTCAAGTAAAGTGCGGTAAGAGAGATGGTTGAGAAACATATAGTTAAGCTAAAGCTACTGTGGCCAGATGAGAAACATAGAACAGCGAGACCTACAACACTACAATACTTCACTGATGTTGTAGGTCAGGTTCAGCCAGTGTCTGTCTAGGCTTCAGATCCATTGACGTGTCCACTCCTCTTCTTGTCCAGGGGGTCGGAGAAGGTGGTGTAAATCAAACCGTAAGCGTGTTAAAGTTTTACGGAAGACTTTAAAACGCGAATTTCTTCATTGTCTTACTAACTAAACTCAGCATATGGCTTTTCGTTATGTTCATCAGTACACGAGATGTGAGTAAGAGTTCGCTCCAAGATTATTTTCTATTTTGTTCATTCTCACTCTAGTACCGGGGGTTGCCTCGTCTGTTTTAGCGACCATTGTCCGTAGTTTCTTGACAGTCTACCTCAGGTTGATATAGCTAAAGAGGTTTTGATATGTGGCTTGTGGTAGAGACACATTAACGTCCTCACAATTATTTATGAGAGCGTAACAAGACAGTCCTTTGTTTATACATTGAAACGAAGTTAGTCATTTCTTCAGTGTCTTGGTTACATAATTCTTCACATGTCTCTTCTTTATGTTTATCGATATGTCTGTGTTAAATGTCGCCTCATATTTGTTTTTATTCACCAATACATTCACCGCACATCAGTCCTCAAGAGAGCCCAACACCACTGGATTAGTAACTATTGCGTGACAGAGGAGCCAGTACATCCCCCCGGAGGCCCACCACACTCTCAGACTCCATACCATTTAGGACCGCCCTCAGGTCACGACCATTGAAGGTAGTGAGTGCCCAGCGAGGTGAAAGACCTTCAGGAGTTAATACTGCCTGAACTTTCGTCTGAGGACCTTAGTGCCAGAGAGAGAGAGAGAGAGAGAGAGAGAGAGAGAGAGAGAGAGAGAGAGTGTGTGTGTGTGTGTTTATGGTGTGTTTAGCTAATAATTATTTGTTTTGATGTATTATTTGTTTAAGTGTCGCTGGTTTTTAATGTTTATTGTATGTGTTTTATGAGTGTTTTGATGTGTGTGGTAAATAAAGGTGTTCATTGTGTTTTTATGATGTGTTTGTCGTCTACCTATCACACACACACACACACACACACACACATACAACACAAGTATAAAAGAAAACCATTACGCATAATAAAACATACCACAAATACACCATACATGCCGTCAACAAACACACAAACACCTACTCACAACAAATACAATAGCACAACAGACTCAAAACAAACACGCCACAAAAGCAGGATACACAAAGCACACATGCCACACACACATAGCAAACACGACACGCCCTCAGTAAATGCACCACACACATGATTAAATTAACATATGCAGCACATGTTTCTTCTCTCTCTCTCTCTCTCTCTCTCGTCTACGAATAATTGTGTATTTACAGAATGTACGTGAATGTGCAAATGTACAGTACAGTATATGCATGTGTGTGTGTGTGTGTGTGTGTGTGTGTGTGTGTGTGCGTGCTGTATATGCGTGTTCTTAAGCTGTTGTTTATAAGTATTCGAACAAGTAAGTCACGTCTTTGGATTGGTGTTTCGGTAACGTGTCAGAATTGCTGTAGTCCTCACCTCGGGTTGACGGAGGATGGGAGTAACGAGGGAATAAGAGAGAACAATGTTTTTTAATACACAACGTTGGCAAAAAGAGTTGTTCCCTTAATGAATTTCCTGGAAAATTTAAATATTATAAAATTCTTACCAGAGCATCATGGAAATATTTTAAGGAAGAGGAAATATCTTTTTACTCTTGGTTCTGAATGAAGGATATAAGTTTTATTTTAATTATTTATATAAAGAAATTTTTGTGTATTGTTTTATATATTATTTCAACTAGACTGAACTCTTTCACCTGAACAAGTCTCTCCTGGTGTGTTCTGGACAGAAAAAAAGGCCCAAATATATTCATAATCGATCGGTTGCTGATGGAAAACACATTAAGTTAATGAAACAAAATGAATACTGTAAGCGTTTCTCCCGTGAATTGTGATTGGTTGTGAACATCGTCAACACACCACTTTCCCGCCAACTGTGGACCAATAGGGGAGCAGCTCTTGCAACTTTAATATATTTTTACTGGTTTCGTTATGGAGTCAATCAGTTCTCAGCCATCCTGTGATCCGTAGAATTCCTAGCCGCCATTTGATAATCTTCTCAGAGTGAAACATGAATTGTTAAGCGTATAGGATGATGCATGAAGAATTTTCTAAAATTGTTTTCGCTGGGTCAAACCGCAAGCAGAATCCTTTTGGTGGGAAATGTCAAGAAGGCCCCTCAGCTCTTTGTCCTCATGGGCTGCGTTCCTGACCCAACGCTTAGGAATATCGTCCCTAGTACCGGTAGGTGGGCACGGGGGACCGGTGCTGCGTTACCGGTGATTGCGACAAGGGCCAGGAACACGGTTTGTGCGTGTCGCCAGGCTATTGGCTCAGCTCCCCCGCTCCTGGTGCAGCGCTCCTCACCTCCCGCCTCTGCCGCTCACCTTCCAAACTCTCAAAGTTCTCGGAGTTAAATTATTCTACCCGGAAATAGAAGAATGTATCCAACAGGTTCATTTTAGGTACCTCGTGAAAATCTGCCCTTCAAGGTCCTAAGTTAAAGGTGTCTCATAACTTTAAAGGTAACAATTATGTGTCTTAAGGTAACATGTCTCTTAGATAACATTATGCGTCTCTTAAGGTAACAACATATGTCTTAAGATAACAACATTTGTTACTTAAGATAACATGTGCCTCTTAAAGTAACAGCATGTGTCTTAAGATAACATATGTCTCTTATTGTAATAACATGTGTTTTAAAGTAACGATATGTGTCTTAAAGTAACATGTGTCTTAAGATAACAACACGTGTCTTAAGGTAACAACATGTATCTTAAAGTAACATGTGTCTTAAGGTAACAACACGTGTCCTAAGGTAACAACACGTGTCTTAGGGTAACAACTTGTGTCTTCCTTAAGTTTAAAGTCATAAATAACAATAATCTCTCTCAATAAATGTATGTGGTCAGTTTACTAATACATCAAAGTGTATTATCAGAGAGTCTTATAATAAATTTTCCCCTTAATTGAATAGAGATCAACGTATTTATATCTCACTTAAGTTACGGTAAATAGATTCTGAAACGTTCGTAAATTTATGCTAAAACTTGGATGTGTAAGAACCCACCTCACTACTACACTTAAAATACGACACAAAGTTTAAATCATAAAATATAGTCAACTAAATTCGTTTCCTTATATTAAGGAGAAAGATTAAACTAATTTTTACTTCAGTTACGACACAAGTATACATTTTGAGATGTTAATGAGTTTAAATATCTTCCTTAACTAAAATATAATATTACTCATCTCTCTGTGTATACCTCGGCTGTGATGGAGAGATCAATTCACAAACATTCGTACGTCAAGATTTTTTGTCTTATATTGGAGACGTGAGGAGGAGTCTGACTGGTTCAATCAAGCCTTGACACAAAATGGCGGCCAAAAGGGCGTCCGGATTTCACGAAGACTTTACCATAACTATGAACGATTTCTCCCTCTCTCTCTCTCTCTCTCTCTCTCTCTCTCACTCTGTTAAGGTATTGTTGTTGGTGTTATTGTTATTATGAGTACTCCACCTGCCAGAGTTGTTAAACACCGTTCACTAGGCCTCAGTTTTAAGTCTCTGACTGTCTTTTATCTTGGTGTAGAGATGACGGTGGTAGATGTTGTCAGCAGCAGCATTGGCAGCAGTATAGCTGCAGCAGCAGCAGCAGCAGCAAGTAGCAGCAGCAGTGACAGTAAGTAGCGGTAGCAGCAGGAGTAACAGAAGCAGGTAGCAGCAGCAGTAGCAGCAGCAAGTAGCAGCAGCAGTAGCAGCAGCAAGTAGCAGCAGCAAGTAGCAACAGCAAGTAGCAGCAACATTAGCAGCAGCAATAACAGCAGTAGTAAGTAGCAGCAGGAGTAACAGAAGCAAGTAGCAGCAGCAAGCAGCAGCAGCAATAGCAGCAGCAGCATCATCAGCAGCAGCAGCAGCATCATCAGCAGCAGCAGCAAGTA
The DNA here is from genome assembly GCA_958450375.1 of Homarus gammarus. Lineage (NCBI taxonomy): Eukaryota > Metazoa > Arthropoda > Malacostraca > Decapoda > Nephropidae > Homarus > Homarus gammarus. Next base: position 487,388 of record CAUDMG010000459.1, read on the forward strand.
GCAGCAGCAAGTAGCAGTAACAGTAGCAAGAAGCAGCAGGAGCAACAGCAGCAGCAGCAGCAGCAGCAGCAGCAGCAGCAAGTAGCAGCAGCAGTAGCAAGCAGCAGCAGCAGCAGCAGCAGCAGCAAGTAGCAGCAGCAGCAGCAGCTATAGCAGTAGCAGTCTTGTGTCGGTTGCTGGATGTTGCTTGCCGATATTTTTCAATTCATTACGACAGCGCAGATGGAAGATAGCAGACAAATTTGCATGTCTGAGAGGCAAATTGCGCTTACATCAGGGAGAAATGGCCCATTTTGTGGGTCAGGAAGCCCGAAATAGGTAGTGCTGGAGAAGTAAATTGATGACAGTGAATGTGAGATAGTAATTGGGCGATGAAATTGGTATACATCAAGACACAAGCAAAAAACAGAGAGATAATGGATTACCTTTTTTCTACAATTTTGTTGGTAACTGAGTCAGAAGTTAAGTGTTTAATGGAACCGGCGGCAAAAAAGTAAATAAATAAAAAAGACGGCGCTAATACTTGGATGAAATTGGTTATCAACGAAAATTGGTTGTATCAGGTGCCAATTTATTTATCAATAAAGAATGTATAAATTGAGGTGTCGGTTATCTTTATTATTCATTGAACATTTCTTCATAGTTTTTAGTACATAATGGTTGTATCTGTTGGAAATAGGGAGGTTAAGTGCTAATGGTTGTAATAGGGAATGAAATGGGAATTCAATAAGTGTTCAAGTGGGTGAAATAGGGACTTACATACAACACAGAACGGCACTGTCAGATTAGCAAATTAAAACGTCCAGAGCCGAGGTTTCAAATTGGCTATCCAGAACATTAAGGCTCATCCCAAGGTTCTTACACTCACACTTAAGCGCTTCAGAACCCCTACAATCACACTTAAGTGCTTCAGGTCCCATACACTCACACTTAAGTGCTTCAGAACTCCTACACTCACACTCAAGGGTTTCAGAACACTTACACTCACACTTAGTCCTTCAGGTCCCTTACACTCACACTTAAGTGTTTCAGATCCCTTGCACTCACACTTAAGGGGTTTAGAACACTTACAATTACACGTAAGTACCCCCAAGACCCTTACAATCGCTTTTCGTCTTCCCTCCTCTCTCCCTAATTACTGACAACCCTTTTTCTCTTTCTTCCCTCCTTCACTCCCTCCTTCTCTCCAACTGCCTATCATTCACCTCCCTCCTTCCTTCACTCTAACAACCTACCACTACCTTGCCTAATCTCTTCCCTCCCTCCTCCCTCTAACTACCTATCACTCCCCCTCCCTCACTTCTACCTTCCCTCTAACCACCAATCACTCACTCCCCCCTTCCCCCATCCCCCCTTCCCCCACCCCCCTTCCCCCACCTCCTTCCCCCCACCCCCCTCCCCTTCATGTCGTTCAACTTGCTAGTTTATTAACGCTAATCAACCACTCAAGATGAACCAAATATATAATTGTATGTAATTATTTTAGGTTTTGGATATATATATTTATCCCTCGAATTAATTAACTATCAATTAAATATATTTGCTACTAACGTCTATTAAAAAAATCGATTATTTTGTATAAATAATTTTTTTCTTAAATATGGATTGCTTTCAGAGTCTCATTGAAGGTACTTTAATGCTAGTCGTTTGAGGTTAATGAGTTGTAAATTCAGGTAATTAGTCTGGTTAATGATCCTTGAGGTAATTCGAACAGTTTTCACCCACATGTTACTAATTACTGGACATCTATTAATTGATCTCATGTGACCCGAAAATGAAAGTTTTTTGACCGAGTGTTTGAAAGAATTTAATAACTGAAAACATTAACAAAATATACACTAACATGATATTACTAAACAGTTAAGAATTTCGAGGTTAAATTAGAATTATTTAACAGTTGTTTAATTGATCATTTAGCTTAATTCTAAATGAGTCAAAATAATATCAGAGTCACCTATAAAAGTTCTATCGTCTCTCCTCCTGAACCACGAACCGTGAACCCGAAGCACAGTAGATTGATGTATTATTCTGTATATAACTGCTTCGAATTCACGAGTCTGAATCTCGGGGTTGGTGGTTCAGGAGGAGAGGCGATAGGATTTTGTTGAAACCTCCATATAGCGTACTTCTCTCTCCATATAACGTACTTCTCTCTCCATATAACGTACTTCTCTCTCCATGTAATCCGTTAGATGGGGGTTTCAAATCTAACTGATCCTCGATATAACGAACTTTCCTCTTTATATAGTCCGCTAAATAGAAGTTTTCCTGTAGATTACTGAAAGGCAAATATATGGTATTAGTCCCAGGTTCATTACCAAAGTTAATAACCCCCTGAAAGAATAAAGTATATATTGACCTTAAATTCTTAACTAGTGGATTTTGAAGTACCTAGTTGTATGGTTGTTAGTGATTCATAATTACTGGAGATAAGGATCATTAGCGTTATTTATTTATATATTTATTTAGTGGAGAGAGAGAGAGAGTTTATTTATTTTTGTTTATATTTTATCCATTGAGTTTTACAACCCATAGGTCGTTTACTCACAACAACAACACAGCCCATAGGTCGTTTACTCACAACAACAACACAGCCCATAGGTCGTTTACTCACAACAACAACACAGCCCATAGGTCGTTTACTCACAACAACAACACAGCCCATAGGTCGTTTACTCACAACAACAACACAGCCCATAGGTCGTTTACTCACAACAACAACACAGCCCATAGGTCGTTTACTCACAACAACAACACAGCCCATAGGTCGTTTACTCACAACAACAACACAGCCCATAGGTCGTTTACTCACAACAACAACACAGCCCATAGGTCGTTTACTGACAGACTTAAAGAATCGGTCTCCAAAACCTTCCATACATGTATACATAAGAAACATTCGGCACCAGCTCGGTAGAAGGTGATTAGATGGTTAGGTGATTAGCATAACTAATCATGAGAGGGAAGGTGGGGGAGATGAGGGTGTGTGAGAAGGTCATTAAAGACAGGTGACTGCAGAGGGAGGAAGGTCACACGGTGAATGAGGTGTGTTAAGGTGTGTCTATTAGTCACTATGGCAGGTAGAGATTAATGTAAAAGGTGTTATTTTAGGATATATTGGTGGCCTTATACAGGTGTTGGTGTCGAGCACGTGCTGGGGTGTTAAACTCATGTGTACAGGCAGTCTATCAACATCTACACACCCACACACACACTCACACACACTCACACACACTCAGGATCCACAAGACAGGATGGTGCCACCTTTTGAACTCTGAAATAACCCCTTCAGCTAAATTAATTTGCATACTGATATTTAGTAATTAGTTTTGTAAACACTTTAGTGAAGCCGTGGTGTAACAATGAATGTGTTTGGTCGCTCTATGAAAATGATTTACGTGACTGACTATTGTGCAGAAACGACTAATATATATATATATATATATATATATATATATATATATATATATATATATATATATATATATATATATATATATATATATATGTGTGTGTGTGTGTGTGTATATATGGAAAAACGTGGGAGTCAGAGGACAGTCAAATCAATGTTAATAATATGAAGGAAGGAAGAAGGGAGGGAACAGGCACCGTCCTTGGCTCTTCTAGTGAAGAACTCACACACCCAAAATACATTTTCTTCTCCAATTCTTAGAGAGCGTAGCAGCGGCCATTTGGGGCTCCCTAGACATGTTCCCGCGGGATCTTGGACTTTACAGAGAGACAGTCAGCCACGAGCTTCGTCCAGGACCCCTCGGCTCCTACCACAGCCTCGCCTGCTGTGTTTAAAAATTGTCCCCAAAACGTGGAGAGCAAAACAGCATCTGGGGCAACGTTTGCATGACTACTGCCCATTAGGCAAAGGTCGTCTTGAAAACGCTGACTAAAATCCACACGCGTAGCAGAGAACAAAAACTGGGAGGAGGGAGAGGCGGGAGTCCGCCTGTGTCGCCTGGACCTGCGCCGCCTTTACGAGGTGCATCGAATCTGGCGCAGATATATGAAGGGTAATCATAGTGACTGGGCGTCCTCTGGCCTCCAGGTGTGTCATTTGAGCTTTCATTTAAGCCAGGAGGTGCAGCGAATCCCAAATAGATCTAGGGAGTTATGAGCGATAATTAGGAGTCCATCCTCCGTCCTCCCTCCCTTGTATTGTCCTGCTAATCAAACCGCCGCCAGTTTGTTACCCGCTACAAAAAATGTCTATGCTTTATGTAATGTACTGCAGGAAGGTCATCATTTAATGCTCACATTTTCGCCTACTTATGGCGGCATATATTAATTTACGCAAGACAAAAAAGTTAACAGATTCATAAGGAAGGACTCGCGCGCCACGATGGGGACTGCCAGGGTGTCTCGGCCGTGATAGTGAATTCTCCCAAAATTGATAACATGTGATAATGGCAGAATTTCGTAGAGGTAGAGAAAATGGCATGCCGGCACGTCAGGTGGAGGGCGACCTAGGGGAGGCAGAGGACACGGCCAGGAAGGTCGAGAGTGTAGTCGGGTGTTGCAGGGTGACGGCGGGTGTAGCGGGTGTGGTGTAGCACTGTGTGGCCCCGGTGGGCGCCTCCAGTTGTCAGTCGTTCAGAGGTCTTCTTCTCTGCTCTTGTAATATAACCTTCAGCTCGCCCGCCGCCGCCGATTTGCTTCTTTCGGCTGACTCTTTATATTAATTGTCAGCTTATCAAGATTTATTTTATTGCGTCCTGATTACACATTCTGCAGCTTAATGACTCGCGCGTTCACGAAGTGTTGTGACACAGGGACACTGTGAATGCGTAGGTACACACGACTGACGCACGTACGACGCACAACATTGTAGCTTGATGTAAACTTCACGCAAACAAGCACAAACGAACATACACACCGCGTACTCCAACACATGTAGTGTATGATGTCTCTCTCTGACTATATATATATATATATATATATATATATATATATATATATATATATATATATATATATATATATATATATATATATATATATATATATATAATGCATGTATGTGTCCAAGGAATTTTTTTTTTTCATTTTGCATAAGAAAATAATTATGTTTCCTTAAAATTGAAAATCAGTCTTCACAGATGGACTCTTGACTGAGATGTTGGGTGTGGACCAAAGCTGACCCCGGGTGGCTAGGGCAGGGAGGGAGGTGCCCGCTGCTGGGTGAGAACATTGTACTCAGGAGGTTAAGTCGTCTTACTCAAGGAGTCAGTGGGTAGACTCCTGTTGTAGGCTGTAGAGGGAAGGATTGTCTTGTATGTGAGTTATGTTTGTCTACACACTTCTTCCCGCTAGACCAGAGTGTATTTATAGGTTGTAGGTATATGGTTGTTAATTAATTCTAGGTTAGTTTATTGTCTTACTCACAGAAGATACCAACAACGTCTACCTGATGAGACACAGACCTTCACCTCCCCAGGGGTCAAGTAGAACACCTCCAGCCTTGAGGTGTTGGTCTATTTGTTCATTTCCAGGGTTGGGCATTTTTTTGTATTTTAATGCATCCTTGTATTCCACTCACTTCCGTACAGGACATAGAGAGTTTAATGCTGATCCAACAGTTTTCATGAATCTTGTAAAGCTATAATAGTCAGTGTTGTTATTGTTGTATATCCTGGTGGTGCTCAAGGCTGCGCTCTACTTACAACTCTCTGGTCTGGACGATTCGCACCACTGGAGTCATCAGCTGTTGTACCTCCTCTTCCGTTACGTTCCTTCAGGTGGCTGGGTGTCAGGTGGTGTTGTCCTTTAAGTTCAGAACAGAATTTTTCTTTATGGGAATGAAGTGTGTCAGCCAGGAGTATGACGTCACACACACACACACACACACACACACACACACACGGCTGTTGTTGTTGTTGTTGTGTAAACACCACTGTAACTCCTAAAACAATTATCTCCATTATAAGTTAAATTTTGTATGAAAGTAAACACACAAGGAATAGATATATATGGTTTAAAAAGACATTACCTTTTAAAGTATATTATATAAACAAGAAAATAGCGATACGGTAAACAAAGACTAAACAAACTTAATGTTTACTTTTTATAGTGGACTCAAGTTACTATATACAATATTTACGGGGGGGACTTGGCTGGACAAAGGTCGGAGGGACTTGGCCGGACAAAGGTCGGAGGGACTTGGCCGGACAAAGGTCGGAGGGACTTGGCCGGACAAAGGTCGGAGGGACTTGGCCGGACAAAGGTCGGAGGGACTTGGCTGGACAAAGGTCGGAGGGACTTGGTTGGACAGAGGTCGGAGGGACTTGGCTGGACAGAGGTCGGAGGGACTTGGCTGGACAGAGGTCGGAGGGACTTGGCTGGACAGAGGTCGGAGGGACTTGGCTGGACAGAGGTCGGAGGGACTTGGCTGGACAAAGGTCGGAGGGACTTGGTTGGACAGAGGTCGGAGGGACTTGGCTGGACAGAGGTCGGAGGGACTTGGCTGGACAGAGGTCGGAGGGACTTGGCTGGACAGAGGTCGGAGGGACTTGGCTGGACAGAGGTCGGAGGGACTTGGCTGGACAAAGGTCTGGTTCATCATTTACTTGATCATACTCTTGTATATAACCATGAAGTGATGTGAGTCCTTACTGTCCACACAACACGAGTGAACACCTCATGAACTGTCCACACAATACTGGTGAACACCTCATGAACTGTCCACACAACACTAGTGAACACCTCATGAACTGTCCACACAACACTAGTGAACACCTCATGAACTGTCCACACAACACGAGTGAACATCTCATGAACTGTCCACACAACACTAGTGAACACCTCATGAACTGTCCACACAACACTAGTGAACACCTCATGAACTGTCCACACAACACTAGTGAACACCTCATGAACTGTCCACACAACACTAGTGAACACCTCATGAACTGTCCACACAACACTAGTGAACACCTCATGAACTGTCCACACAACACAAGTGAACACCTCACGAACACTTGGGCTAAAAAGGTTTCAGGTCAAATGGGTCTCAGTGGTAATAATTCCCAACCTAACCTAACCCAATCATTAGGACTGTGACCGAGGGTTGATAGATAACTCCGGGTGAACTGTTCCCACTGGTATATAAAAAACACACCTCTTGGGATATTTGACCGTAAATGATTACAATGGAAGTTAATTTAGAAAGTGAAAACTCATTAGGCGACTATAGTTAGATGGTTGATGCAATATATATAGACACAAGGCCATCGAGAAAGAATGCCCATATTGTAAATGGTTATAGACTAAAATATGGGTATTCTTTTTCGATGGCCCTGTAAGCGTAAACTTTTAATACGCACTTTATTCCGTATTAACTGGTTGTCCTCGCGTGAATTTGTAAATGATAATTATAATTTGGTGTGAGGCATTACCTTACACAACCTGCTGGTGACGTCATAATATTACAGGTGAGACTCTCCTTAATGAAAATCTCAAGACTGTTACTTATAATTTAAACTTACTGTATAAGTATTTTTGTAAGTTATGAAGGAAATTCAGTTATATGTTTTTGCAGGGTGCCATCAAGTTAGCTATCTACAGTATTAAATTATTCGTAGCTTTTATTATTCTGTTCTTTATCAATTTTTTACGTCGTTTACTTATCTGTTTGCTATATTATCCTCTATATGTACACTGTTGGCTACGCTTGACAGTGTAAGAGTACAGTATCCCACTAGCTACTGAATGATGGTGAAAAAACCCTGAGGTGAACTAGTGGCCAGCCAGAGGGATCACCCAGCCTGTGTGTTGCCACTTACCATATGTGGTCTTCAAAGCTTGGAAACGCGAACGGTTCTATTTTTTAGTGTTATTTTTTTCCTCCCACAAGCCCTTTCCCATATGGCGCAGGTTGGCCTGAACCAAGATCAACACCTTGACTTCCCCGTCATTCACTGCCATTCATCTCTTATTTAACTGCTGTAACAGATGTGCTCTACTGGGATGTAACTCTTCTACAACGAGACTCTAAGATATTCTTCCGTTGAAACCCTCCACCACTCGAGACCAACCTGTTGTCTCTGTGTCCCTCCCTATCTTATACTAGACGTTGCCCGGGTTTGGTTTTGATGACGTGAAGTTAACATCAACCTACAGTACTAAATTTCAGCTCTGTTAAAATAGGGATGAAGCCCAAAAATAGTGACACACAATCATACAAACACACTGTTGGGGAGGGTTGGGCCCCCAGGCTCGAAAATTGTTGAGGTAGTTCATGGTCTGTGTCCATCCTTCCAATAAAATTCCACTTTCTTGATACTTCCGGGGTGTAGAGCATCTCCAGGCCAAATTTCAGCTCTCTGTCTTCAACACTGTAGCCGTCCCTGTGTGTGTGTGTATCGTTAATTCCACTTTCATTTTCACTATGAATAATATATAGTCGGTTATTTAATATAAAAGTGACAAAAGTTACCTGGGGCAGTAACACCTGGTCCTCACGACAGTACTGTAAGTAACGAGAGAAAAATCTCCCCCTGAATGAAGACTATCCACTGCCACTATGGCTTAACATGACCCCTTGTCTCCCTCCACCAGCCTCAGCGAGAAGCAACTCCTCGGGAACTTTAACTGAACTCTGGAATCTATAATCAACAAGTCAGAAGGAAGACAAGTGCTTAAAACCTACCATTGACCTTTAACTCCGGGGCTTTAATCTTTTAGCCGGTTTCAGCCACACTTAAGAGCCTTCTTGGGATACACCTTAAGAGAATAATATGAGAGGTAGGAGGTAGGAGGAGGAGGTAGGAGTTGGAGGTAGGAGGTAGGAGGAGGAGGTAGGAGGAGGTAGGAGGAGGAGGTAGGAGGAGGAGGAGGTAGGAGGTAGGAGGAGGTATAGCTTAAGGCGTATGGGAGGTGGCGCGATACTCCTCAACGATATAAATACATTAATTTATCAACACCAAGAAAGAAAAAAAAAACACTTGGTATTTTATTAAGAGTTAAATGATCTTTCCTATGAGTTTAAAAGCTACAAGAGTAATAGTTTAAAAAAAAAGATGATACTCCTCCCTTAAAGACGTTTATTTATTAAGGAAGAAATTAAAGATATGTGATCCTTACCTTCAGGATTTAATTGATCACCATCCCCTTAAAAATTATACTAATTTATATATCTTAAACCTGTGAAATGTTACCTCCAACACCCCATACACCACCTCATACACACCTCCACACACTCCATATTCCCCCCCCCCCCACATCCACCCCCTCACACACTCCACACCCTCTCCCACCCCCCCCCACACAACCCCCACACTCCACAACCGCAACACCCCCTACACCTACCCTCCCCTCCCCTCTCACAAATACACTTCCGAGCACCAAGTAAACAAACACCAACCAGCGAACAATCAAACACAATAGACAGATCAACTCCCCCCCCCCCCTAGCCTCTGCACCGCCTCCCTGACACACGAGTTTTCTGCTTTGAGACGAAAATCACTATATTTCACTAAGTCGTTTATTTTCTATTATTACCCCCCCGCGTTTTTCTTCGTTAAGCGCTGTCCTCCGCTTATTCCTGCAATTATCTCTTAACGGATGATGGGGAGTGTGACACCAGAGGAAAATACCTGGTTGGCTCCTCTCCATACCCCACCTCCCTGTTTGTTGTTGCTTACCTACCTGCCTTGCCTACCTACCTGCGTGCCTGCCCTCACATTACCCGGCAACAGGACAGTACTGTATTAGGCTGTGTTTATACTGTTGTTACTGTTGCTGTTTTATATTGTTCCTCCCTTTACTGTTGCTGTTTTATACTGTTGTTCCCTTTACTGTTGCTGTTTAATACTGTGACTGTCTTCACTGTTGCTGTTTTATACTGTTCCTCCCTTTACTGTTACTGTTTTATACTGTTCCTCCCTCTACTGCTACTGTTTTATACTGTTGCTTTCTTTATTGTGACTGTCTTATACTGTTCCTCTCTCTACTGTTACTGTTTTATACTGTTCCTCCCTTTACTGTTACTGTTTTATACTGTTCCTCCCTTTACTGTTACTGTTTTATACTGTTCCTCCCTCTACTGCTACTGTTTTATACTGTTCCTCCCTCTACTGCTACTGTTTTATACTGTTGTACCCTTTACTGTTACTGTTTTATACTGTTGTTCCCTTTACTGTTGCTGTTTAATACTGTGACTGTCTTCACTGTTGCTGTTTTATACTGTTCCTCCCTCTACTTTTACTGTTTTATACTGTTGCTCCCTTAAAAATACTGTTTTATACTGTTCCTCCCTTTACTGTTGCTGTTTTATACTTTTCTAGATTTACTGTTGCTGTTTTATACTGTTCCTCCCTTTACTGTTGCTGTTTTATACTGTTCCTCCCTTTACTGTTGCTGTTTTATACTTTTCTAGAATTACTGTTGCTGTTTTATACTGTTGCTTCCTTTACTATTGCTGTTTCATACTGTTCCTCCCTTTACTGTTGCTGTTTTATACTGTTACTTCCTTTACTGTTGCTGTTTTATACTGTTCCTCCCTTTACTGTTGCTGTTTTATACTGTTCCTCCCTTTACTGTTGCTGTTTTATACTGTTCCTCCCTTTACTGTTGCTGTTTTATACTGTTCCTCCCTTTACTGTTGCTGTTTTATACTGTTCCTCCCTTTACTGTTGCTGTTTTATACTGTTCCTCCCTTTACTGTTGCTGATTTTTACTGTTCCTCCCTTTACTGTTGCTGTTTTATACTGTTCCTCCCTTTACTGTTGCTGATTTATACTGTTCCTCCCTTTACTGTTGCTGTTTTATACTGTTCCTCCCTTTACTATTGCTGTTTTATACTGTTCCTCCCTTTACTGTTGCTGTTTTATACTGTTACTTCCTTTACTGTTGCTGTTTTATACTGTTCCTCCCTTTACTGTTGTTGTTTCATCTTGTTTCTTCCTTTCCTCTAATTTTTATTTATTATTATTATTATTATTATTATTATTATTATAAGTAATAATAATAAGGGTAATACTTTTTATACTCTATAATTACAAGTGTTCTTACTATAATAACAATTACTATTGCTATTATCATTACTACAAGAAAGCCACTTAGTGTATCAACCACCAGATGCGCCACGACACACTCGACCTCACCTGGGGAAATTACTTTTTTTCTTAATGAAGTTTTACCTGTATCTGTTATTATATATGTTGTTTTTTTATATATTCGTTAAGTCTCTGATTTATATTATACCTTATATCACTTTTATATTACACTTTATAAGACACTTTTTACATTACACTTTATATAGTTTATATTATTATTCCTGTGACGCTTAATTTCTCATTTTATTAATATTTTCTTGGCGTATTTTTTTACAGGCTCGGTTAGTGTGTTTGATAATCTTGTTTCGTTCTTATTATTTCTTCCCGTTTGGCCATTTTCGTATTTTTCTTTCTTGACATTTTACCTGTATTTATATTTTTTATCATCATCATATTTTTTGGGGGTGGGGTTATTTCACTTAACTCTGCAATGTCAATATTGTAGTTGTTAAAGGGTAATTGTACATTGGTTGTAATTTATTTTCCTTCAAGTCCTGAAAATTAAGGGAAAAAATAAATTCCTTGAAGATTAAACAAGTGAGGAGGAATAATTTAATACACTCACCAAAAAAAAATCAGAAAAAGTCAATTATTGTAAATCATAAAAAAAATATTCCGTAACATATTATCACCAAAAAATTACATTACGTAAAAAAATATAATTATCTTTATATTATTAAAAGAAATACGTATTAAAATGATACGTCGACCATATAATTTTTTTTTAAGTTAATAAAACTACGACAGAAACTTGAAGAATAATATATCCTGGAATTTATAGAAAAAAAAGTCGGAAATTACTGATCAAATTGACAATAAATATTTCCTGGGAAGTGTCAATAGTTGTTACACGTAATGATAATAGTTTGGTTTTGGTTATATTAAGCGAGGAGGATGTTTTGAGAGAGAGAGAGAGAGAGAGAGAGAGAGAGAGAGAGAGAGAGAGAGAGAGAGAGAGTCAACACACGTCAAATGTTAAAGGCCTTTACCCTAGAGTTTACCTTACCGCTTCTCTACCTCTCCTCCCCTCCCATCCCTCCTTCCACCTCATCACCTTCCCGTACCGCCGTCCAAGTGTTGTGACGTTACGACACAACACAAGTTAATTCCTCATCCGATGTCACTAGGTTTCCGATACCTTTATGCTGTGTCGAGTGACGAGAACATCGCGTGTGTTGCTGTGAGGTGTCCCCACAGCACGAAGTCCGCCGTGTCTTAAAAATTGTATCTCGCTGTTATTAGTATCTCTCTTTCTCTCACTCTGTCTCTCACGTTCTTTGTCCTTCTCTCTCTCTCCCTTTATCTATGGCCTATCTATTTAGCTTTAGGTTTCTCTCTAACTCTCTATATCTCTGTCTTTCTCCTTAACTCTCTTTCTTTCTTTTTTCTCTACCAATCGCGAAAATGCTATGCTGTTATACTCCTCTCACCATACACTACAAACACTCAACATAAAGAAAGAAATAAGAGGAAAAGAAAATCACTAAATCCGGCTAATGAAAAAAAAAAGATATTATTTGCTTAGAATTTATCTTCATGGTTATAGTAAATAGAATCGTCTTGAGGGAATTATTTTAATGCGGAATTAAAACTGAAATAAATTATCTTGGTGAAGTAAATAATCCTAGTGAATAATTATTATGGTGAAGTTATTAATTCTAGTGGATAATTACTGAAATTAATAAATATCGTAATGGAGAAAATTAGCTTCGTGAATAATTTTGACATTGGAAAAATATCACATTATAGTCAATTGTTACCCAAAATATATAATGATCATAATGATGTAGTGTTCCTAAACTAAATAATTACCATAATAAAATAAATAATTCTTACTTGTCCAAAAATAATTGTTAATCAAAGTATTATATATTTCCAAGTAAGTAATTATCCAAGTGAAATAAATTATCCCACTGTAATTATCATAACTATTATTGTCATTTAAACGAATAATTGAAATATTAATTATCTTAAATAATTTATAAGAAAAATAAATAATAAAATTAAAAGAAGAATTAAAGTAAAAATATCTTGTGTGAATTAACAAAGACAACAGAGTTACCTGTTCCCTTAATTACTAATAAACTAGAGGTTTACCTTTATGACCAGGTGGAGAAAGGCGACTCCTATTAACAAACAAACACATAAACTAAAGACTTGATTTTTATTAGTTATTTCTAAGGAATGATTAACTACATTTAAGCCTCTATAAATGGTGCATATATGAACGTAAATAAACAATAAATATTTATCTTAAAATTCTATCGATATTTACCTTAAAAATCAATCAATATTTATTTAAAAAATCGATCAATATTTAATTATTTTTTTTTAAATATTTACCTTAAAATTCAATCAAAATTTACCTTAAAAATCAATTAAAGTTTACCTTAAATATCAATCAAAATTTTCCTTACTCATATTAAATATAAACACCATGAACATTATAAACATCACGGAGCTGCAACATTGACTCGTCGTCCTTAAGTGTGACAAGGATTCGTCGTTCCTCTGCCGGCCATCTTGGAATTTTGTATCCCCCTTTACCCCCCCCCCTCCCCTCACACCCTCCTCCCCTCACACGCCTCCCCTCACCCCGGTCTACAGCCAGTCTCCTCGCTCATGTCTTTGTGTATTTTCAGAAATTTTTCGAGGGGGGGAAGAGAAATTACTGAGAATGACCTTCAAAATTCGGTTTAGCTAAGGTTAGGTTAGATTTGGTTAGGTTAAGTTAGGTTGTGTTAGGTTAGGTTAAGTTATGGTTAAAGTTAGGTTGAATTTATGTTAGGTTACGGTTAAGTTATGTTATGGTTAGTTTATTTTGCGGGTATGTTAGATTAAGGTTAGGTTAATTTTTGTATATGTTAACTTAAGGTTAGTTTAAAGTTATCTTAGGTTAAGGTTTGGTTGATATTACGTTAATTTATGTTGAGGTTAATTTTATGTTAGATTATGGTTAGGTTAGGAAGTTAAAGTTTGCTTTGTTTGTTTCCGTTTTATAGCTTATCTAGTTCTCATTATATTCCTACATATGTTAAATTTTGTGTCATGTAACAATACTTCATTAACTTGTGCGTCCTATCCTATGTTAAAAAATTTCTTACATAATTAATGATATAATATAAAGGAATAACACAAATACAACACAATAACTGACTGACTGGACAATGTTAAGTAATCTTCCTTGTGTCATTGTTGGTTGAATGATTTGTATTTTAAGTGTAATTGTAAGTCAATCCATTAAAATATATATACACACACACAGGTGATGGAAGGCCAATTGATCTGTTTTTTTCCTTGTGGTGTTGTTGTTGTTGTTGTTATTTTTGTTGTTGTTGTTGTTGTTGTTGTTGTTTTTTTGTTGTTGTTGTTGTTGTTGTTGTTGTTGCCTTGTTGGAGAGAAGCTCGACAACAGTCATTACTTCATCTCTCTAACAACTTTCTTTTGGTCGATCAATTTTGTAAACAGTTGATCGTGAATCTTTATTGATATTTTTTTTTTTACTTCTCCACCTGTGTTTGTCTTACCTGTTGACTGGTACTTCATCACCTGGTGTTTACCTGTTCTTTAAAGCTTGGCGGTGACCTCAGTTCATTTCTTTTAACTGTTTGTATATGTATACGTGTAAAGTATGTATACATGTATAAGACACTGTCCACTATAGTAGTTGAGTCACTGTCAGGTGGGTAATTACGCACCAGGGTCACCTCCCAGTCACTGTCACCCCTCCCTGATGACAGTGTCCAGGCGGTGCTTAATATAAATACTTCCCCTGATGTACTTTCCGTAATGATATATTTCTTTAACAGTGAAACTCTTTATACAACCCTGGCCTGGGTCCTCCTCGTCTAATAATGAAAAATAAAAAAGTCGCCAAGATTTACGAGATCCATTTCCCTCGGTATGTTCCTATTAACGATACAATAACAGTAAGTCGGTGTTAGTGAGATAGCTACACGGACGGCTGTATAGTACCGCTGCCCTAACTCTACCCGTTACTTAATTCATGGATTGGTTAAGACAGGGATTAGCTAAGATAGGATTAGTAACAGTGATTACCAGGGATAATCTAATATATTTCTTAATGATAAAAAAAAATGTATATAATTGCAGTAATATATTAACACTGGCACTGGATAATAGAAAGGGGAAGTCTATAAATCCATAAGACATTACAACCGGGAATTAACATAGACACCGACAGAACACTGTACTAAAATGTCTCCGTAATACAACACAGACATACAGTCCAAGTCTAATTTCTTCACATAAAAATCACTTTGAATTTTTCCTATATATTCATTTAAAATATCTATCTCAATATGCTGATTAATTTGTCTATATTGTTATCACTCCTTCTACCTACACGTAAGGTATATCTACTCATCTATTTAAACTATTTTATAGACTGTAAAAATTTCTACACCTGATAAAGACGAAAGACTCACTAAAAGAATTAAAACAACATTGTTATAGGTAGTGAAGAAGAATCCAATCCATTGTTTGTTGACGTTGGGGACGACAAGAAGGATTGGAATACGACTTAGGGTCACCCGAAGATTAATCCCCCCCAGTTTATATCACCTGATGATTAAACACACCCTGACTCTACCTGGGTTGGGTTAAGTTTGGTTAGGTTAGGTTGATCCAAGATTTGTTCTGTAATATCAAATTATTTCGTTTGAGAAAAATTACATAAATTAAGTGTTATTATGACGACTGTAAATACTGAGCTGTATGAAGGTTAATTCGTTGGTGATTTATAAAGATTAATGGTTGGTTGTTTAATAAATGACGTGACATGGTCAACACTCGTCTTACCTGAGGTTACTTCACCTGTAACTGTTAGGTCAAGTGAGGTCTCGCTACCTTATCGTCTTGTGTTGTGTCTCGCTCTTACTCCTGTTTGTTCTCCTCAAGATGTGAAGACACGAGAGTCCTTCACGCGTTTGTCTTTTGTTTTTCTTTGTTGTTTACCTGCGCGCACGTGTGTGTGTGTGTGTGTGTGTGTGTTCTACTACAGCCAGGAACACATCGGCCCTCACAAGGATATAATCGATGACATAAAATATTCCCCTTGTTATTGTTAGTGAACTTTTTTCCCATGACAATCGCCTTAAAGGGGAAAATACTAAGGCGACTTCTTATATTTTTCCCAGGACAGAGGACGAATAGTGTGTAGATGATTCATACCCTACTGATGGATAGTCTCATTTTCTGCTTGATACCGAGAGAGAGAGAGAGAGTATGGTAGGTAGAGGGAAGAAGAAAAATGAAAATGACAGAACATATTTGTTTAGCTGTTACAATAGGTTTTTTTTGACAGGTCCATATATATTCATCTTCATTTAACTTTGTTTTTATGTTATCTAACTCTCCATACATCCAGTGGAAGCCTCACAAGTCCACCATCATCCCCGGTTGATCCACCTATAAACTGCATCTGTTTATTTTTAATCCATCTCAATCCACCTTGATTCTATTTTCATTCCTTGTTAATCCACTCAGACTGGTCAAATGGTCAAGGTCTATCTTAGCCCTATCCACTCTTGACTGTCACGACCTATCTAACCTCGATCCACTTTGCCTGTCACGAACTATCTTAGCCCTATCCATCCTAACACTCTCGGCCATCCAAAGCCTGATCCACCGTGCTCACCTGAGCCTCACCTGGCCGCCTCCACCACACAACACAGTGTTGATGTGTGGTAGTTGTAACACGTCTGTCTCCCTGTGTGTGTGTGTACCTCTTGTGGCCGTTTATTATGAAGACGGCGCCGTGCCTACGTGATTGATTCCTGCAGATGGCTAGACTCAAGGTGTCGGTGGTGTGCCCTGGGGGGGTAGAGGGGAGGGGAGGGGGGTGGAGGAGGGTTTAAGAACTTCAGACATTCCTCAGGACTCCCGAAGTTCGATCCCTCTTCCACCACCACCATGTTTCTCACTACGCACTGGGTGGCCCGCGTTGATATAGTGAGGAATGCCTCTTTCACTGAGACACCACACCCTCCCAGCACCTCCTCCACGGCCACGCCTTCTCCTTGTTCGTCATCTTCTCCTCTTCCCATTCTTCCTCCTCCTTCTTCTCTTTTCTCTCAACCGTAAATAGAGTAAGACTGTCCACTAAATAATAAGATAGATTAAAACACAAGGAACTTATCTGTAACAATGAGGAAAAGTGTGACCCCTTCTGTCAGGTGTTAACATTTACTCTACACGTCACACTCACCTCTAACCAATCACACAGCAGGTCCTCGAAATTTGATGATCATTACCACATTTAATCTATTTCTTTACCTGTATATTCACTTATCTCGCTATTTTCATTTATCTACTTTGTTTTTATTCTCTCTTTGTATTTTCCATTTGGGTGTTTGTGTTTTTAAATCATTATTAAATATTTCGCCCATATTAGTTTCCTCCGAGGTGATGATACACGTTACTCGTCCTTAATGTAATGACGATGACAGTGATGACGTGATGATATTCTGACATCACCGAGAAACTCATCGGCTTTCGACTCATCACCTGGTTGTCTGGTGTGTGTGTGTGTGAGATCATTATACACAATTATGATGTGGTATATCTCGACTTTAGCAAAGCCTTCGACAGAGTCCCCCACGAAAGACTAATTAGAAAGGTAGAAGCACATGGCATCAAAGGTGACATCCTTAAATGGATTAGGGCGTGGTTACAGGACAGGAAACAGCGAGTGAGCATTAACGGCACTAAGTCCCATTGGAGCAACGTCACAAGTGGTGTTCCCCAAGGCTCAGTACTTGGACCATTATTATTTATTATATACATAAACGACATAGATATCGGCATAGACAGCAACATAAGTAAATTTGCTGATGACACTAAAATAGGACGTGTTATTAAATCTGACGAGGACTTGGCAAAACTACAGGAAGATCTAAACAAATTTTTCGAATGGTCTGAAAAATGGCAGATGAAACTCAACGACGACAAATGTAAAGTACTCAGTATAGGAGATGTAAACAGGGAAACCAGATACCAGATGAACAACGATGCCATAGATAAATCCGACTGCGAGAGAGATTTAGGAGTAATGATAAGTAGGAACCTTAAACCAAGTAAACAATGTGTTTTTGCTCGTAACAAGGCTAATAAAGTGCTTGGTTTCATACAAAGGAGTGTTAGTTACAAGACTAGCGAGGTCATCCTAAAACTGTATCTTGCTCTTGTGAGACCACACCTGGACTACGCAGTTCAGTTCTGGTCACCGTATTACAGAATGGATATAGAATCCTTGGAAAGAATTCAGAGGAGAATGACAAGACTAATCCCGGGTATTGGGAACCTTGAGTATAGAGACAGGTTAAAGCATCTTAATTTGCACTCCCTCGAGAGACGTAGAGCGAGGGGCGACCTGATAGAGGTGTATAAGTGGAAGGCAGGGCTAAACAAAGGGGACATTACAAAGGTACTCAAACTATCCAACCAGGAGCGAACTCGTAACAATGGTTTTAAATTAGATAAATTTAGATTTAGGCGTGAAATCAGTAAACACTGGTTTGGAAACAGAGGAGTGGATGAATGGAACAAGTTACCAAATATCATCATTAACTCGAATACGCTGAATAGCTTCAAACATAGGTTGGATGCTTATATGAGCAATAGGGGTTGGGTGTAAACGGGACTGCCCAGTATGGGCCAATAGGCCCGCTGCAGTTTCCTCCATTCTTATGTTCTTATGTTCTTATTATTCCTTTTGTGGACAAAATTTAAATCTCTCGGTTGGGTCAATTTATAACACAATCAATTATAATTTGTTCAAGTTGGGTAAATATTAATCAACTTCCTGTGTAGTCAGTCACGAAACAACGCTCCTTCACACTCGTATTTCATTCACAAATGACTAAGAATACTTAAGTCTCTCTTTCGTTTTACTTGTTGATATAATCATTCCTGAGCTACAGGAGTACTTTATACAACACCCACCTCCATCTCTTGCATCGTATAAGAGATAACTAAAGTACCAGTATCGAAAAAAGGTTCAGGCATCGTAGAGGGAATGATATCGTTAACTGTGGCTATCGTAATGGGCGGAATAACACGATGCTATTGGCTGCTCTCGAGTAAGGTGGCAACTCACGCCAGGTAATGTTATTTTTTTTTTACTCAACATATGACCTTCACCAATGACCTTACATAACCCTTAAATTATACCAGTTCAAATGATTACGTCACGATTTCTATATACATAATTATAGTGTTGACATTATTATACATCTATAACCAAGGATGGGTAGATAACTCTTTTTTTTCCTCGACTAATACAATAGATATACACACATATGTTAGATTAGTGAGATAAGAGTTTTCAGAGTCGACTTACCTGTTGATAGGGGCAATTAACCTCCCTAGAGAATCAGTACTGTGGGTGGCTGTACAACTGATAGAGAGTTATGCTATGGGTAGATATCAGGGGAGGGTATCGTTCCGGTTAGATAATGAGGAGCAATCGTAATACTTGTCACAGAGGAGAAGTATCGATGGCATAACAGTATCGTATAGTGGCAGAGAGGGACAACCATAAGATCACCATACTACAGGAGCAGGATGGTGTGATGGTAGACATGTGGGTATGGTGGAGAATGTGAGTGTGAACGTTAGAGGAGTGTGTGGGTGTGAATGCTAGAGGGAAGTGTGGGTGTGAACGTTAGAGGGGAGTGTGGGTGTGAACGTTAGAGGGGAGTGTGGGTGTGAACGTTAGAGGGAAGTGTGGGTGTGAACGTTAGAGGGGAGTGTGTGGGTGTGAACGTTAGAGGGGAGTGTGTGGGTGTGAACGTTAGAGGGGAGTGTGTGGGTGTGAACGTTAGAGGGGAATGTGGGTGTGAACGTTAGAGGGAAGTGTGGGTGTGAACGTTAGAGGGGAGTGTGTGGGTGTGAACGTTAGAGGGGAGTGTGGGTGTGAACGTTAGAGGGTGTCACAACGCAGTAAAGATTATTCGTCAGTGTAAAGCAGAAGGGCGGTGCGACAGTACGCAGCAAGAGGACCGTAAGACAGCTGACCTGAGAAAGAAGATGCAACAGTGAGCGACAGAGGACTTCACAGGACAGTGGGACAGTGAGTCGGTCGTAGGGAGGTGTGACGGTCGTAGGGAAGTGTGACGGTCATAGGGAGGTGTGACAGTCGTAGGGAGGTGTGACGGTCATAGGGAGGTGTGACAGTCGTAGGGAGGTGTGACGGTCGTAGGGAGGTGTGACGGTCGTAGGGAGGTGTGACGGTCATAGGGAGGTGTGACAGTCGTAGGGAGGTGTGACGGTCGTAGGGAGGTGTGACGGTCGTAGGGAGGTGTGACGGTCGTAGGGAGGTGTGACGGTCGTAGGGAGGTGTGACGGTCGTAGGGAGGTGTGACGGTCATAGGGAGGTGTGACGGTCGTAGGGAGGTGCGACAGTGTACTTCAGGGGCAGTAAGCCGGGGCCAGTAAGCTGTTGTTCTACAGCAGTACGTTATCAAGACACTGGCCAGGTCACCCCGGCCTGGCCAACGCTCCTCAGTCATAGATCATTCAACTTTATTACCTGCTCGTTCTTTTAGTACTTTTATTCGAGAATTATTCCGATAATATGCAATAATTTAGCGGGAGACAATGGTAGTGTCCATTAGCAACGCTTGCTTTACCTGTTGCTGAGAGAACTGGAAATAATTTCTCTGTGGGATTACTCTCCGGGCGTCTTGCCATTACGGTGCTTGATTACATGAATTCACTGGCCATCGTTGCCGGCCCGGTCATTAATGGGTTATGTATTGAGCTTGATATTTTCATTCATTAAGTTCAATTTCGTGACATTCCAGCGTGGAGAGGTTCACCGGCCTCAGGTGTCTGGTGGCGATGTCGGGCGTGGCAATTTGCACCGCCATTTTCCTTTTATCATCCCTTTCTCTTTGCTCGAAGACTCGTGTGTGTTGATGCATTAGTGAACACCGGAAAAATTTGATGACAGTGTAGTAGAAGCGGACGAATAAACGAAAAAATCCAGAAAAAAAGGCGAGTTTGGTAATGTTTGTTTAGCTAAGAGTTGACATGAGGCGGAGAGTTGGGAGCGGTTGGCTACCTCCAGCACTGAGCCACCCGGCCTCCACCCCGTCCCTGCCTCCCGCTCGCTGTCCCTCCACCACGATACCAAATACCCTAAGATGAGTAACTTTCCCGCTCTCTGTGGCTTCGTGTTGGTATTGCAGATGATGTGAGACAGTGGTTGTGGGGATGGGAGAGGCAAGGGGGGACGCTCCCAGGCTGATTGTGACCATATACGGTGACCCCATCACTAGCCGGAGGTGAAGAGGTGTGAGGTGAGTCTACTTTATTCAACTCCCTGCCCATCAACGCCTCACTCCGCGCTCCAGCCATCATACCTGCGACCTGTACGATTAACTTTCCTCGGTGAAGTGTTTGGGTAATGTTAAAATATCGCCATAAAAGGGGTGTTGAGGGTCTGGTGTCTGGAGAGAGGGGAGGGGGGCTGACAGAGGGGAGGAGGGGGAGGAGGAGTACGGTAGGTGGTAGACATTGACGAACGGAAGACGAGGTGACGACGGCTCGGGGGTGTGTTGGTGGGGGTGGTTGTGTGGGGCAGGGAGGAGAAGGAGGGGGTAGAAGAGGATGGGGGATGCGGGGAGCTCACGACCCGGCGCTGATTACCCGTCTCTCTCTAATTTATGGGCCATAAATCTTGAGATGTGATATTAACCTTCGAGTCAGGAACAGTCAGTCTGAAATTCAATGATCGAGCATGAAATTTAGTCGACACCGGCAATGACACGAGAGGCCTGGGAGAGGAGTGTGGCACCGGTCGGCACAGGACGCAATTACCTACCCTGCTAAGACCTCCCCTTCCTCCCTCTCCTCCTCGTTTCCCAGGTGCCCCTTAGCTGAGGGGCAGGCGGGAAACATGGCATCACAATTTGGCATTTCGTACCCTCAGCTTCCCCCCCCCCCCCTAGTTACGATGATCAGCAGCAGCACTAAGGAGGAGGAGGAGGCAGGGTGGGGAGGAGTGATAGAGAGAGCAACAGCATCGACAGTTGGAAAATAAACAGCAGCACTAACGTTCAGTAGAGAAAACAACAGGGACGATATGAGTATGTAGCAGCAGCAATAATAGTAGCAGTAATAACAGAGTTGTGTAGCAGTAGTAGCAGAAGTAGCAGCAGATGTCGGAGGCAGGGGAGAATTAACCTGACTGACGACGGAGGTCCTACGTAATTTCCTGTTTATAAAAAAGGGGGGAGAGGCTTCCAACCTCCTCCCTCCATCCTTGACAGTGAGCCACACCACTTGTCTGACAGTGAGCCACACCACTCGTCTGACAGTAGGCCACACCACTCTTCTGGCACTGAGCCACACCATTCTTCTGACACTGAGCCACACCACTCGTCTGACATTGAGCCACACTATATGATGACACTGAGCCACTGTAGGTAGTAGGCAACTACCAAACAGGGAGGTACTGTCGCCTGGGAAGATATTGGAAGCATAATGTATTGTCTAATGGTAGACCCTGCTGCCATATGGCATCACGAAAATTGTGACCAAGTCCCAGGTTGGTGATCTGACTTTCTGCCTCATTTACACACAATTGCAGGGTCTCAATTGTTTCTCTTACACTGACAACACAACATACATACTGTATATTGTTTCTCACTTTTGATTTATTTTTTTTCCATTTTTTGTATTTATTATTATTATTATTATTATTATTATTATTATTATTGTTATTATATTTTCGCCCCCCGGCCCTGATGTGGGTCAGTGCCCTGTGCCCGGGTGGGCTAATACCCGAAAAAAAAACTTCCTAACATGCTGCCGAAATATATATACAGTAGATGGAAAAAAATAGATAAGTAAATATGTAGATAGAGAGACAATAGAAAAATAGATGTAGAAAATAGATGCGTAGAAATGTAGATGAACAAATGGATAAAATAGAGAGATAGGTGGATAGAGTAATCAATAGAGAGGGGGATGTAGGTAGAGAGATGAATAGATACATTAACCATGAGATGTTTGAACAGACAGGCAAATAACTAGACAGACAGATAAATGTTCTTATTGTATGAAGATTGGTCGTTTTTATTGTTAATTACCGAGAACTTGATGTACTGTGTGAGTGTATCTCTCCAAGATCCCCATTAGTTAAGGAATCCTGTTGGTCCAATGTATTATAATTGTTATTAATATTGGTAATACTTGTATTGTTATTCAGTTTATTATTATTACTATTATTATTATTTTATTGTTATTATTATTGTTGTTATTATTAGTAGTAGCGTTTGTATTATTATTATTATTTTCATCATTATTATTGGCATTATTATTATTATTATTATTATTATTATTATTATTATTATCATCATTATTATTATTATTATTACAGTATTATTATTATTATTATTATTATTATTATACTGAATTAGAAAGTGACATCATACAGTGCTCATAAGAGTGTAAGGGAGACCATTAGACTGTTGTGCGTACAGAGACAGTCAGTCAGTCACCTCTGGCGGTCACCACGCCCGTACACTCTCCCCGTGACAACACCGGCCTGGTGCGTCGCCACTTGCAACCTTACCTGACTGTTCTCTTCATCCAGCAAATCATCCATATTATAGTTATTTATTAATTGTTAACCCTTTTTTAATGTAATTGTATTTTCGTACCTCAATTTTCTGTTTTCTTAAGATAACTTTCTATTTGGTTATTTTTTTCCTAACTGCCTCTCTTCATGTCTCTGTTTGCTCTGTTTCTCCTTCACACCGCAAGCGTCACCACCACTACTTGGTATAGCGAATCTGAACACCAGACATACTGACAATCTTTTTTTTCCTCTCAGATAAAATCAAGAAAACCCGGCGTACCCTCCCTCAGCGGCGTCTCTACACAATACGTGGCCAGAATTTTATCAGAAAGACGATAATATTTTTTTCTTAACATTTTTGTTGGTAATATAATCGATTACCCCGTCATAAAATCACCTTAATATTACTAAAAGTAAATATATCCCGAGTAAAGGTTGTGTGTCATCTAGCAGTGTGGTTAGGTGAGGTCTTCTTGATGAAACGGTCCTCGGAAATATTTTAGCCCCGCAGCCCCTGACGTAAACAAAAACCACTGTGCCCACAAGCTTCTCTGGCCACTTGAGACAGGATACCAGACGATTTCAAGTCCGAGTTTTGTTATAATGTTTTAACTACGAACATCATTTATATTTTGTATCACATTTTATTTTCTAGTGTGAAGATGTCAATTTTATATTGTTTAATTTTAAAGAGGAAAAAAGATAGACGAGTAGTACCAGCCAGCTTGAATGTTCACTGCCTATTGACAACATCCAAAATGTCTAATATCTTATATCCACCTGATTTTTTCTGGTTTTTTTCTCCATTTCTGGTGGAATGTGGTCTAGGATCACCCTGGTCCAGTGTGGATCTGTTATGTTTTCCTTCCTGCAGTAATGCTCGTCCACTACCATGTCAGTCCCTTTACCCCTACAGTAATATACTAATGCTAGTATAAGATATCACGTAAGTTATCACTCATATATTTCTTACACTCTACCTTCATGTTTTGTCTAGTGCACATTCCTCCGCGCTTGTCTTGAGCAGTGGGAAGTTTATTTATCAATCCTGCATTCAGTTGTCAAGGCTCACGTCCAACGGTGGTGGCGGCATTAATCAAATGTGTTTCCTTTATTTTTAGTGAACGGATCACGTCGCTGTTAAATATATGATCAACTTTCCGAAAGACACCTCAGTCGTTCTATTAATTAGACCACTTCCCTGTCAGTCATTACTTCCCACTTGTGTCCCTTAATATATATATATATATATATATATATATATATATATATATATATATATATATATATATATATATATATATATATATATATATATATATATATAAAATAGTTTTGTCCTTGTTGTTTACAAGATGGGAGGGAACACTGAGACAGATAGAGCATAATTTAGTCTCGGTCAACTAACTCCGTCTGCCAGACCCGCCTCCTTATACCTGCCACCTTTAGTTCTGAAGTTGGTGTTGGTAACTGTGTCGAGCGTCTTACAAATATTGCCACGGTGTCATCAACAAAACCAAGAAGGTTTAAGTAGTCGCCGTGAGTACCTGAACCTATTTCTCCCCCGTCACGTAATATAAGAATATCCTTCAGTACTGTTGTAAAACGCACCGACAGGATGGCGTCACCTCACACCTCTGTTGCATATGTCTAAACGTCTTCGTGGTCTCTGTGTCACCTGCCTATAGAAGTAACTTACCCGTATAGATCGTTAATATTGCTTCTAAGAGTTTTTCCAATATCCTGATTCGATTTGACTTAAAACAGACACTTTAATTACCGAATTCAATCCTTTATCACAGTCAGTGAATTCTTAACTAATCACAGTCGTCTTTTGTTACATCTCTGGTAAACATCCCTGACAGCTATAGCAGGTCTGTGGCACGGTGGCTGCTACTGCAGTCTATCTTATCTCTCGAAGGATTAAATTAGAGTTTTGTATGGAGGCAGTTGGTAAGGATTTTGTTACAGAATTCACATATTGGCTCGTAACTAGTTTTTGTTGTTGTTGTTGTTGTTGTTGTCTCAGGGTGCCTTAACAGTCACGACACACCGATCACAAGTCTTGGAGTCTTATAAAGAGACTGTCATCAAACATGTCCCTGTATGTGTGGCAGAACCCTGTGTGGTGGTGACGCATCAGGTCCTGTGTGTTGTCTTACTGAACACTTGTGTGACGATGATGGTGTTCCTACATGGTGGCACTCTTGGTTGTTATATGTAGTTTGTATAATAATAATAAATAGTAATAATAATAATAATAACAATAATGAATAATATTAATAATCGTACATCATTCAGTAATTTATAGTTCCACAATTTACACAGCAGATACCATACAAATGTTTTAAAAAATAACATTAAACGTAAAATAGAAATAGAATTAAATGGCCAAAAAAAAGTTTCATAGGGAATAAACGATTTATATTTGTTAAAGAAATTGCGATATTAATAACTGAATTATATATATATATATATATATATATATATATATATATATATATATATATATATATATATATATATATATATATTTCATGTAGATCCACAATGAAAACGTGGATAAGATAAATCTTGATAAAATCACACGGGAAAAGGGAAACAAAGGAGCACCTTAGCTTTCGTCTTTATTCAAGACATCTTCAGAGGCCTCTGAAGATGTCTTGAATAAAGACGAAAGCTAAGGTGCTCCTTTGTTTCCCTTTTCCCGTGTGATTTTATCAAGATACATATATATATATATATATATACATATATATATATATATATATATATATATATATATATATATATATATATATATATATACATATACACCAAACAAATATAATAGTACTAATAATGTTATTCAGCTGGGCGTCTCCGTTAACTGAGGCGGCGTCTCTGTCCGTAAGTGTAATTCTTGCCGCTGTTGCTGCAGCTTTGGC
Source organism: Homarus gammarus (assembly GCA_958450375.1). Taxonomy (NCBI): domain Eukaryota; kingdom Metazoa; phylum Arthropoda; class Malacostraca; order Decapoda; family Nephropidae; genus Homarus; species Homarus gammarus. The sequence goes on from CAUDMG010000459.1 coordinate 513,992, forward strand.
CGGCCGACCTTACCATTGGTACTGTGTCTGGCGTGATGGTCCCAGCAGTGGTTGTGAGGAGCTGAGAGTCACGGGGGGCTGCAGTTAGGACTGTGTATTACGAGTGTTAGAATTAACAAGTGCTGGAAATAAGGAGTGGTAAGAGTAGCGGGTGATGGACTCTAGTAAGAATAACATCAATATATACAAGAGTCCAGACAGACAGTGTTGTGTTTGGAGGTGATCCATCATAAAGGGACTTTAGATTAACTCTATTATATTTGTTTCTGTTATAAACACTTAAAGTAACCGGTGGAATGATGGAACTTAAGATGATTATAAATTAAGTCTGTTTACTGTACAGACAAAAATACTGCCCAGATGTTATGGTGCATTTTTACCCTTTAACTATTAAGGTCTTTAAGCACGTGTTCAAGGTTGTACAGATACTTGTCATGAACATTTAAAACACAGTTAAGACATGTCTGGTGGCTTAACTGCCCAGACATGCAGATAAAGTTCAGATTTATGGTCAGTATACACAACATAAGGCTACCTATTTTTTCTATGTTGTTTTAAAAGTAGTATTAAATGGTATTACGTGGCAGATATATCAGGTTACGTAGTAATAATTTCATAGAAGATCCTTGACGAGAAGTAGTAGAAGAATAAAGGCGAAAAGATCGTTTACAATGTCCTCAACAACAGCAAAATTATAATTCTTAGGTTCTAAAAGTCTCAGTCTATAGCGATAATATTTTAAGAAAACAAAGAATCATGGATTATGCATAACCTATATCAGAGGGGGATCACCCAAAGCTTAACCTAACCTAACACCTTCCCACCAAGTACCGTCCGGCTGGTTACTCTTCAGGTGGAATAAGCTTGAGCGGAGAATGTGAAGTGACGATCAATAAACTGACACCATGAGAGAGGACTGAGAGCAACATATGTGTGTCTGTCTGAGAAGGAACATGATAGACTAAAGAGGACAACTATACCAGCATTCACTCATAATGTGAAACAGAATGACTGCCGGTAAATATTCCCAAATAATCTCCAAAATATATAATAAAACATAATAAATGATAAATAAAAAACAAAAGAACATCACAGTAAAACAAGATTAATGGTGACAGTAGACAATATATATCGTAAGAGGAACCATACTAAGAAAACCCGCCAAAACTGACCCTGCAAAACACAGTAAGAAATAGGGGACCAATTTTCCAGAGACGAGTGAGATTTGGTACTGACAGAGGCACTTAGGAATTAAATTAGATATGAGTTTGTGGTGGTGGATAGAGGGAGTGCTTATGGATGCATGGAGAAGTATGGATGGAAGGATAGATGATGAAGGTGGAAGAATGGGTCGTTTAGGTAGAGAGGTGCACAATGGAGGTGGAATTACAGGAGGTGGAGTTACAGGATGTGGAGTTACAGGAGGTGGTGACGTAACAGAAGGTGTAGAGAGGCTGAGGGATAGATAATAGGGAGGTATGTGGAAGGGTGGAAGAGGGTGTGTGTGTGTGGGTGGAGGATAAGGAGGTAGGGCTTGCAACAGCGGTGAGTATGTCGGGGTGTAGTAGTAGTGTGGGTGGAGGGGATGGGTAGGTAGGTGGGTGGGTAGAGAGGGGGCCTTGGATTGATGGGTGGAAGAAGATGAAGTACCGGGCTGTGTGTACTCTCAAGGAGATGATGATGATTATGAAGCCCCTCCGGCCCCCAGTGCTTTTAAGCTGAGATACTTCTCAAAACACACCTTCCTTCGCTACCTCCTGTCGACCAGCCTCTGTGTGCACCAGGGTCCCTTGTGTGGACCAAGGGTACCTTGTGTGGACCAGGGTCCCTTGTGTAGACAAAGCCTCTGGTGTGGATCAAGGTTCCTTGTGTGGACCAGGGTCCCTTGTGTGGACAAAGCCTCCTGTGTGGATGAGGGTCCCTTGTATGGACCAGGGTCCCTTGTGTAGACAAAGCCTCTTGTGTGGACCAGGGTCCCTTGTATGGACCAGGGTCCTTTGTGTGTACAAAGCCTCCTGTATGGACCAGGGTCCCTTGTGTAGACAAAGCCTCTTGCGTGGGTCAGGGTTCCTTGTGTGGAGAAAGCCTCTTGTGTGGACCAGGGTCCCTTGTATGGACCAGGGTCCTTTGTGTGTACAAAGCCTCCTGTATGGACCAGGGTCCCTTGTGTAGACAAAGCCTCTTGCGTGGGTCAGGGTTCCTTGTGTGGACAAAGCCTCTTGTGTGGACCAGGGTCCCTTGTATGGACCAGGGTCCTTTGTGTGTACAAAGCCTCCTGTATGGACCAGGGTCCCTTGTGTAGACAAAGCCTCTTGCGTGGGTCAGGGTTCCTTGTGTGGACAAAGCCTCTTGTGTGGACCAGGGTCCCTTGTATGGACCAAGGTCCCTTCTGTGGACAAAACCTCTTGTGTGGACCAGGCTGCTTCGTGTACTTCATGTGGACCACGGTACTTCATGTGGACCATGGTACTTCGTGTGGACTAGAGTTTTATTCTCTCCCTCACACTCCCTATGTCGCCTCAGCTTGTAAGAGCCTGACAGAGCTGACTGCCAGGTAATGATCTCTTCCCTCCCCTTCTCCATCCTCCCTCCCCTCCCCTCCTCCCCTCCCCCTCCTCCCTAGTCCCTACACTCCCTCTACCATCATCCACATCTCCCTTACTCCCCCTCCCTCCTTCTCCTCCAGGCTAGGAAATGTCCGGCCTATTACCCAATACCCATCTCGTTTTGGTCACCCCCACCAGTCACCTTCACCAGTCACCTTCACCAGTCACTCCCACCAGTCACCTTCACCAGTCACTCTCACCAGTCACCTTCACCAGTCACCTTCACCAGTCACTCCCACCAGTCACTCCCACCAGTCACCTTCACCAGTCACTCCCACCAGTCACCTTCACCAGTCACTCCCACCAGTCACTCCCACCAGTCACCTTCACCAGTCACTCCCACCAGTCACCTTCACCAGTCACCCCCACCAGTCACCTTCACCAGTCACTCCCACCAGTCACTCCCACCAGTCACCTTCACCAGTCACTCTCACCAGTCACCTTCACCAGTCACTCTCACCAGTCACCTTCACCAGCCCCTCCCTCTTACCAGACCCTGAGGCATATATTACACAAAGGCCTAAATACAAATAAATAAATAGTTCCTGACCGCACGCCTTACAGTGTCCGCAGGAGATAAGATAATGAACAAGAACGATCAGAAGATGACAGAAACATTAACACTGTCAAGTTTACTCACAGTTCACACTTACACTAAAAATCTAAAATGGCGACAATTTTTCAAGATGGCCACTGTCAAAAGGGTCCCTGTTGAATTGTATTTCTAAACGAGAATTAAAGAAAATATCACCCGTGTGTTTATATTTGTAATTTTTTCTGCTACATTCACTTGTTATCACGTAGTTAACTTATCCGTATGCTGGTTCGTTATAAAAAATATCATCATGTATCGGAAGTATGGCGACGGGAAGTTATTCGTCTTGGTCAAATTATCTTTCAAGTGATCAAACTGTATGACCTTGGTGACACATAGTCATGGTACATTAAATTGATCAGTTTGTCTTCATGATCATGTTGATTTTAGGATCCGTGTTCTTCATCTGGGTCTGTGATGACGTGTGGCCCTTCAGTAACCTCTGTGGCTTTACTTCCTTCACTCAACACCACCCTGAAACATCCTAACATCAGCGACAAACTCTCGACTGTGTGATGTTATATACGAGGAGTTTTAGCAATAAATTCTGAAGTCTTGACTCGCCACCATCCTGAAATATCACATCATCATCGACAAACGAGGAGGTTGAGGAGTAAGTACTGAAGTCTTGTCTTGTTACAGACTATGATACGTTACCTGGAGCTCAACGAGGTAATAAAAGCGAGATTTTCCTGATATAAGCAATTCAGAGGTGACAAGACTGAGGGATGATTACAGCTTATTCTCGTGTCCATTCACCTCATAGCAGACAGTGTGACTTGCATAAATTCTTCCCTGCAAGAGATCCAGCAGCCATTTCCCGTCTCTCAGTGACTGTGGCAGGCTGCACATACGTCAAACGTCCCACCTTCGGGAAATGCTTGAAGCTGGAGTGACAATGGCGGATGTTGTACCATTGACGATTAACCATATCGTAAATGGGTCTGTACTGGTGAACAGTCTGCCGCCACACACACACACACACACACACACACACACACACAAGATTTCCTATAATATATATCAAAGACTTTCTCCCTAAACAATGTCCTCATGACAACGAGAAGAGGAGAATCGTGTGAATGTTTATATACCTGACAGCCTGAAGGTAAGGGTGACGAGCGAGTGATAGGGGCAACACAAAAGTGACTGGAAAAAAAGAAAATCTCAAACAAACTGACGCAGCTTCCTCCACGATGGTAATAAGAGAGCAGAAATGTTCCATCTTAGCACACACAATTGGGGGCATGAATCCCTCACTGTGATACAAGGAAATAATTAGTTCAGTAACCAGGTAATCTGTCATGAGAACCTCGCTCCCTCTTACTCATGAAGGGGAAGATGTGTACAATTTTGTTCCTTTCTAGACCTGCAACACTGAAAGAATAATAAAGGTTCTAATGACGAAAGAAAATGAAATTGAAGCCGTAGTGATATTAATAAAAGTTTCTCTCATCTCTGAACGGAAACAAGACTGGCGGAGATGTAAAATATATTCGATAATGGGGAAAAATTCTTGATGATATTCAGTATAATTTTTTCCCCACCGAGAAATCTACGACAACTAGACTCTATTGTCAATCTTTCATAACTACCCTGTCTGTAACGCAGCAAAAGGGGACACTGAATTTCTTTGTAAGGAATCAAAGGCCATGTTATTTAGTCTCTTCTTGGCCTACTGTATACCCCGACTCCTAAATGCTGACGGATAATCTGAACACATTGTGACTGGTTGTAATATTGGCACCTGAGCCACTTTGGTTAAACAGTGATATTCCCCGTCTTAATTGATTCATTATAAAAAAAAAGTATATAAATAGAAAGTATATACAACTTTTTCTCTGTAAAATACTTGGATATAAACTTTTTTCTCGCGACTTAATGCTAGGAATTTTTCATTATAATTTTCCCTCTAAAAAAATAATCTCCAGCCATTAACAAATAAAGTGTTTGAATAATGGATATAATGGACAGGTGGTTGGGAGAGTGACCACGGCCCCTATTATAGGTACGGTCCGTCCACGAGGGATCCGGCCACACTGGTTCATTATAGGTGATCACTGTTCTTGGATTATAGCTGATTACGGCCTCAGTGGGGGACGCCTAGGACATTCTGGGTACACGGCATTATAGGTGATTATAGAGACCATTATACTGTATGTGAGGTTGACTTTGGTAGTGACTGTTATTATTGACTTTGATCTTTACTTCGACACTGGCATGGCTCGGATCCTAAATTTGAAATTGATTTTTGACATTAACTGACATAAATTTTGACTCTGATTTTGACTTCAACTTTGAAACAATTTTACGTTGAGGTATAAAATAAATGTTAACATATATTGACTTTGACACAAAAATTGAAATTGTATTTGTCTCTAAAAGTAAAAACAACAGAGTACGGCGGTGTGTGTGTGTGTGTGTGTGTGTGTCCCGCCGTGCACATGTGAGTGTCCCCGGGGCGTCCCTACTCTCAACACCTGCCCTCCCCTCCTGGCTGGGTCATGACAGCTGTGCTAATGAGACACATCTTACCCTCACTATCGGCAAACAAAAAAACAATAGTAAAAAATACATATAAATATCTATATAATGTTCAGAAATGGTGTCTTTAGTTACCTCCCCAACCTCACCACCCCACAATCTCCCCAACTCCCTCCCCTCCCACAAATTTCCCCCACCCCTTTCATCATGTATCTCAAACCATCTAAATCTACTCACCACCCTTCACTATCTCCCTCACTCCTTCACCATCTCCACCACTCCTTCACTATCTCCACCACTCCTTCACCATCTCCCCCACTCCTTCACCATCTCCACCACTCGTTCACCATCTCCACCACCCTCTCCACCACTCCTTCACCATCTCCCCCACTCCTTCACCTTCACCACTCCTTCACCATCTCCACCACTCCTTCACCATCTCCCCCACTCCTTCACCATCTCCACCACTCGTTCACCATCTCCACCACCCTCTCCACCACTCCTTCACCATCTCCTCCACTCCTTCACCCTCTCCACCACTCCTTCACCATCTCCCCCACTCCTTCACCTTCACCACTCCTTCACCATCTCCCCCACTCCTTCACCATCTCCACCACTCCTTCACCATCTCCCCCACTCCTTCACCATCTCCACCACTCGTTCACCATCTCCACCACCCTCTCCACCACTCCTTCACCTTCACCACTCCTTCACCATCTCCCCCACTCCTTCACCCTCTCCACCACTCCTTCACCATCTCCCCCACTCCTTCACCTTCACCACTCCTTCACCATCTCCACCACTCCTTCACCATCTCCCCCACTCCTTCACCATCTCTACCACTCCTTCACCATCTCCACCTTCTCCCCCACTCCTTCACCCTCTCCACCACTCCTTCACCATCTCCTCCACTCCTTCACCCTCTCCACCACTCCTTCACCATCTCCCCCACTCCTTCACCTTCACCACTCCTTCACCATCTCCCCCACCCCCTCAACTCCTTCACCCCCCTCACCCCCAACAAATAAACAGGTGCTTGCACCACATAGTCACCAAATAGTGGGCCATGCAAATTACACCTGATCTAAGTAGCTATCAGGGACACCGTGTCATTACTTCCTTTCTCCCTCCCTCCCTCTCCGCCATCCCTCTCCACCATGCTTCCTCCCTCTCTCTCCACCATGCTCCCTCTCTCCCTCCCTCTCCACCATCTTCCTCCCTCCCTCCCTCTCCTCCCTCTCTCTCCACCATGCTCCCTCCCTCCCTCCCTCCCTCTCTCCCTCCCTCTCTCCCTCCCTCTCCACCATCTTCCTCCCTCCCTCCCTCTCCCCCTCCCTCTCTCTACACCGTCCTTCCTCCCTCATTTACCAGTATATTCTCTCCTACATCATACTCTATTTCTCTTTCCCTCCCTTCTCACCCTACCCCCTTCCTCCCTCCTCACCATACCTCCCTCTCCTTCCTCACCATACCTCTCTCCCTCCCTCCTCACCATGCCTCCCTCCCTCCCTCCCTCCTCACCATACCTCCCTCTCCTTCCTCACCATACCTCCCTCTCCTTCCTCACCATACCTCCCTCACTCCTCACCATACCTCCCTCACTCCTCACCATACCTCCCTCACTCCCTCCTCACCATACCTCCCTCACTCACTCCTCACCATACCTCCCTCACTCCCTCCTCACCATACCTCCCTCACTCCCTCCTCACCATACCTCCCTCACTCCCTCCTCACCATATCCCCCCCCCTTCCCCCTCCATTGATAAAAAATATAATTGATTTTACACCCAAAACGGATAGGGACACTCATCTTAAATTGCTTTCTGGGTTTTTATACATTAGAGACGAGAGCAAAAAAGTTAAAGAGTAAAAACAGATAAAGAGCAAAGAAAGAAAGAAATAGAGAGAGATACAGGGAGATTGTGAGAGAAAATATGTGTGTGGGAGAGAGAAAGGATGTAAAAGAGTGTGAGAGAGTTAGTGTGTTTCAGAGAGTGAGTGTGTGTCAGAGAGTGAGTGTGTGTCAGAGTGAGTGTGTGTCAGAGAAAATGAGAGAGAGAGAGAGAGAGAGAGAGAGAGAGAGAGAGAATATAACCCGGTCAAGATTATATGGTACAAAAGGTTTTCTACTTTCAATTGGTAGCTTAATCGCTCGTTCATAATGTGTGTGAGGGTTGGGTACTTCTGTATACTGTTAGGAGTTATCGTATACACTGTTGGGAGTTATCATACACTGTTGGGAGTTATCGTTTACACTGTTGGGAGTTATTGTATACACTGTTGGGAGTTATCGTATACACTGTTGGGAGTTATCGTATACACTGTTGGGAGTTATCATACACTGTTGGGAGTTATTGTATACACTGTTGGGAGTTATTGTATACACTGTTAGGAGTTATTGTATACACTGTTGGGAGTTATCGTATACTGTACACTGTTGGGAGTTATCGTATACACTGTTGGGAGTTATCATGCACTTGTTGGGAGCTATCATACACTGTTGGGAGTTATCGTATACACTATTGGGAGCTATCATACACTTGTTGGGAGTTATCGTATACACTGTTGGGAGCTATCATACACTGTTGGGAGTTATCATACACTGTTGGGAGTTATCGTATACACTTGTTGGGAGCTATCATACACTTGTTGGGAGTTATCGTATACACTGTTGGGAGCTATCATACACTGTTGGGAGTTATCGTATACACTGTTGGGAGTTATCGTATACACTGTTGGGAGTTATTGTATACACTGTTGGGAGTTATTGTATACACTGTTGGGAGTTATTGTATACACTGTTGGGAGTTATTGTATACACTGTTGGGAGTTATCATATACACTGTTGGGAGTTATCGTATACACTGTTGGGAGTTATCGTATACACTGTTGGGAGTTATTGTATACACTGTTGGGAGTTATCATATACACTGTTGGGAGTTATCATACACTGTTGGGAGTTATCGTATACACTGTTGGGAGTTATTGTATACACTGTTGGGAGTTATCGTATACACTGTTGGGAGTTATCGTATACACTGTTGGGAGTTATTGTACACACTGTTGGGAGTTATTGTATACGCTGTTGGGAGTTATTGTATACACTGTTGGGAGTTATCATACACTGTTGGGAGTTATTGTATGCACTGTTGGGAGTTATTGTATACACTGTTGGGAGTTATCGTATACACTGTTGGGAGTTATCGTATACACTGTTGGGAGTTATCGTATACACTGTTGGGAGTTATCGTATACACTGTTGGGAGTTATCGTATACACTGTTGGGAGTTATCGTATACACTGTTGGGAGTTATTGTATACACTGTTGGGAGTTATTGTATACACTGTTGGGAGTTATTGTATACACTGTTGGGAGTTATCATACACTGTTGGGAGTTATTGTATACACTGTTGGGAGTTATTGTATACACTGTTGGGAGTTATCATACACTGTTGGGAGTTATTGTATACACTGTTGGGAGTTATTGTATACACTGTTGGGAGTTATTGTATACACTGTTGGGAGTTATCATACACTGTTGGGAGCTATCATACACTTGTTGGGAGCTATCATGGTGACGACGTACCCTTGTGATGGCGGCAAATTAACAATATACACTGAGAATCATATTATCGTACGGGAAGGATTTGAATAATCTGGCATAAGGATCTGAATTATAGCAGTGAAGGACTCGCTCTGCCGGCACACAGGTAGGAATTATCATGCAGCAGGAGATAAACTGACACACTAAAGAAGTTTAATTTCTGTAATTGAACTGAATTATAGTACTAGAGTTGAATTATAAGGCGGGGGATGGTAAATTAACCCACCACAGGAGTTGAGTCGTCATAATGAAAAAAAAAAGATGAGAGAATTTAAAGGTTGATGCTGGAGTGCAGAGAGAAAAGAAAATTATTGTAAGTTTAGAGCAAATACTGTAGTTCTTTAGGAGTCTACAGTTAGATTATCGTATTGTGGGAGTTAAAATTATTATTCTACAGTTAAATTATCGTATTGTAACAGATAAATTATTGTTATGTAGGAGCTAAATTATTGGTCTTCAGTTAAATTATCGTATTGTAGGGGTTAAATTATTATTCTACAGTTAAATTATTGTTCTTTTTAAATTATCTTAATATAGGAGTTAAAAATTATTGTTCTGTAGGGGTTAGCTTATTAGTTAAATTATTGTTCTACAGTTAAATTATTGTTCTACTGTTAAATAATCGTAGTATAGAAGTTAAATTATTGTGAGGTTATCTTTTAACATTGATTCAGGTAATGATCGGTGCTATGAATCCAACATCGAATTTCACAACGATGTTTAAAATATTCAAGACTCTACTAAAATACAATGGGTTTTTTTTTAACTTCGAGGTATTTTATCCGTCACTCAACCTCACCTGAAATGACATATTGGCTATAATGAAGACCAATATGAAGGAGGTAGAGTTCGGATACAATATGTGTTTGTTGAGAATATGGAAATCCCTCTTGGCTTTTTCTTCATTGTGGAATATTGAAAAGTTTGAGAATAATATCGTAACTGGAGAGTGAATTAAGGTCGTAATACATTAACAACGTAGAGCAAGTGGTGATTTTCATGGTTCTTGATAAAAGTAAATAGAAAGATTTTGTTTGGTGTGTGTGTGTGTGTGTGTGTGATAACTGTAGTTTTTTTAATATTGGCATCAACAGACAGTCAGACACATCATATAATAAATGCAACAGTTAACATGTATTAAGTACAGGTGGCAACTGAGAGAAAAAGTTGTGTCAGGATATATGGAAACACACAAACACTAGCTAGCAAACCTTCAACACGGGGAACACTAGCTAGCAAACCTTCAACACGGGGAGCACTAGCTAGCGAACCTTCAACACGGGGAGCACTAGCTAGCGAACCTTCAACACGGGGAACACTAGCTAGCGAACCTTCAAGACGGGGAGCACTAGCTAGCGAACCTTCAACACGGGGAACACTAGCTAGCGAACCTTCAACACGGGGAACACTAGCTAGCGAACCTTCAACACGGGGAACACTAGCTAGCGAACCTTCAAGACGGGGAGCACTAGCTAGCGAACCTTCAAGACGGGGAACACTAGCTAGCGAACCTTCAACACGGGGAGCACTAGCTAGCGAACCTTCAAGACGGGGAGCACTAGCTAGCGAACCTTCAACACGGAGAACAGTACAGTGAGTCAGACACATCTCTTATTCTATGTTTAAAATTATTGCCGAAAGGTTGAAACCATTTTCGGATGACGACAAGTTTGTTAAAGAATAGTTTTAGATGTGACCCCTGATATTATTTGATCCTGAAAGGGAAAAAAAATCATCCAGTTTCAAGTATCGGTTTGCCATGATTCACAGTTGCTCGGAAAATAGATGGCTTTAGTAGAAGGTATTGAAGCAACGGTAGTCGTATTTAATGGTGGAGTTTTGAAGCTGTCTCGGTCCAACACACACACACACACACACACACTTCGAAGATAATATCACTTCTGGATTATCATAAAGAGTATTGTTTTCAAAAGTAGATTTATTTAAAATTTTAATGTAGATTATATTAGATAAATTCAACTTGGAGTTTGATAATTTGTGAAAGTATATTTACAATAGATGAAACTCGCGGTATTGTAAGGATGAAATACCAAATGACGATACCGGTTGCTAAGAAGAACCACGCTAAAAGAGACTAAACTATCGTAATCGAGAAACTAAACTATCGTCAAAAAACTAAAACTAAACTTTTGTACTCAATAAACTAGATAATCGTACTCAAGAAATTAGACTATCGTACGCGAGGAACTAAACTGTCGTAATCAAGGAACTAAACTATCGCAGTCAAGAAACAAAACTATCGTAATCTATGGTTCTGAAGAAACTAAACTATCGTACTCAAGAAACTAGACAATCGTACGCGAGGAACTAAAACTCCTACATCTCAAACTATCGTACTCAAGAAGCTAATTTGACTATACTCTATCAATGAAAGTAATCGTACTCAAAGAAGTCAAACTCTCGTACTCAACATCCACCTCCATGATAGAAGCAATGAGACAAGAGGGACCCTTAACACCACAACAAATCCTTAACTTACTCACAGCATCACATCCTGGGGAACACCGCGTGTCTCCCCTTAACGAGCATAACTAGGGCAATTGGATTAAACCGTGTCATTAGCGTGTCCTGTGCCGCATAAACCGAGAGCGTGAACAGCTTATGTGTACAGGTCATTATACCATCGACGTTGGTTAAGCTGCACCGTAATTTTCAGGTGGGATAAGAACGTACAGGTGAGAGAGGCTGGTTATTATGCAGGTGCTGGCTGACACTGGTCCACGTGGCTGAGTGGTTGTGGTGACTCGGGTACTATAGAAGGACCTTGGTTCGATTTTTTTTAGGTTAAGTTAGGGTGCTAAAGAATAGGTTAATTAAGTTTTTTACGATTTGCAATTGCAAATGCAATTACTTTTTAATTTTTATTTACAATTGCAAATACAACTTTTTGCCTTTTTATTTACAATTGCAAATACAACTTTTTACCTTTTTATTTACAATTGCCTTTTAAAAATTCAATTACATTAGAATTATTCCCCTAAAGTTCCATTTATAATTACAATTACTATCGCCTTAAACTAGTTCAGTATGTCTAAAATTGAACTACAAATTAAAAAATCGTAAACACACGCACATTATAATACCCAAACATCACACATCAGTCATACAGGTGTGTCTGTCGTCCACTAAACCTGACAATATCATAATGTTCCCCTTGTATACTTTAACAGATCACAAATATTACCAGACCCAAGACCCAATAAATGAAACACTAAACTCACAATAAAAATATCACTAGAAAAACCTCATTAGAATAACACAGAGACTACTAACTGTTTACATAATGGACTCATAACTCACAAATGTATTATTATTGTTTGTGTAAATATTCGTTCCCCGCCTGAAAATAATATCAGTCTTATTTACCAACAGTATATACAGTATAGTCTTAGTAAGGTGAAAGGACTCGAGTGAAAATTAGCTACATTATTGTGGTATAGGCTACAGCTGCTGGTGTACAGGACTTTATGTAGGTGGTTTATGTAGCTGTAGGTTTATTTAAAAGTACATGGATTAAGTCATTAGCATACTAGTCTAACATTATGTATACTGGATCACGATACATGTTATTTATATGTTTAAATGTCGGAAACGTGTCTCTAATATATTACAAATTTGTTCGTCTCTGTTACTGCCCCGAACTCCTCTGGGGGGAGGTGCAGCCTTCAGCCTCTCAATGTTTCCCCGTTCTTCATCGCCTAAGCTGACCAATATGATAATCCTGTAAACTGAATATTGACATACTGCTTAATCCAGGTTGCAAATAACACTCATAAACAAATAGCTCTCGGTATCAATAACTATTAAAGTATTACTGAACTGAAATACCTGTTTAATAAATAGGTAAAAATGAGAGAATTCCTAAAGTTTGCATCGATATGTTTGCTGCGTTTAGTTGCGGTGAAGGTTTGGTTATATAAACAACTAATGCGATAATTATAATGTACACCTTCATTTAGATTTATTAGTGAAACATAAGTCACTTTACCAGAATATGTGTTGATATTGAGAGCAATTTACTTATTATTTACGATAAACAGTAAGTAAGCGTTTTGTTGGTGGCAGCCCCGTGGTTGTCCGGTGTGCTGAGTGAGACAACAACACACTTATGCCACTAAAGGTTCAACTCCACAGTATTTGTTAAACACCTCACACCTTCCTTGACTACTTAAGACACTGTCAGCCTCCATCATTTACTTTATAATTAGAAGTGTTAAAATAAGCAATACTCACATAAGTTAATGTTTGGTGATTTGCATTATTTAAAAGGTTTCCTGACAGAGAACAATATACCATTTCAGAGTTCACAGTTCATTAATCTTTGTTGTTTCGGTTTGTGTCTGAGCTTGGCGTGGCTGTTGGTCTTGTGATTGATTCATGACTTGTATAACTCAAAAGATGATTAAATATCTCGGGGGAGTTCATATCAGATTAATTTTAAAATGTTTAGTGGTCTTTAGTTCTTGATTTTTATATTGAATATTATAATTTGAAGTGTTCAATACGCCTCTGAACATAACCAAAACATAAAGCATGATCCTTTTTACAGAACTAGTTGACTGTTTCTTTCCTTATAATCTGATGTCTTCCAGTAAAGTAGATACCACAAGTTTACACTATAATATGTCACCTAAACCTAAGCTGACTCTCGGGGATTGTCACTGGCCTATTATATATGACCTGACAGACTGGCCCATGACATCAACAACATTATCGTGTCAGCGTTTGTGACCGGAAATAGGTTGACCCCGACTACATACTGTGTCAAGACTCAGTGATGACGCCCAGTATCCCAGACGTCACCGTGGCAGCTAAACTGTGAGTGCGACATGCAGTAACTTATGTCTGCATCTGAGGACACCCGTGTTTGGAGACCTCGATTCTTATTACAAAATAATTATAATTACATGATCTTCGATTACAAATAAAATTATCTAATCTCAAAAAATCAATTGTAATTACAACTACACAACATTTTGTAATCAATTACATTTAAATTTAATTAGAATTACAGTTATTGCAAGGCCGGTGCTGTCTGACAGTGGCCAGCATGGGTACCTGCTAGTGATGGCTTTAGTACTATAACAAAAAAATTGGTTCGAAATTTCACCGTGACGAAGCTGGGCGGAAATAAGTGAACAACCTCGAACAAAGGTCTCTACTACACACCTGAGACTCCCGACTATCTGGAACGAGTCTCCGGGCCGCTTGAGCCAACCTCCCTGCCCTGACCACCTAGTTGACTTTGAGTGTTGTGTCTCATTTGGATTTGGATCAGTTTCAAACAGGAGCATTAGAGAACTCTTTGGAAGAGTTTCGAACAAGAGTGTCAAGTTAATAGATCAATTCTCGAGATTAACTACTCTCAGATCAGGTAAGTCTCAGACCAGATCACCCTCAGGTTAAGTAACTCAGATCACATCATTCTCCGGTCAAGTAACTCTCACATCACATCACTCTCAGATCAAGTACTCTCAGACCAGATCACTCTCAGGTCAAGTAACTCTCAGACTAGATCACTCTCCGGTCATGTAATTCTCAGATCAGGTAAATCTCAGATCAAATAACTCTCAGGTCTGGTCACTCTCCGGTCAAATAACTCTCAGGTCACTCTCAGGTCTGGTCAGGAACAGATGACACTAATGAAGCTCCTCCACGGCACTGAGCCTCTGGCGAAGCTTCGAGTCGTGGACCGCATGATTACCTACTGACTACTGGAGTGAAAGGTCACCCTCGACTTGAGTGGCAGTCAAGCAGGATTGCTTAAGTGAATGATGGCTTGAGGAGGAGGAGGGAAGAGAAAAGGAGGGGGACAGAGAAGAAGGGGGGAAAAGGAGGAGGAGGATAAAAGAAGGGGGAAAGAAGAGGAGGAGAAAAGAAGAAATAATATAAGGGGCAGAGGAAGATGATAGGGAGAAAAAAGGAAGAGGGAAAGAGAGGAGGAGGAAAAAAGAAAAGGAAAGAGTAGGAGGAGAGAGAAAGAGCTCGAGGAAAAGGGGGAGCGAATTACTGTGGAGTCCGGGGGGGGGGGGGGAGGAGGAGGGGTGTAATGCAGGCTTTTTTTGGGGTGTCATTCTGGGACTTAAGAGTTCATTCCAATCCCAAGCCGAGGGAGAGGGGGGGGGGGAGAGAGCTAGTTACGATGGGGGAGAGGGAGAGTCTTAAGGAGAAAGAGAGAGAGGGGGGAGTTTAGTAGACTTAGAGGGAAGGAGGGACGGTTGAGTGAACGAGAGGGGGTTCAGTCGACTGGAGGAAGAGGCGGTCGAGGGGCAAGAGAAAGGGAGGTGTCGAGTGGAGGTGAAGGAAGAGAGGCAAGGATCGTAGGGTTGGAAGAGAGAGAGAGAGAGAAAGAGAGAGAGGGGCGGTGCCATTATCATAAAAGTCATCGTGGTTACATTAAGTCGACGCCATAACAGGTTTGTCTTTTTCCCAGGGGTCACTCTGACGGCAACAGTGGCACAAGAAAACCGACCAAATGATGGACAGATATTAGTTTTACGCTACACACGGAGGCGTCCTCGATAATGCCTCTCACTGCCTCATTCCACCACAACACACACCCGGCAGTGACTCTCTTGTTTTTTTTTCAATCTCATTTTTGTGTGTGTGTTTTCATGACGATCGGCTCACGTCTCCTGGTATTGACAAGTATCTCTCTCTCTCTATCTCTCTCTCTCTCTCTCTCTCTCTCTCTCTCTCTCTCTCTCTGTGCATCAACCAATCTTAAGTGGGATTCCCAAGAATTATATAACACAATAAACAAAAAAACACTAAATTGTTCTTAGAGCACAATCATGAAAGACCATCACCATTGGAAAACATTTGACAGCACGGACGTTAATGGTACCTAGTGAGAAGGAGGAGGAGGAGGAGGAGGAAGAAGAGGTAGAGGAGGAGGAGGAGGAGGAAGAGGTAGAGGAGGAGGAGGAGGAGGGGGCAGTGACAGTACACAGTGGGATCATCAAGAGCCTGCGAGGTACAGGAGTCTAAGGCCATATGCGGGAAAGTACTGTGCTTGGCCCTCAGGTAATTCAGTGAGTCAGTCGTTTGTTTTTACGTTAGCATCTATGAAGCGACTTGAGAGCCACTAACGCTGACCAACTTCGGCTGTTCAGGAGGTGAGGAATTGTTGCTATCGACCGTCTGGTGTTGAGTAGGGTGGAAAATGCCCTTCATCGTCGGCAGTTCGGTGTCTGACTGTCCTTAGCTAAAACAATACACGTTGGTCAGTTCACTAATATGGCTCTACTATGTCTTAATCATATAATTCTAAGTAACCAAATCGTAGTTATAGGAGTGTGTAACGTATATAATTATCTAACTTAAGTATTGATTAACTGTATAAAAATATTGGTAGAGTATTAAGAGGTGTGATATCGTAATGTTTATCTACAATGGATTTGATGTTCGTATTTTGTACTGTAATGGATGTGATTATGAGACCAACTTTTAATTTTTGTATTTAATTGGTTTTTATATATCGGTATCTGTAATTAATTGGTGTATGTCTCTTAAGTAATGTTGATGTACACTACCACATACGACACATTACCACACACCACAGCATAATATCATACATCACAACATGCTACACCACACACACACACCACAATACGCCACAACACACTACCACATACACACCACAACATGCTACCACACAAAACACAATATGCTACACCACACACACACACCACAACATGCTACCACACACACACACCACAACACGCCACAACACACTACCACACACACACCACAACACACTACAACACACCACAACAGACCAAAGAAGAGAACTTGTCTTCGACCAGCCAAGTGATGCCCCGACATTCTGCTGAGTCACCCCCCCTCCCCCATCCCCCCCCCCCCGTCATTTCCCCTCTCCCTCCTCTCCTTCTTCCCCCCCCCCCCCTCGCCAATAATCACCTCCGCCATTTTTGTGCTGTCAACCACTGGCAGGTTTATGTTTAAATTGGAACTCTATGGTTTATGTTAAAATTGGGAATCTATTTTTTTTTTAAATTGGGAGTATTTGGTTTCTGTTAAATTTCGTAGTCTTAGGCCTATATGTTAAAATTGGCTGATAGGTTTATGTTAACATTGGAGTCGGTGATCAATGTTAAATTTGAGTTTTAAATCCATGTTATAATCTAGAAGTTTTAAGTTTTTATATTAAAAAATTGTCAGTCTTTAATATATAGTTTTAAGTTTGGGCAGTTTTAAATGACTGTTGAAATATGTCCTAAATTTATACACACACACACACACACACACACACACACACACACACGCACACACACACTACCACACACGCACACACCACAACACACCACACACACACACACACACACCACAACACACACACACACACACACACACACACCACAACACACCACAACACACTACCACACACACCACAACACACTACCACAACACACTACCACACACACACACACCACAACACACTACCACACACACACACACACACACACACACACACACACACCACAACACACTACCACACACACACACACACACACACCACAACACACTACCACACACACACACACACACACACCACAACACACTACCACACACACACACACACACACACACACACACACCACAACACACTACCACACACACACACACACCACAACACACTACCACACACACACACACACACCACAACACATTACCACAACACACCACAACACACTACCACACACACACCACAACACACCACAACACATTACCACAACACACCACAACACACTACCACACACGCACACACCACAACGCACTACCACACACACCACAGCCCACTATCACACACACACACACACACACACACACACACACCACAACGCACTACCACACACACACACCACACTACCACAACACACAACCACAACACATTACCATAAGAATGTTGATAGTTTGTATAGCTGGAGCTTTTAGTGAATGAGAAGTGATGTTGGTAATGATCTTGCTTGTCAGTTAGGTTAGGTTAAGTTAAGGTTAATTTAGGTTGGGTTAGGTTAGGTTAATTTAGGTTGGGTTAGGTTAGGTTAATTTAGGTTGGGTTAGGTTAGGTTAATTTAGGTTGGGTTAGGTTAAGTTGGGTTAATTTAGGTTGGGTCAGGTTAGGTTAAGGTTAATTTAGGTTGGGTTAGGTTAGGTTAAGGTTAATTTAGGTTTGGTTAGGTTAAGTTAAGGTTAATTTAGGTTGGATTAGTCAGATGCATCATGTACTGAAGGTGAGGTACTAAGGGATGTAACTCAGTGTGAATAGTTCAGTAGTAAGATAAAATATAGCATTGGAACATTAAGTCACTCGGAGATAACGAAGGAGAAATAGCTGTATGCAGGATTTTGTTTTCTACACTATAATGCAATGTTCCAACAGACTGTACACTTACAATATTTCACAGAAGTTACATTTCCCAACAATGACTCACAATTATTAACGATCACTCACAATCGCTAACAATAACTCACAATCGCTAGCAATAATTCAAAATCGCTAACAATAACTCACAATCGCTAGCAATAACTCGTAATTCCCGTATATGTACTTAACCACGATCTCTCTACGCTGACTTACAGGATCCCAGACTTGCTCATAATCCTCAACAATGACTCATCAACCCCTACACACTGACTCACAGTGAACCGTGTACCAAGTCACGGGTATTTCACAAATCCCCCTTCCCTCCTTATCACGCAAATGACTAATTTCCTAATCCTTCACCTCACAATGACTCCCCTCGCCACTCATATTTCAGCCAGGGTTCAAGACCGGGGCCATAAATACTCACACCAACGACTGACTCGAGGGTCCGAAACACCAGAGCGACACTGCTTCGACTCCTTCTCTCGTCTCCCCCCTTCCTCTCCTCCCCGCCTTATCCCTACTCTTAATCATCCAATTAGAACTCGGAATCAAGATCACTTAGGGATTGGATTGGTTGATAAGTGGAGTCTTGGTGTGTTATTGCGAGGGAGGGGAATGGGAGGAGAGACCCCCAAGGTACCAATGGGGTTGGTTTTGCCTGTTTGACGACGGTATGAGTTTAAGGATTATACGTATCACTGTTGCCACTCGTGATGGATGGGGGAAGGACCCTCTCATTACTGCCATTCGTCATCGTTGCCACACTCTCCGCTCGACCCCACGTATTTCGAATCAAAAGCGACCGATCTTTATCTGATTATCTCGCCTGGCGTTTATTGCAAGACTGACCGAACCCTCCCCCCCCTCCCCCCTCTCTCTCCCTTTCCTTTACCCCCCTATCGCTTTCCCCTTCCTTTCCTTCGCGCTTGTGTTGTCTGAGTATTGTTTGTGTTGTTTGAACAATATTGCCTTGTCATGGTTTGTGCTGCAATTTTAGTACTTGTGTTGCCTGAGCTAGTGTTTGTGTTCTCTGAGGTGGAATTTTGTTATTTCGGTAGTGTTGCCTGTCTCAATAGTGTTGCCTGGCTATTGTTTGTATTGCTCGATCAGTGTTTGTGTTGGGTGGCTATTGTTTGTGTTGCTCGATCAGTGTTTGTGTTGCCTGTCTCTATAGTCAGACTGTGTTGCCAGAGAAGTTGTGGTTTTGCTTGAGCGGTGTTCTATGGCTCGTATGTGTTGGCTCAGTAGTGTGTGTGTGTGTGTGTGTGAACGTACAGTACATTGCCTTAATCATGTATATATTGCAATTTGTCTTGCCCTTTGCAAACTGTTATGCACTTTGCAAATTCTACTGCATGTTGTAAAACCTTCGTAAATGTTGCAAATCTTTAATGTTTCTTACAATGTTATATGTATGTATTGCAAAAATTCGTAAATATCTCAAAATTTCGGGTCACGTTAAATCATGTTGCAATTTTTCCCATAAATTCTCGTGCAATTTACATTTTTTCTTTCAATTTGCAAATCTTCGTACATATTATATACATTACATCGTTGTTGTTAATTTTCGTTCACATTGCAAATATTCACACTCGTTGCCAACTTAGCTGTAAGTCCATGTTGCAGACTTACTTGGGTTTACTAATTTGGGTGAGTAAAGTCTCCAAATTAGTCAATAAATAATAACAATAACATAATAAGAAGAATAAATGGGTAATTTGTTCAAAAACCATACCATGATAATACAGTAAATTGAAGAAAAAAATAAAAAATAGTTAAAAATATATACAATATTAAAAAACACTGCAGGAAATATACAGATAATAAAGGTAGACTATAATTGACACATTCCTTACACAATACATATCAAAATTACACAACAGGTTTACAAAAAAATACAACAATTAAACAATATCTCTAAAATGTAATACAACAAACTTCAAAATCACACAATGAATTAAAAGCAATTGTCTTGACTTTAAAAAAAATATCATAGTTGTTTTCACTCAGTATATCCAACGTAATGTAGAGATACGTAGAGGTAAGGTAAGGTAATGTGACATGACCCTCTGGCGCTGTGACCTATTGCAATTAGTGTCAGGTAAATTGCTGTTTAAACCTCTATAGATGGAAGCGTCTGTTGATATAAGATGAATTTCATTTTCCTCTATTATTTATGATATTGATATATTTTAAAGATGTGACGTAGATTTTGGTTATTCTTTTGGTCTATTAATTAGTGTAATATTTTAAGCTGTTGGAACATATGATTAAAACTTGGTAATTTAATCTGGGTTTGTTGTATTGTTGTATTATGAAGCCTTATTGGTGTTGTATGTTGTATTGTTGTATTATGAAGCCTTATAGGTGTTGTATGTTGTATTGTTGTATTATGAAGCCTTAAAGGAGTTGTCAGTTGTATTGTTGTATTATGAAGCCTTAAAGGTGTTATTTTCTTTATATTTACTGATCCCAGAAATTAAAAAAGTTTATTTTATTTATCATAGTCACACCTGAATTTACTCATATGCTGATTGATTAAATTACAAGAGGAAAGACTCCGTTTGATCGCCAGGTGAGAAGAGACGGTAATTATCGTCGCGTCATTCATCAACCTTCACTCACACGAAGGTTTACATTCCATAAGGTATTCAGGCAACTATTACCGTCCATGACAACACATGAATATAATTAGCCAAGGTCAGACACACTCACCATGGCAACAGTGTGTATAAGTTTGTCGGTGAATATAACGTAGTATCGCTGGTGGCTGCTTCAAAGGCGCTTTTTAATTGGTTAAGTTAGGTTGGGTTGGGTTAGGTTAGGTTAGGTTAGGTTGGGTTGGGCTTGGTTAGGTTAGGTTAGGTTAGGTTGGGTTAGGTTAGGTTAGGTTAGGTTAATAATTATGAAGGAGTGTAATTTAATATGAAGTTGAAAATTATCTTAATTGTTTCATGTGTTCCTCTAGAAATGTTCATGTATAATTAAATGTATAAACAATTACAGTGAATAAGATACATATTCATTATTAGCTACAGTGTTACCAGCACGAACACAAGTGTCTTATAATAATGTTGGAGACGAGTGTTGGTTGAGTGGGTCGACGAGGCGGGCTGTAACCAACGTTCAGAAATAGTTACAGTTATCTCATCTTGTCTAATTAACCCCCCCGACTTTCTCAATGTAAAGATTTATAATTTCAAATAACATATATACCATTAATCGCCGTCAATATACTGGTATAATTTGCAAAAAAATCCAAATCGAGAACAGGTTGGCGTTGTATACAATATCGGTAATGAGTATAATCGCCAGGAGGTGCCCAGGTATCCGCGCTTGACTGATGCTTTGTTTTATGAGGTCCTTTGACGCGGCCACGGCTGCTGCTGCACCACGGCTGCTCTGGTACAGCTGCTCCTACTTTTTCTCTTGGTCTTGCTTATATTACTGCTCCTGTTCCTGCTGTTACTGCTGAACCTGCTTTAACTGATCCTCTTTCTGCTGTTCCTCCTGGTGCTTGGCTCTACTAAGTGTCTAGTGCGAGATATATTATGGGGAGAGAAAATGGCCAGGTTAGTAGTGGTGGCCAAGTGAGGAGAGAGAGAGAGAGAGAGAGAGAGAGAGAGAGAGAGCGTGGAGTTTGAACAGAATTTATTCCTGGATCTTATTTTCTCTTTTCAAATTCAACAGTCTCTTCTACTCACCACACCACCCCTTCCCCCTCTCCCAGTTGTCTCGCTTCCTTCCTCCTACCTTACCTCTCCCTTTCTTTCTTCCCTCCCTCTTCCTCCCCATCCCACAACTCTTCCAATCCTTCCCCCCTTCTTCCCTTCCCTCAATGCCTCCCACTCCTTCCTCCACCGACCCACAACACCTCTATACTCCCCCCCTTCATCTTTCTTTCTCCCACTACCTCCCCCCTCCCTCCTCCCCCCACAGCACCTCCCTCCATACCTCCCTCATGCTCCTGGTCGTATACACAAGGTCGGTATTTGCTTCTTCTGACTGGCCATGTAATCTACCGCTTGCTGGAAATATGAGCATCTTATTTTTGTGTGTATATATAGAGATAAACTCGTGTGTGTGTGTGTGTGTGTGTGTGTGTGTGTGGTGTGTGAAACAAATCTCAAAGAAAAAAAAATACAACTTAACCAACCTTATTGTTTTTACCTGTGTATGTGAATTAATCAACTCACCTGAAGCCAAGAACCATCTCAAACAGCAAGCAGAAAAAAGTGGCCACTGTGGGTCAATATACTGTATAACGAAATGCTGTGTTTGTTTTTAATATACAAACATAATTATCTTGTAAGTGATCGAAGAAACTAAGGGCATTGAATAAACATTGAATGACATTATTGATAAGATGTACAGGTCATTCACCATCAAGTTCAAGGTATAAATAAAGTGAAAGAACCAATAGTCATTTTGGTGTTGGTTTAAATGATACAACGTCTTCAAGGTTTAACAGCGATACTGGAATTGGGATTTGATGTGTACTATGAATACAACAGGTTTAGACATCCGTATCGCTATATTAAACTAAAGGTCATTTTGCTAACGATATCGGTATATTTTTAGGATCTCCAAGAGGCTTACTAACACGGGAGGTGAATAGTGCACGTATAATGGTGGGGATGGAATTGAACTTTATTGAAGCTTAAGGTGTGTTCATAAAGTTGTAAAATTTATATTCTATGGTGGTCGATCTGTTAACCCTTTAGGTATTGTATGATGATCTATGATGACATTGTACTCACGGATTAAGTCTTTGTATTCTGGTTATAATGAGTTGAAAAATTTAGAAATATATTATAGTGCCTAATAGTGTGGACGTATATAGGATGATGGTGTTGATGGTGATGTACACTATAAAGTAAAAGTTATTAAGAGAAAAACCAAGAATATTGTTTATTTCAGGATATTGTTATAGGTCATAATAGTTAAAAACCAAGAATATTGTTTATTTTCAAGATATTGTTATCGGTCATAATAGTTAACGTCACCAAGTTAACGTTAACCAGGATAATTCAGGTTATTATAAAATTCTTCATCTTGATACTCAACAATGATACGAGTGTAAAAAAAAAAAAAGTGTGTGGGCCGCCCGCCTCTAAACCAGGGGGTCGGATCCTTCACTTAATGATACACCATCGAGGTAGTTAGTGTGTATTAAACTGCCATTAAAAAAGTGTTCAAAACTTAATTAAAAGTTTGGCCAGGGTAACCTATTTAAAAATGTGGACATGGTGTCTGGGGTAAAAATCATTAACACTCATCTGGCTGTAAGATCTTTAGTGAGTTTTTTGTGGGTGTTCTTTTGTGTTCTTTTGTGTTTTTTTGTTTTTTGTGTTGTTTTTGTGTATTTTGTGAGTGTTTTTTGTATGTGTTCTGTGTTTGTTTTGTTTTTTTGTGTTTTTTTGTGTTTTTTGTGTTTTTTTTTGTGTGTTTTTTTTTGTTTTTATGTCATGCTCTTTGAGATAGTTAGATAAACTTGATGATAGACAGTGATCGGGTTTATCACTTATATATTGTATGTAAGAAGGTGACTTGAAGGACTTAACCAAACCAAAAGTTGTGTAGTTAATTTAACCTAACCTAATCTAACCTAACCTAACCTAACCTAACCTAACCAATCCTAACCTAACCTACCTGAACCTAACCTTATATAACGTAAAATAATGTAAATAAATTAACCTAATTCAGTCTAAACTAACCTAAACTAACCTAAACTATCATAACTAATACTAACATAATTAAATCAAACTAACCTAACCTAACCTAACCTTTCATTGTTATCATTCAAGTTATCTCACGTGAGGGTTGAGTCTTGCCGTCGGTCCTCACCTGAATCTTGGTTGCCTCGAGCTAACCAAGACGCCATCTTTGTTTACGCGCGGTGAGGTGAGAGAGAGAGAGAGAGAGAGAGAGAGAGAGAGAGAGAGAGAGAGAGAGAGAGGGGCAAGCGACCACCTGGAGACTGTATAGTGAATGATCCTCAACAACACGATCATCAAACCTTCATTAATATAACGAAGTAAAAATGTATATTAATTTATATATAAACTTTACTACGAATGTGATCTCTGAGTAAGAGTTTTATGCCTGTTATTCTTATAGTCTTATGAGTAGGCGAGCAGTAGAAGGGGGGATGTTTTGGTGGCGGGAGAAGGAGCATCCAACTCTATAAAACATCGAATTGAATCCCTTATGAAGTAGTCATTAATGGGATCTGATTCTAATATCTTTTGTTATGATGAATTATTTATGAATTTTCTTCTTATTATTATTACATCAGTATTACCACATGGAACATTTGGTCTTTAGTTAAATTGTTCACTTGTGTTCGTCTCCGTATTACCGGTAATTATGTTCTTGTTATTTTTTATTTTTAAGGCAGAGTTGTTATTGTAGCTGCCGTCCAAACACCGACAAATATCTGCTGAAGATTTAAGTCGACAGCCGAAGTATATAGCTAAGAACACAGGTCACGTCTCCTTTCTGTACACCACCTGAGTCTTTGGCTATTTGAAGAATTTTGTAAATATTAGGAAAATCCAGAATTACTTTATACTATTTTTTTATATATATGTAGAATAATATTTACATAAAAACAAAACGAATATATATTAATTGAGTCTAGACAAGTCATGAAAAATATCCCCAATGAAGTGAGTATGAACGTGAACAAAATCATAATTAACACATCTTTATACTCCATCATAAGAACTAATACGTTGACATTAAAACAGAGAACCGCAAGAGGATTAAATTCTGACGCGATGAAAAATACGTCTGACAGGATGGTGCGGTCAGAGGCTGGCCTGGCGGTCACTCGGGAACACACCACGAGGAATGCTCAAAACCAACACTCTTAATCTTTATAATATAACTGGTGGATTTTTTGTATGTATGTTGAGAGACAATTTATAGGTTTAGTATTTTGTGTAAAGGATGAAGGCATTGTCTTCAACGCCACTACACGTTGTTTTATTGTGGTTCGTCGAGTGTGATAACCTGAGGAAGTTGGTTAAAAGTGTTCAATGTTACTTCCTCTAAGTTCCGATGTTAATGTGATCATTTTAAGTCTATTTATATAACAGAATTATTATTAGATTGTGGCCAAAAAATAAAAGTTAATATAACTTGTTTTCAGTTGCTTCTGGTGTGTGACTGTCATATTGGTGAGATAATTCCGTTTGTATTTCTTTTGTTTTGTGGTCAGGTTATTATACCCTAAAATTCATTTATGGACAGACGGTGATT
The DNA here is from genome assembly GCA_958450375.1 of Homarus gammarus. NCBI lineage: Eukaryota > Metazoa > Arthropoda > Malacostraca > Decapoda > Nephropidae > Homarus > Homarus gammarus. The sequence continues at coordinate 539,963 of CAUDMG010000459.1, forward strand.
TTGTTTTTAGTCTCATGTCTGACACTGACCAGGATGGATTAAGAGAGAGTGAATTAAAAATACTGCACACAAGTTTGTAATGTTTTTAAGGTAATCAACTTGTGAGTAAAATATAAAATTCACTTCTGATTTAAGGATGAAATTGCTGGATGTATTTATACCGTCTCGTGTGATAGGTCATCAGCAACAGTGCCAATGAGTGCCAAGGAGTGTCAAGGAGGGCCAATGAGTGCCAAGGAGTGTCAAGGAGGGCCAATGAGTGCCAAGGAGTGTCAAGGAGGGCCAATGAGTGTCAAGGAGTGTCAAGGAGGGCCAATGAGTGCCAAGGAGTGTCAAGGAGGGCCAATGAGATTATTTTTAGCACAACAAAAACATCGCAGGTTCAAGAATACACCAGAGATGATTATTGCAGTATTGATGTCTGTGTGTTATGTAAGATGCAAAGTGGGGGGAGGGGTGTACTCGGACGCGCCTCAGCAGGTATTGGTGGCAGCTCAGTGTATTGTGGTGGAGTCTTTTGTCTCTTACACACTGGATACTGATAGAGAGTTCTTACAGGTGATACCGAGGTCCTCTCCTTAATTAGCTCCCACCTGTTGATAGTCTGTCATAGAGAGTTCACCTGTTGATGGCTCTCATTATATACCGTTCACTTGTTGACAGCTCTCATTATATACCGTTCACCTGTTGACGGTTCTTATTATATACAGTTCCCCTGTTGACAGCTCTCATTATATACCGTTCACCTGTTGACGGTTCTTATTATATACAGTCCACCTGTTGACGGTTAATTATAATGCGTCCTTCTGCTGACAGTTTATTATAGAGTTCATCTGTTGACAGCTGTCGTGATATAGTGGCCAATTGTTGACAGCCTGTAATATAGCACACACCAGTTGACAGTCACGCTAATCTCTTCACTCTTTCTCTCTTTTCTCTCTTTCTTTTCCCCCTTTCTCTTTCTCTCTTTCTCTTCCCCCTTTCTCTTTCTCTTCCCCCTTTCTCTTTCTCCCTCTCTTTCTTTCTCTTAGCTCCTCCATTTAATCGATGTATCACAAACTATACGAGTAAACCAACACTGTGCTGGATGTCAAATGCCAGGGAGAGGAGGAGGACATAAAGTGGACATGGTCGCTACTTTGGGAGTGGTTAGGTGAAGTGGCACTGCACGACACGGCCAGAAAGCGTATTTTCGTGCAAATTGTCCATTATAGTTAAAAAACAAAAATAGGAGCCGTTTCCCTCCATAATCGGACCAGGGAGGTACTGGATGTTTGGGCCACGGTTAGGTTAGGTTAGTTAGGCTACGTTACGTTACGTTAGTTAGTTTAAGTTAGGTTACGTTAGTTAGGTTACGTTAGTTAGGTTAAGTTAGGTTACGTTAGTTAGGTTACGTTAGTTAGGTTAAGTTATATTAGGAATTCTTGAATAAAAAAAACTAAATTATTTACGTTTTGATTAATTTTCAACTCCAGATACAGAAAATGCCGGAAGTGTGTCTGTACCGAATGTAGGACGTTGGTTTGGCCCAGGATGGTTAAGACCTAACCTAACCTAACCTAAAATCTTCACCATAACACAAAGAAATCCACAGTTTTAGTAAGATTTTTTTTGGGGGGGGGAAGGGGGGGCATTCCAGCAATAGTTTGGCCCAAATCTACGGTACACAGTCAGTGACTAAGGGAAGTTGACCAAGGTCTTCTTCTCTGTACACACACCTATACTGTATAACCTGTTCAACAGCATATAGACTTGTGTTCAAAGTTGAAGGTGAACAAGACATCGGGGCTACATTACACACACACACACACACACACACACAAAATTGGCTACCCTTGTTAACAGTGAACAAAATGCTCCTGTTAAACCCCTGCACCCAGTCAGTGTACACACCCCTACACCCAGGCAGTGTACACACCCCTACACCCAGGCAGTGTACACACCCCTACACCCAGGCCGTGTACACACCCCTACACCCAGGCAGTGTACACACCCCTACACCCAGGCAGTGTACACACCCCTACACCCAGGCAGTGTACACACCCCTACACCCAGGCAGTGTACACACCCCTACACCCAGGCAGTGTGCACACCCCTACACCCAGGCAGTGTACACACCCCTACACCCAGGCAGTGTACACACGCCTACACCCAGGCAGTGTACACACCCCTACACCCAGGCAGTGTACACACCCCTACACTCAGGCAGTGTACACACCCCTACACCCAGGCAGTGTACACACCCCTACACCCAGGCAGTGTACACACCCCTACACCCAGGCAGTGTACACACCCCTACACCCAGGCAGTGTACACACCCCTACACCCAGGCAGTGTACACACGCCTACACCCAGGCAGTGTACACACCCCTACACCCAGGCAGTGTACACACCCCTACACTCAGGCAGTGTACACACCCCTACACTCCCGGGCACTAGGGAAGGTCAATCTAGGAATATCGTGTACCCTTTTCCACACTGTCCCGCCTATCCCTGATCGCTCGTGTCCTCCTCCTACGATGACGGGAATTAGGCAAATGGGGCCCCTAATTGCCGGGAGGTGGCCAGGAATGCGTGTGACGAGCCCCAGGTCTCAGGGGTCCAGATGTCAAAATTTCCTCCCCCTTGACTCGGTGTTTCGATGAGAGTGTATCTTGTTCACTCGAAATATATTGCCAGATATGTAAGGCCAACATGGAGTCTATTTTTGCTTCACTGAGGGTTCTAACTTGACTGAATTACGGTTTGTTTTTCCCCAGTTAGGTGAGAAAAATATCGTACGGGATGCTGTGGTTTCTTCTCTCTTCTCTGCTGGACATTCCCGGTGAGGGGTGGCCTCTAGCGGCAGGTGGGAGAACTACTACCCGGGCGCGGCGGTGTGAGTGTGTGTCATTACCCCTCACTCAAGCGATAATTTTCTCGGCTGAGTGGCAAGTAGTGTCCTGGTGACAATATTTGCCGACAGTAAACCTTCATCATCTTTACTACATCTTATCTACTTAGGCAAAAAACTTGGCGGAATAAGGGTTTTATTATCTGTTCGGGAGAGACGAGGCGTTGGGTATGGCTAGCAGGGCGCAGAAGGGACGCTACTGACGACGACGCTGTGAAAGGTTTAGAACAGGAATGTTGTGGGAGGCGATACTTGGTGTGTCTCCCTTACCGTGTTGTGTTCTCAGCCTTCGCCAAGTCTGCTGGGGTGAGCGGTAATGGCTGACTGGGGAAGGAGAGACAGATTTAATGGTTGTTTTCATTTTTGACAAGAGGGTGTGCAGTGGCCAGAGCAGGTAAACTCTCCTTCACGTCCGTCCTAAAATAATCCACACCTGGGCACCACAATGAATACCCCAGGACGTGGGAAGGTAGGACGGGGCCTAGTAGACCATGGAAAGCTAGAAAAGAGCCTGCTAGAACATAACAAAATTAAATATGATCCTCTAGAAAATTTATAGTTTAGGCTAAGACCATGTTGGGCAAGGTAAGTTATTCATAGGCTCCCTAGGACATGGATACATAGTTCAAGGGGACATTGAACAAGGGCTGGTTGTTAGAACTGAGAAACCCTTATCTAGTGACTCTGAGGCAGTGTAATGGTTATCGTATAGGGGTTGTTTACACGGAGGAACATGTACTGAAGTAAACAATAATAACAAAATACGTATCAAGATGTTTAGTTCAACCACGACTGTTTTCCGGAGTCGTGACATTTGCCAAGTGATTCGAGAGATGATTTAATACATTGTGGAATAAAATAAAAGAGGTATTTTAAATGTCATATTATTTAGACTAAAGATTGACATAATTCTTAAATTTTGTGGACTAATAATAATTCCTAAATGTTAAATAAGGATATATGCTATAATTCACTCCCCCACATAAGCTAAACGCTGGAAAGGCTATCAATGGAAAGTTATTGTTCAGAAAGTAGATTGATTGTGCACAGAGGGAGAATATTTACCCTATATACCTGCTCTTAAATACCCCTTCACACACACACACACACACACACACACACCTCCCCCCCCCCCTTACAACCTCGACCCACTGAACCCTACACTCCCTCCTAAATGGGTTAAGGTGAACACAGGTGAACCGTAAACCCAAGCGACATAAGAGGGAAATTGAACAGGTGAGAAGTTGGTGGGCTAAATATTACCTGTATATCGTTTTATCACTGTAAATAACACCTTTGTTCTCCCACTGATGACATCTGGCCTTCCTCCACCTACCCTCCACCTACCCCTCTGTTGTGTTTCCTGTCCCTAGTGAGGGTATGTGGGAGGGTAGGAGTGTGTGGGAGGGTAGGAGTCTGTGGGAGGGTAGGAGTGTGTGGGAGGGTAGGAGTGTGTGGGAGGGTAGGAGTCTGTGGGAGGGTAGGAGTGTGTGGGAGGGTAGGAGTGTGTGGGAGGGTAGGGTTGTGTGGGAGGGTAGGGGTGTGTGGGAGGGTAGGGTTGTGTGGGAGGGTAGGAGTGTGTGGGAGGGTAGGAGTGTGTGGGAGGGTGAGAGTGTGTGGGAAGGTAGGAGTGTGTGGGAGGGTAGGAGTGTGTGGGAGGGTGAGAGTGTGTGGGAGGGTAGGAGTGTGTGGGAGGGTGAGAGTGTGTGGGAGGGTAAGAGTGTGTGGGAGGGTAGGGGATAATTTGTGGGGGATGGAGGTTGAGTGAAGTATTGCTAAGAGTGCGTAGGAAAGGAGAGATAGAGAGAGAGAGAGAGAGAGAGAGAGAGAGAGAGAGACGCGGAGGAAAACTCAAGGGGCTGTCCTCCACCATGGCCGCCTCAGGACACAACCACCCCATAATCTGTCTATCAGTCAGTGTGTGTGTGTGTGTGTGTGTGTGTGTATGTGTGCCATTCAGCTGTGTCTGTATTTCGCCTCATATGTGAATAATCTTTCTGTCTGCATGTCTGTAAATTATAAAAAAGAAAGAACCAATTTCAGGTCAACCATTTATATAGTATTAAAAATATTGATATGTAAAGGAGTTGATAATAATATTTAAATAATGTGTTTAGAATTGATCTTTTAAGTCAGTGTTATATAATGTGGTCTATTATTATTATTATTATTATTATTATTATTATTATTATTATTATTATTATTATTATTATTATTTTTATTTTCATCATTATTATTATTATTATTATTATTATTATTATTATTATTATTGTTGTTGTTGTTGTTTTCACCAATAAGTCTTCCTGTAGGCCATCCATATATCAGTGTATCCGTTCGTTTTTCCATGCGCCCGTCCGTGTAGTCATGTGTCCGTGTGTCCGTCCGTTTTTCCATGTGTCCGTCCGTGTAGTCATGTGCCCGTCCGTGTAGTCATGTGTCCGTGTGTCCGTCCGTTTTTCCATGTGTCCGTCCGTCCGTCCGTTTTTCCATGTGTCCGTACGTCCGTCCGTTTTTCCATGTGTCCGTGCGTCCGTGAGTGTGACTAATAATTGTAAACAGGACAACTCGTTAATAATTAGTATTTGTTTATCATAATTGTTCAGAGTTATCGCTCCTTGGATCTTTGTTGTGGTGTGCGAGAGGCCGGTGCGAGAGGTCGGTGTGAGAGGCAGGTGCAAGAGGTCGGTGCAAGAGGCCGGTGCAAGAGGTCGGTGTGAGAGATCGATGTGTGAAAGATTCGGTGTGCTAGAGGACTTTGTGCGAGAGGTCAGTGTGAGACAGACCAGAGTATGTGAGGTCAGTGTGCAAAAGGACAATCTACTCAAGGTCAGGGTGCGAGAGGAGTCGACAGCCAGGGTGCGAGAGGAGTCGACAGCCAGGGTGCGAGAGGAGTCGACAGCCAGGGTGCGATAGTAGCGAACTCCACCAAGGTGTAATTAGCCATGATAAAATCTGACCATGTTGATAATTAAGAACTGAGATTGACACGGAAATATTATCCCTCAGTCCATCAATCCTTCTCCTGCTGATGAACGCCAGGGTGGGAACTGTTGATGAACGCCAGGGTGGGAACTGTTGATGAACGCCAGGGTGGGAACTGTTGATGAACGCCAGGGTGGGAACTGTTGATGAACGTCAGGGTGGGAACTGTTGATGAACGTCAGGGTGGGAACTGTTGATGAACGTCAGGGTGGGAACTGTTGATGAACGTCAGGGTGGGAACTGTTGATGAACGCCAGGGTGGGAACTGTTGATGAACGCCAGGGTGGGAACTGTTGATGAACGCCAGGGTGGGAACTGTTGATGAACGTCAGGGTGGGAACTGCTGATTCAAGAGAGTTCTATTGTAAACATGAACTGAACGGCCAGACGATAATGGCATTTGTCACATCACGGAACACTACATTACGTTACACCACACCACGGAACACCACATCACGGAACACCACATCACGGAACGTCACATCACGGAACACCAAACCACGGAACACCAAACCACGGAACATCACATCACGGAACACCACATCACGGAACACCACGGAACACCAAACCACGGAACATCACATCACGGAACACCACATCACGGAACACCACGGAACAACATGTGACAAGGAACAGCAATTAACACGGTGCTAAAACTACATAGATGGAGCCATACCTTTTACGGCTTCTCTCTCCCTCTAGTTGACTGAGGGTATAGAGAAGGCGTCCTTATTCCCATACACTCGCTGAGAGGGATGGGAGAGTAAGGTGAGAGGGAGAGAGGGATGGTTAAGGGAGGAATGGTGAGGGAGAGTAGAGGGAGGGAGAGAGGGGTGGTTAGGAGGAGGGAGGGAGGTATTTTGATAGTTAGGGAGGGATAAAGAGAAGTATTTTGATGTTGAGGGAGGAAGAGAAGGAGAGAGGTATAGTGATGGTGAAGGAGAGGGGTGGAGGGAAGAATTTTGGTGGTGAGGGAGTGAGGGAGGGGGGAGGGGGGAGGTATTTTCTTGGTGAGGGAAGGAGAGGGTTAATTTGATGACGAAGGAGAGAGAGAGAGAGAGAGAGAATATGATGCACAGCTCACTCACTGTATATCATACCTGTAGTGTATAGGTGAGTGTGGTGTATACCTGACTGTGGTGTATACCTGACTGTGGTGTACAGTATAGCTGACTGGGAGACGGACACAGTGGCTGGGTAGTGAAAAAACGTGGTTCATGATCTGGGTCGTGGACGCTTCAGTTGTCAGATCCTCTCTTTATGTCTCCGCCAGAGAGAAAAAGAAGATTAAAACTCCTCTCGGTCATTACCTCTTGGTCAACCCGGCCACTGACCCCCTTGATGAGGAGGGTGTGGTCACGTGTGTCACCCTACGCACACACACCTCCTCACCATCATCACTCGCTCCTGACCGCCCCTTCCTCACCACTTCCACCCTCTCTTCTCCTCCTCTTCTCCACTACTCCCCCTTCTCCTCATCCCCTTCTTCTCACCACCACTCCTCTTCACCTCCTCACCACCACTCCCTCTTCACCGCCCCCTTCTTCACCGCCCCCTTTTTCACCGCCCCCTTTTTCACTGCCCCCTTGTTCACTGCCCCCTTGTTCACCGCCCCTTCTTTATCGCCCCCCTCCTAACCTCGCTATGCTCACCCCCACGCCTCCTCCCTACCACCCCCCTCTTCACTACCTCATCCTTACTCCACCCCTCTTCCTCGCCGCCCCCTCCTCCTCGCCGCCCCCTCCTCTTCACCGCCCCCTCCCCCCTCCTCACCTTTAGCTGATAATAAATCAATCTATTTATTGTTGTAATATAATCCCCAAGTGTTCAAGAGCGTGTTTTATTTTCAGTTTACTGAAGAAATTGCTCATAGAAGATTATTACAATTATCCATTTATGTAATACTTTCCAACATTGATAAATACCCTACCAAGACTTTAATTTTCCACACGATTTGACGTCCAGGTTCCAAAAATATCATCAACTCTCTACAGTTAACTATTAACACAAAATTATCCGGGGGAGTCTTCTCTTGTCTCAAAAGACAAAAACAATTATTTTTCCGGCCCTCCCGATATAACTTACTTTTTGTATATACAAAGTGATTTAGATTGGTTATGCATCTTTTTCGTGTGACAAACCCCGAGCTGAAATACTTTGACTGTATTCCTCCGCACTCTATTGTACACAATCTGACGATGCTCGACGCTATCAACGATAAAATATTTTGCGAAAAGTCTTCTATTTTTTCCTTTTTTTTTCATCCACCGCTCTTAGGTTACAATTAAATGTTTTGTGTTGTTTCTCCATTGTGGCGGGTGGCTGCTGCTGCTTGGCGGTGCTTGTTGTGGCGCGGGGAGCCACAATGGCGCGTTTTGTTGCGCCATTCACTCCCTGGGCGGGAACAGACACCCGTGTGACAATGGCGGACAAAGAACACGTTAACAAACAAGTAAGAAATCCACGGCGAAAAGAGGTTGAAAGAGACAAAATATTCAGGGAGGGAAGTAGGGAGGGAGAAGGATAAAAACTGTAGAAAGTGGAAAGAACATTGGCATGGAATATAGAGAAGGTGAAAATGGGTCAAAAAGTAAATTGGAAAAAATATACACGACTGTAAAATAATATTAACAAGAAAAAATTGAACTTAGGCGAAAAAAAAATATTAAGCAAGACATTAAGAAGGGAGAGTGCCTTAAAATTTGGGCTTCAAACTCACTGAAATCGCCAAGGACTTAAGAGCATCCCAGTTACATAATATCTAAAGGGAAAATATCCGAGAAGTTTAGTGAAGTTTTTGACACATGACATACTGGTTTTACAGCCATTGTTTTATAACCTTTGTGTGTGTACCAAAAAAAAAGGAATATCAATCAATAAATTAATAAAAGGAGAAAAAATTATAAACAATAAAGTTATATTAGAGAGAGTAGGAGGAGAAGAGGAAGATAATATCGAAGAACCAGTGAAAATGATCCCAATTATCCATGAAACTATTTGTATTCACTTCACTGTGGTTAAGGGTCTCCTGAGCTTGACACACACACACACCGCCCTCCTGGCCACTGGGTCCATCATCACACAGACTCGAGAGTTATTGCTGTACCTCATTCCTGATCCTCAACCATCTCTCTCAGTCTTGCAGTGTGGTCGCGCTGGTAAATTCTACATAACATTTCTTGTGGTAGATAATTTCTATACTCTAAACACTATCTTTCAAATCTAGTGGTGGTAGGCGCCCCAGAATGTCCGGTTGGGTGAATTCCTTTATTTGGTTCTTTCTTAGACGAGTTGTTGTGTTCTGTTAAGTTCCTTTTTCTCTCAGCTCGTGTCCTTGAGAATCAGTTGCTTAACACTTTTGTCAGTGTGGTGATCGGTCTCGGGTTCCTTTTTTGCGAATCTTGTCGGTAAAACTGCCCCGTGTACCAATTTGATTCGCAGCAGAATTTTACTATTTTGACTTCAATTTTTGACCCCGAAACAAAATATTATTAATTACATAAATGTCCTTTTATGAGAGTTCAATATAGTAGACCCAATAAATACTCTGTTCACTCACACGTCTCGTCTCGGCTACAGTATAAAAGGAAAAAGTAGAGAGATGGTAAGGTGGCAGCCACAGCCTTGTAAACCTTGGACCTCGAAAGTATAACATGAAGCAGTTGCCAACTCTAACTAGTCTTACTCCCACAAGTGTTTCATAGGCCCCATGGCAGAAACAACAGCAGGACTATGGGTGACACCTCAAACTAAACTGTGAGACTTTATAACGAGAATCTCAGATAAACAAACCGAGGAAGGTAGAGCGCCAACTAGGTTCCTCGCTAAAGATAGAGAAAAATTCCCCCCAAAGTCGATTGATCAGTTAAAAAATAATGAATTAGAGAATATAGAGGAGCTCACAAGGTTGTTAGAAGACTCCAGATTATTGAAACATTGTATGAGAGACGCTTTTTGTGATGTAAATAAAGTAATGAAACTCATACGTGGAGAAAGAATAATACAGTAATGGTTGTGCTTACCATACACGACAAGAAAGTTCAGTACAGTAAACATAGATACCTGTAAAACACACACACACACACACACACACCCTAAACACTGTATGCTCACTAATAATATATATATTTATACAGAGAGCAATGTTCTAATACTCGAGTTCGGACTTAAACTTAATGAACTTATCACACAAACCAAGTCCAAGTCAAATCCAAGAACTCTAAGGGGACGATGCACCTTCAGCAGCTCCAGGTGTAATGATAACTCCTGATATCCATTGTTATAAAAAAAAGAACCGAGCTCATTGGCTGGTTAACCTATCTTGGGGTGTCAGGCTCAAAGCATCAGGTGATCACAGCTTTTAAAATGAAGAAGATGTGACACAACTTGGCTACAATAGTGATCAGCTGTGATGCGGTTACGGTACTCCTCCTGTGTTGTAATTTATACCTGCTGTGTTAATGTTGCTCAGTGACGTCACATACACACTCAGACTCGAACCTGGACACGGACTTGGACTTAATAGGGACTAGACTTTTGTTTGTACTCGACTTCATCCAGCTGGACTTAAAGAATTAGGCCTCACCTACAAAACTATTCTCTCCTCACAATCTTCCTCACCCTCAACACCCTCCCTCTCCGTTCCTCATCCTCCCTCACCATCACACCCTGCTGCCTCTTCTTCACCACCTACACCCCCTCCCCCACCCTTCCTCCTTCATCCAAATATTCTCCCTCAATCACATACCTCTCCTTCCTTACCTCCCCATCACCCCATACTTCCCTCACCACACATCTTTCTCACCCCTCCCTCGCTCCCTTCACCCTTCACTCTCTTCCCCTTTTCTCCCCCCATCCCTCACCCCTCCCTCACCACCTCACCCTCTCCCCTCTCCCCCCTCACAGCCTGGCCGTGTAGCCGCCATATTACAGGGTAGTCCTACCCTCCAGACACTGTGTTCGGATCCCTTCCTTGGTTACGACTTCGAACAATATTTTTTAATTATTTTCTACACAAGCTAAACAAACAGACTCATGTAGCCGATCACTATATTATAGCAAAAGAGGAATAACGAGATAAATAGAGAAGATATATATCGATAAGGTAAAGAGATGATGAGAGGAGGAATAGTGAGAGGTGAGAGAAAACGGAGGGCGGATGACGTTTCCACCAGATTGCCAGAAGGATCGAGGAGCTGGACCGTCCCCATGTCTACCTGTCTGTCAGTCCCTGTGTCTACCTGTCTGTCAGTCCCTGTGTCTACCTGTCTGTCAGTCCCCATGTCTGCCTGTCTGTCAGTCCCTGTGTCTACCTGTCTGTCAGTCCCCATGTCTGCCTGTCTGTCAGTCCCCATGTCTGCCTGTCTGTCAGTCCCCATGCCTACCTGTCTGTCAGTCCCCATGTCTACCTGTCTGTCAGTCCCCATGTCTACCTGTCTGTCAGTCCCCATGCCTACCTGTCTGTCAGTCCCTATGTCTACCTGTCTGTCAGTCCCTATGTCTACCTGTCTGTCAGTCCCCATGTCTGCCTGTCTGTCAGTCCCTGTGTCTGCCTGTCTGTCAGTCCCAATGTCTGCCTGTCTGTCAGTCCCTGTGTCTACCTGTCTGTCAGTCCCTGTGTCTACCTGTCTGTCAGTCCCTGTGTCTACCTGTCTGTCAGTCCCCATGTCTGCCTGTCTGTCAGTCCCTATGTCTGCCTGTCTGTCAGTCCCCATGTCTGCCTGTCTGCCTGTCTGTCAGTCCCTATTTCTACCTGTTTGTCAGTCCCCATGTCTGCCTGTCTGTCAGTCCCCATGTCTGCCTGTCTGTCAGTCCCTATGTCTACCTGTCTGTCAGTCCCCATGTCTGCCTGTCTGTCAGTCCCCATGTGTGCCTGTCTGTCAGTCCCTATGTCTACCTGTCTGTCAGTCCCTGTGTCTACCTGTCTGTCAGTCCCCATGTCTGCCTGTCTGTCAGTCCCCATGTCTGCCTGTCTGTCAGTCCCCATGTCTACCTGTCTGTCAGTCCCCATGTCTACCTGTCTGTCAGTCCCCATGTCTACCTGTCTGTCAGTCCCCATGCCTACCTGTCTGTCAGTCCCTATGTCTACCTGTCTGTCAGTCCCTATGTCTACCTGTCTGTCAGTCCCCATGTCTGCCTGTCTGTCAGTCCCTGTGTCTGCCTGTCTGTCAGTCCCAATGTCTGCCTGTCTGTCAGTCCCTGTGTCTACCTGTCTGTCAGTCCCTGTGTCTACCTGTCTGTCAGTCCCTGTGTCTACCTGTCTGTCAGTCCCCATGTCTGCCTGTCTGTCAGTCCCTATGTCTGCCTGTCTGTCAGTCCCCATGTCTGCCTGTCTGCCTGTCTGTCAGTCCCTGTGTCTGCCTGTCTTTCAGTCCCCATGTCTGCCTGTCTGTCAGTCCCTATGTCTACCTGTCTGTCAGTCCCCATGTCTGCCTGTCTGTCAGTCCCCATGTGTGCCTGTCTGTCAGTCCCTATGTCTACCTGTCTGTCAGTCCCTATGTCTACCTGTCTGTCAGTCCCCATGTCTGCCTGTCTGTCAGTCCCCATGTCTGCCTGTCTGTCAGTCCCCATGTCTGCCTGTCTGTCAGTCCCCATGTCTGCCTGTCTGTCAGTCCCTATGTCTACCTGTCTGTCAGTCCCCATGTCTGCCGGTCTGTCAGTCCCCATGTGTGCCTGTCTGTCAGTCCCTATGTCTACCTGTCTGTCAGTCCCTGTGTCTACCTGTCTGTCAGTCCCTGTGTCTACCTGTCTGTCAGTCCCTGTGTCTACCTGTCTGTCAGTCCCCATGTCTACCTGTCTGTCAGTCCCCATGTCTGCCTGTCTGTCAGTCCCCATGTGTGCCTGTCTGTTAGTCCCCATGTCTGCCTGTCTGTCAGTCCCCATGTCTGCCTGTCCGTCAGTCCTCGTAAGTATGGGTCTATGCGTCCATACTTCAGCCTTTCTGTTTGTCTGTTTATATATTAATTTGCCTCTAATGGTTATTTTCACTCCCTCTGTGTGTGTGTGTGTGTGTGTGTGTGTGTTTTATCTATTTTATTATTGACGTAAATTCTGTTTCATGATTGGTCAATTTTCCTCCCTGACAATGTCTCTATTTTCTGTGAATGAAGAATAGTTTTAAATAATTCTTTGTGCACTAAGAATATATCAGTCTATTGAGTGTTCTTTCTTCGTTTGCTTTTCATATTTAATTGAATTCATAAATTTATTTCTTAATATTAATTTCTGGGTTTTTATAACTTTGTGTTGTTCATTATATTACAGTTGCCACACCTATTGTACCGCTTACCTCCACCTGTACTGAGTCTCGGGTGTAGGTACAGTCAATGCTACCCTACCATACCCTACCCTACCCTACCCTACCCTACTCTACCCTACTCTACCCTACCCTACTCTACCCTACTCTACCCTACCCTACTCTACCCTACCCTACCCTACTCTACCCTACCCGACCTGAGGCTCTTTACTGTCGGTAACTATGGGACCTCTTCTATAATGACTTGAATAAACCATAAGCTATGAATGGTAGAAAAGTTCCAAGCCATGTTATCTGTGTCTAACCTTGAACTCCTAATGTTCTTTTGTGTTTATGTTTCTCTTGTGTGTGTTATTGTCTCCACCTCATAACAGAGTCGAGTTCTTTTCCGTTATCAAAGAGTTAATCATTCAGGCAGAAACATCAGTTCAGTATCTTCTTATTACCATTCATTACCTCCCTCAGAGTAAAGTGAGTGTGATCTTAAGGCAATATAATCAACAACTAAACGATGTCCTTTGATAATATAATCAGCGTACACAGGGAGGTCAGAAAAAAACACGAGACTAGTGGGACATTTTGACCTCACGAGGGAGTTAACTGGCTGACTACCGAGTAATTTGACCTTATAAGGGTATTAATTTAAATGTGTACTGAGTGTAGTGTGTATCAGTCCATATTAAGATAGTCTAAATACACTTAGAGGTGTGAATGAAGAAGAGTAGTCTAGTCTTTCAGTTTATTTATATTTTTTATTTGATTTGAGATGTTACTTTTAAGTTAGAGTCAAGTTGAGTTAACGCAACCTATTATCTAGTTGTGGTACCTGTGTTATGGTACTGTTGTGGGGGACAATACAGCTGTCACCACTTGGAGGAAAATACAGCTGTCACCACTTACAGGAAAATAGAGCTGGAGGAAAATACATCAGACCACGTATTGTATTAATCTTTGGGGTGACATAATGAGGACAATAAATTCACACGTTGAGGATCTGATGGTTAGGTAGAATGACTTGCGAAATGAGGACACGTAATTAAGAATTTGAGTTTTAACACTTAGGTCTTAATTACTAATCAAGGAACATCCGCACTCACACTCAAGGGGCAAGAAGCACTCACACTCAAGGGATAAGAAGCACTCACACTCAGGGTATAAGAAGCACTCACACTCAAGGGATAAGAAGCACTCACACTCAAGGGATAAGAAGTACTTACTCTCAAGGGATAAGAAGCACTCACACTCAAGGGATAAGAAGCACTCACACTCAAGGGAAAAAGAAAAACTCACACTCAAGGGATAAAGTAACTCACACTCAAGTGCAAAGAGACACTCAACATGGACAAGTAGGTTGACACTTAAGTAAATACTTCAACTTTAAGATACAATATGTGTTTAAGCAGCTACCGTGTGTGTGTGTGTGTGTGTGTGTGTGTGTGTGTGTGTGTGTGTGTGTGAAAGGAGAGGAAGAGGAGCCACAATAAACCAAGGATACAGAATTACAGAAATACTACAGCGAAGGAGAAATGGAAAAACGGAGGATAATTCTGTTTTGTTGTGAATAATGAATAGGGTAATTGATGATGATGGTGATGGTAGTTGATGATGATGGTGATGGTAGTAGTGATGATGATGATGGTGATTGATGATGATGATGATGGTGATGATAAAAGAAAAAAAATAAAGTGGAGAAGAGAACAAGAGAAATTCGAATAAAAAAGCAAGAAATAAACAGATGAAGAAATGCAATAAAGAATAAGAAAAGAAAGACCAACAAAAACAACAAAACAAGATAAAGCGATGATAACAACGGCGATAAAGAAGAAGAAGAAGAAGAAGAATAAGAAGAAAGGAAATAGAATAGAATAAGAAGAGAGAAAGACAAGGTAAAGAAAGAATGAAGAGAAGGAAAAAATAGTGAAGAAAAATAGAGCAACTGAAGTGTGTGTGTGTGTGTGTGTGTGTGTGTGTGTACTGGTGGTGGAGAGGCTGCTGCTGGCTGTCTGTCTGTCTGTAGTGTCACGCAGTCTCTTCTCAAGTGGCCTAGAATGTGTAGTACAAATAATGGGAGGAATGTTGGGAAAAAATGTTGGTAAGAATGAATGACATACAAATACGCGAAAAGAATGTTGAGTGGAAATCTTAGTAAGAATGTCGGGTCGCAATTGATGGCAGGAATGTTAATGAGATGTTTTTTTTAGGAGAACTTTACGTTAAAATATTGATAAGAATGTTAAGTATAAAATGTTAAGAATGTCTCGTGTATATTTTTTCTAATGGTGGTTTAATGTTGAATGTTATGATAAAAAATGTTGATTATAATTTTTTAAAGGAAGAATTTTGAGTTTTGAGGGCCGTTCGGGTGATGGTAGCTGCTGGTCGGGTGATGGTAGTTGGTCGGGTTATGGAAGTTGGTCGGGTGATGGTAGTTGCTGGTCGGGTTATGGAAGTTGGTCGGGTGATGATGGTTTGTCAGACAATATTTTCCAGGATGTTGTTAGTCGGGATCAAGTGGGGAGGGTAAAGTCGGGAAAGGACCAGGAAGTCACAGGCAGTCGGGAATAAATTCATTGGAGGAATAATTACATTTGATCGGGAGGAGACGGGGAAATGGGGTGATTCACATTTGGTCGGGGACTGATCGGGTACTGGTCGGGACATGGACTCGCATAACGGTCGGGTGTCGGGTGTCGTGGGAAGGGAAGGGGGGGGGGGGGACAGCACAAAGAGAATTCACTGGCCGGAACATTTGTGCCACACTGCATTTTAATGAACAGAATAAAAAGATTAGATGAAAACTTGAAGTAAGACACGACTAGTGGGAGGACCTGAGGAAGGGAGGTGCTCAAGTGGTCCTCCAGCGACACACACACACACTCTCTCTCTCTCTCTCTCTCTCTCTCTCTCTCTCTCTCTCTCTCTCTCTCTCTCTCTCTCTCTCTCTCACAACAGCATCTAGCAGGAGGCTTACCACCATGTTCTTCCCGAAATGTATTTGATATAATTCGGCAGCATAAAAATACTAATAAACTGGTTAGGTTAGGTTATGTTAGGTTAGGTTAGGTTAGGTTAGGATAGGTTAGGTTAGGTTAGGTTTCAGTAGTTAATGGCAGAAATAAGCTGGGGGGGGGGGGGGTGAATCTTCCGGTGACCCAAATAACTCGTCAATCAGACACAAGATTCTCTCCTACAGCGAGTGGCAGAACACACTAGGGAGGGGAGGTCCTCAACAGACGATGGTGGACCTTGTGGAAATGTTAGGTTTTGGGGGGAAATAATGTGACTTTATAAGTAGCGACTGTTGAAACAAAAGGTAGTTTGTAGCAATCGTTTAAGGCGTCATTGAGGACAGACATTTATATTGTAGGAACCCATGTGACACGATGAACGACCTAACAGTGCGTGGGAGGACTGATGATGTAGCAGTCAGGGATGAAGTAGTGATGAGGGTGATGACTATGTTAAACAAATTAAAAGGTCCGAGAGTTGCTTTGTACGTTGGTTAATGAGGCGGTTAATGGGGGGTCTACAAGATTTGCTGAGTACAGTGGTTAATGAGGCGGTTAATGGAGTCTACAAGCGTTGCTGAGTACAGTGGTTAATGAGGCGGTTAATGGAGTCTACAAGCGTTGCTGAGTACAGTGGTTAATGAGGCGGTTAATGGGGGTCTACAAGACTTACTGAGTACAGTGGTTAATGAGGCGGTTAATGGAGTCTACAAGATTTGCTGAGTACAGTGGTTAATGAGTTGGTTTATGATAGTCTTCAAGTACTGTGGTTAAAGTTTCGGTTAATAGTGGTCAACAAATACATTGGTTAATGATGGTCTACAAGTCCAGTGGTTAAGGACGTCGATACTCATAAAAACACAGACGCTCACAGGTAAAGGACATCTATACCTGGCTATTAAGACATTGACGCTCGCTAATACGGACAGTCATTCACTACACAGGTACCATGTTGTGTCTCGGGACGGAGAGGTTGGCTAGACATTTCGCTCGTTCTTATCCACTTATCCAAGATGACTCTGAAGGCCAGGTATCGCCCGCCAGTCAGCCCACCACAGCAAGCACAGGTAATAATGCCCACCACAGCAAGAACAGGTAACAATGCCCACCACAGCAAGCACAGGTAACAATGCCCACCACAGCAAGCACAGGTAACAATGCCCACCACAGCAAGCACAGGTAACAATGCCCACCACAGAAAGCACAGGGTAACAATGTCCACCACAGCAAGCACAGGTAACAATGCCCACCACAGCAAGCACAGGGTAACAATGTCCACCACAGCAAGCACAGATAGTAAAGAAGCTGCTACGTACCTGTCCAGCACCAGAGGAAAGCTTACTCTATGCTTTATGTGTGTGCGTGCGCGTCCGTGTCCGTTGTTATACTTAGAAAAGAGTGAAGGAATCAGAAGACCCATTTGCCATGAGTAACACACAAAGGGACTCACCCGGAACTGGCCCACTAGTTCAGGTACAAGTCACCCTGAAGCAGAGATTAAATCATTTTTTTTTCTATGCTTAGAGAAGAGTTCATACGCCCTACATTACAACACCAGGAGCTTATACGCGTGGGAAGAGAGATGTTTAGTCATGGAGAGAGTTCTGCTGTCGGCACTCGGGTATAAGGTGTTGACGCTCGGGTATAAGGTGTTGGCGCTCGGGTATAAGGTGTCGGCGCTCGGGTATAAGGTGTTGACGCTCGGGTATAAGGTGTTGGCACTCGGGTATAAGGTGTTGACGCTCGGGTATAAGTTTGGCGCTCGGTATAAGGTTGGCGCTCGGTATGTTACGCCGGTATAAGGTGTTGATGCTCGGGTATAAGGTGTTGGCGCTCGGGTATAAGGTGTTGATGCTCGAGTATAAGGTGTTGGCGCTTGGGTATAAGGTGTTGATGCTCGGGTATAAGGTGTTGATGCTCGGGTATAAGGTGTTGGCGCTTGGGTATAAGGTGTTGATGCTCGGTTATAAGGTGTTGGCGCTCGGGTATAAGGTGTTGGCGCTTGGGTATAAGGTGTTGACGCTCGGGTATAAGGTGTTGGCGCTTGGGTATAAGGTGTTGATGCTCGGGTATAAGGTGTTGGCGCTCGGGTATAAGGTGTTGATGCTCGAGTATAAGGTGTTGATGCTCGGGTATAAGGTGTTGACGCTCGGGTATAAGGTGTCGGCACTCGGGTATAAGGTGTTGACGCTCGGGTATAAGGTGTCGGCACTCGGGTATAAGGTGTTGACGCTCGGGTATAAGGTGTCGGCACTCGGGTATAAGGTGTTGACGCTGGGGTATAAGGTATCGACACTCATTATAAAATACACCTATAAAATCATCAAAATTCCATAATTATTACCAGATAAAAAAAAAAATCCTTTAGTCTCGTATGAACAAAAAAAAAATCATAATTAACAGTCTATCGTTGTGACAGAATATTTCCCATTTGTGGAGTCCGGTTACCCCATGTTGGTGGCAGAGACAGGTAATGAGGCACCACTGTCTACCTCATAACTGTCAAGGTAGCTCATTAGCCCCGGCACGTCAGGTAGAGGAGGTGTTGCTGGGTGTGTGGTATCACCTAGAGAATAGCTACACCCATTAGTTTATTTCTCCCGATGGTTAATACCCAAAAACTGCCAATAGGTGTTAGGTTTGGTTAGGTTAGGTTAACTTTGGTTTGGTTAGGTTAGGTTAAGTTTGGTTAGGTTAGGCCAGTGTTTTAGGTGGTTAAACTTAAGATGAAATATGTTGGGGGGGTTAAACTTCAAGTCAGGGTAGATTAGGTTAGATTATGTTAGGTTATGTTGTCGTGAATTTGGTTAGGTTAGATCAGATTAAATAAGCTGGGGTGTTTAATCTTAAGGTGAAATAAGCTGAGGTAGCTAATAATAAGGTAAACTAAGCTGAGGTGGTTAATCTTCAGGTAATTTAAGCTGGGGTGGCTAATCTTCAGGTGGTTATATATGGAGTCAGTATCCCCCTCGACAGGTACCAAGGTCACTACTCGTCTGTGTCTATATCTGTCTCTTGGCTTTTATTTGTAAGAGTGTTGTTGTTGTTGTTGTTGTTGTTGTTGTTGTTGTTGCTGTTGTTGTTGTTGTTGTTGTTGCTGTTGTTGTTGTTGTTGTTGTTGTTGTTGTTGTTGTTGTTGCTGTTGTTGTTGTTGTTGTTGTTGTTGTTATCATCATAATATAATGCAAAAATTAACACTAAACTCAGTAATGTCTCTTAATTATAATGACTCCTTCAACCCTCAGTTATTCCATCGTTGTTTTCATTATTTTCTCCATGTACCAATTACCATTTTGTCTTGTTTACAAAAAATGGCCTCAGGGGGGAAGGGGGGAGGGGGGAAGAGGGGGGGGGGAGGGGGGAGAGGGGAGGGGGAGGAGGGAGGGGGGGAGGGGGGTGTGACGTAGATGGTGAGGTGATGAAGAGAACAATAGAGAAAGTTTATTATATTTTTTTCCGTATCATGTGAGTTAATCTCTCTCTCTCTCTCTCTCTCTCTCTCTCTCTCTCTCTCTCTCTCTCTCTCTCTCTCTCTCTCTCTCAGTCATAAGAGATTGGTTATTTGCAATACTGGAAATCTTACTAAACTACGTCACTGAATCTTCCTCCTCCTTCTACTCCTCTTCCTCCTCCTCTTCCTCTTCCCACTCCTTCTCTTCCTCCTCTTCCCACTCCTCTTTCTCCTACTTCTATTCCTTCTACTACTCCTCCTCCTCCTCCTCCTCCTCCTACAGTGAGACAAGTTCCCTGTTACAGATACCAAATTGACGTATAAATTCCTTCTACACGTTAGTATGTATGCAACTATACCTATCAGAGTGACACATTAAGCTGCCTTTTTATACATGAGACCCGTTAGCTTGTAGATATTTATACATAGTTCATAGGAAAGTTGCTAATGAGAATGAACTTACCTGAGAAAATAAATGAAGAAGAAAATTATACGAATGAAGATAAAAGTTAAATAAATGAAGAAGAAAAGGGAATAATGATGAAAATTAAAGGAATGAAGAAGAAAATTAAACGAATAAAATAGAAAATTAAAGGAAATGGAGAAGAAAAAAAAGAGTTGTAAATTAACAGACATAGATTTACACACGTCTCTTCCCGGCTGGAGTGTTCAATGGTGAATTATAATATTTAAACAACTGTTCTATTTTTGTCCAGTGAAGAACTTGTGTGTCATCCTGTAATCACTGACCCGATGAATGAACCCCCCTTAACCCTTCCCCCCTCCCACAGCCCTGCACAGCCTAACACAGCCCTATACACCCCTGCACAGCTTTACACAGCCCTACACACCCCTGCACAGCTTTACACAGCCCTGCACAACCCCACACAGCCCTGCACAGCCTTACACAGCCCCATACAACGTTCTGACAAAGGTATGTACTGTCGCGAGCTTTATGCTAGCTTTCCTGATTGACAGAGAGAGAGAGAGAGAGAGAGAGAGAGAGAGAGAGCTATTATAAGCAGGGAAGAGCAACTAGGTTTCCACTGAGTGTTCTCTCTCTCTCTCTCTCTCTCTCTCTCTCTCTCACCACTATACATCAGGCTACCACCGTTATGCCCTTCTTCTTCCATCCTGCCTCCCCTACTACAGTCTATTGCTGATTCAGTTTGATGTGTTTGTTTTCCAATTGTTTAGCCTAAAATGAAAAAAAGAATCGAGGATATTCTTTTCTGCCCGACGGTCAAGTATATCCCCCCCCCCCCCCACCCCAGGTCTCAAGGCTAGAAACATTATATTACCTTTTATGTTTCCTTGCTTATTTTAATCTAAGGAAACTGGTGAGGTCCAAGTAATTTATTCGGGTCACCTGAAGAATATCCACCCCAGCTTGTGTCACCTAAAGATTAATCACCTTAACACTAACTTAGCCTAATTTAACCTAACCAAACCTAACTTAACTTAATCAAACCTTACCTCTCTTCATTTAACCTTATCCCCCAAAATAGTGTCAGGGTGGTTAATCTTCTCGTCAAATAAGGTGAGGTCAGGTAATTTATTATTTTCCGATGTTGTTTATATTAGATTCAAAAGATCTCAGTGGTAGTTGTGACGCACGATCATAGATGGAGTTAACTTCACAAGATCTCAGTGGTAGTTGTGACGCACGATCATAGATGGAGTTAACTTCACAAGATCTCAGTGGTAGTTGTGACGCACGATCATAGATGGAGTTAACTTCACAAGATCTCAGTGGTAGTTGTGACGCACGATCATAGATGGCGTGATCATACAGTGGACATAAATTGGCCTTCACACCTGTATTAAGAGGGAGCGCTGGAGAGATCCGCCTGCACTTTGACGCGAAGCTGTGTGTGTGTGACTGTACATAATTACAGGTTGTGTGGCGGCATGATGGGCAGAGCGAGCCTGGTCCTGGTTGGCCATCCACCGTGATACAACCACACCTGCGCCACACCAAATCATTTAGGTCCTTGTTAGCTGATGAGTCCAGGCTAAGTGTCTCAAAGGCTTCTGTTATTAGACATTTGCCTGTAACTCAAGTACGTCTTTATCTTCACTGATGACGGGGCAGGAAATCGTAATAAAATTATATTTCATAAACACAGGGACCAAATGAGACGGTACAAGATTGATTCGCTGTAATATCTTCAAAGACTCTGAATGCCCAGGAGGTGAGGTAGGTCGACGAAAGTGGAGACGAGTGGGACCGAGAGTGTCGCGTCCCTGGCTCTACCTTCCTCAAGAGTGTGTTGGGTGTAAGCTATCTGATCCTCTGTCGTTTATAATCATCTGTTTGACAAAAGACGATGTTATCCTCTTTATTTCCCCATATTTTTATTTATTCATCTATCTTGTAGAAAATTAATCGAGTATCTTCTTTTTTTTTTTATTCTGTGAAATTTCTAGAAAGTTAGTCAAGTGTCAAGTGTTTCTCTTTAATGATAATATTAATTTGGTGACCCGATTGTTATTTGTTATTTGGGGATGTTTTATGGGTAAGACAAGCATATTATAGTTTACTCTGGTCACGGATTTAATCATATTTTCACTCCACTTTATTCCACTCTGTCCTTTTAGCAAGTTTTACACGCACACAGTTTAAAAGTTCCATTCTCCAATAGATCTCATGACATTTAAGATAAGTTTTAACACCCGAGAGAGTGAAAAAAAAATTATAAGAATAAGAAAAAACAAAATATCACACGAAAAAAGACCAAAAATGAGACTTTAAAATCTAAACGTTTATACAGCATATATATTACAATGACTTATAATGATGATAATGATACTAATGCCATTCACAATAATAATATCAACAACAACAACAATAATAGTAATAATAATAATAATAATACCTGAAGAAGTCGTTGTTTTTCCATTTTCTGTTAACATCTATTTGTGCTCCATAAGTGCTGGTGCCTCACTGTTGTTGTGTCTGTATGTGTGTGTGTGCTGTACAGTCACTGCGAACTTCTGTTGTCTCGATAGGGTTGTCATAATCCTTCGTCCGTTGTGTCATATTGTCTTACACAAAATCGTAAATATACTTTTTTGAGAGACTGTTTGATTTAGGCCTGGGAGAAACTTACATGGTAACTTCCCGCAGTTTAAATATACACATATGATAAACGCACACAACACACACACACACACACACACACACACACACACACTTTCCCCCACCTACACCCCTTCCCCACTTACACCCCCTCCCCTACCTACACCTCCTCCCCCACCTACATCCCCTCCCCCACCTACATCCCCTCCCCCCACACCCCTCCCATCAATACCCCCTCCCCCAACTACACCCCTCCCCAACTACACCCCCTCCCCAACTACACCCCCACCTACACCCCCACCTACACCCCTCCCAACCACATCCCTTTCACCTATACCCCCTCCCCCAACTACACCCCCTCCCCAACTACACTCCCTCCCCCTACACCCCCCACCTACACCCCATCCCCCACCTACACCCCCCACCTACACCCCCACCTACACCCCCCACCTACAGCCCCCACCTACACCCCCACCTACACCCCCACCTACACACTACATAAAGAAGACAAGACAAGGAACAATTACTTTTTCTCTGCCCTCAGCCACACCATAAGTACATTAGCACAACCCTGTGAACGAGCCTCGCCCATTCACGCTGTAATTGCCCCTAATGGTCGTTAGAGGGGGGGCCAGGTTAATGGGTAATTCTGTCAATGGAGCGGCTGTCAACCTTTAGCTTAATGCCAACCCTTTTGTCTGTTTATCTGTCTGTCTATGTGCCTGTCATCTGTCTATCAGTCTGTCTATGTGCCTGTCATCTGTCTATCAGTCTGTCTATGTGCCTGTCATCTGTCTATGTGCCTGTCATCTGTCTGTCTGTCTAGTCTTGATATCTAAATGGCTTCTCTTCTATATTCTTATCTAATTCTGTTTAGTCCTCTATTTCTCTCCGTTGTTTATCAAATGTTTGTTGTTTATCCTATTCTATTCTCTTCTACTCTCTCTCTCTCTCTCTCTCTCTCTCTCTCTCTCTCTCTCTCTCTCTCTCTCTCTCTCTCTCGACCCCCCATCTTGTCCGTCCGTCCGTCCGCCCAGCAGGTGTGTGTTAACCCTGCCACATAATTACTCCCTTGGTCTGCCCTAACACAATGACGCCGTCGAGATGGATTCTTACAAATTCGTCACGGCACCGACACCAACATTCCCGACCACCGCCCTCCCGACACGCCCGATCCCTCATCCGACACATCGGCAGCCCCACCTTGCCCCTCTAGTTTGGTGATTCCGGGAAAGCCGATCTCTAGAGCCCGTTATAATTACACTCTCGAGTCCCTCAACAAGTCAACCGGAGCTGATATCGTGTCCTTCCCCACCAGCCAATCAGCTACTAGTAAACATGGCCAAAAGAGATGGAACCAACTTCTCATTGGTTGTTCTGTACCACGTGTTTATGTTGTTGTTGTTGTTGTTATGGTCTGTCAGCTGATTGTGTTCATTGACTCCCAGACGAGTAATCCGTTCTCATTACGGATAACAGGTTAGGTTAGGTCAGGTTAGGTTAAGTTAAGTTAGGTTAGGTTAAGTTAGTTAGGTTAGGTTAGGTTAAGTTAGGTTAAGTTAGGTTAGGTTAGGTTAGGTTAATGTAATATCATCAAAGGGTCGCTTAACTCAGACCTATGATCCATAAGTGGAACATTTTCACTGCTGATGCACCAACACGTCATTATCCACCACCATTGAAGGACATCCAGTAGCTCACTTGATCCACAATACGAGGATGATCCACTGTGTTGGTGGATCTTAGTGAAGCTGGAGATCCACTTCCTTCTGTCTTTTTTAACCTCCCTTGACTCACTTTAACCTCTCTTGACTCACTTAACCTCCCTTGATTTAATTTAACCTCCCTTGACTATAGTTTTAAACTCCCTTGATTTGCGGCAGGGCAGATGGATGGCAGGGTGGGCGCATGGTGGGCGGTAAGGGAGGACTATGAAAGTGGATAGCAGAATGGGCGGCTAGGTGGGCGGTAAGGGAGGACTATGAAAGTGGATGGCAGAATTGGTGGTAGGTTGGGTGGCAGGGTGGGCGGCAGGGTGGGCGGCAGGAGTGGGGTCATAAAAACAGGAGGCGGGCGGCGCTGGAGGCCATGATACTGTCACATGTGATTACTGTCTCTCCCTCTCCCGTGTCTCTCACTGTCTCCCTCCCTCTCTCCCTCACTCCCTGTCTCCCACTGTAACCCACACTCCCTTCATGGCTGTCTCTCATTATCTCCCTCCCTCTCTCTCTCTCTCTCCCTTCTTTTCACCCTCCTAATTGTCTTCCACCCTCCTTGCCTCCCTCTGTCTTCCTTGTTCTCCTTCTCTCCCTGTCTCCCTCCCTCCCTCCCTCCCTCTATCCCTTCCTGTGTCCCGTTATCTCCCTTGTCATCTCTCGGTCTCCCTTGTCCATCCTCTCTTTCTCCCTCCTCTCTCTATCTCTCCCTTTTATGACTCTCAGTAGCAATAGCCCTAACAGGTAGTCGAGAGAGAGAGAGAGAGAGAGAGAGAGAGAGAGAGAGAGAGACTATCTAAAATTTAATTGGCATAAGTAAACTTCTATATGTTTATAATATACGAATTAAGATGCGATTTAAATACGATTATAAGAGCGATTTCTTAGATGGGATTATAAGAGGGATTTTTAAGGCAATTTTCGATGTGGTTTTATTATTCAAATCTTTATCAAACCTCTTTCCTTTCCTCTTCGTTTTCCCTATACTCTTAATCGTCAAGACCCACAAAGACCACTCCACCTTAATCCATTACACCACATAGTTAACTCCACCTTACTCCACTACACCACATACTAACTCCACCGTACTTCACTACACCACATAGTAACTCCACCTCACTCCACTACACCACATAGCGCCAATACCTTCAAGAAAGAATTATATTACCACCAATAAAATTATATGTACTGCCTATATAATTTACCTATAATACCACATTAAGTCTACCATACTGTTTACTTGAGTCTGTATAATCGTCATTCTCTATAACGTAACCCGGATTGAGGAGGTGTTTATTACGTAATGCTGGGATAGAGTTGAGTAGAGTAGAGGTGCCACCCTATACCGCCATCAGGCCTTACGTTGTTTGGATTAACTATAAGGACGCGATCAAGACTCTCAGTGCCAGAAAGATTGGGAAGCTTCAGTGGTAAATGGACACACAGATATAAATTTTAATATATATTTTTTTTTTTAGTTTTTATGTGATTTGCGTTTTTTTTTTTTTTTTTTTTTTTTTTTTTTTTTTTTACATAATGTCAAATGTAGAATCATAACTTAGAACTTAAGGAATGAATTTTGGTATTATAGTTATAGCCAACATACAGACTTTTTTTTTATAATATAAGTTGAATCGGACATGACATCGGGTTTGGGAGAGAAAGCGAGAGGGGTTGGGGGGGTAGGGAGGGGGTCCGGAGAGCGACTCGAGACCTTTACTCTCCAAGACATAGAAACAAATAATCATTTATGTTCATTTTATTGTGGCATTAAAGGTGAATAATTTTTAACAGAAAATTACCAGTACGTTTCAAGATGCTGATGACTCCCTTTGCCAACAAACTCGTTACCAAAATGGATACATCTCTTACGAAAAACAGCTTCAAGTTTTTTTAGAATAAGCCAGCCAGGGAAACCTTTCCAACCAGACCAACTAAAACTTCAACTGCCTCTTGGGGTCCACTGGGAACACTATAAGAACGAGGAGGTGACCATGGGGATGACAACAGTCTATCTTTCGTAACTTCATCAACTCTAACACCAATAAATCTCCCAGTGTCATTATCTTTGCCATTATCAGAAGTCATACACTGGCTTGTTGAAGAGTGTGTTGCTTCTGAAGTAGATCACAGGGAGAATCCTGACCATCGTCATGTTCATCACACTCAGGCAGTATAGGCTTAGGGTTTATTCTGTTCTTCAAGTGACTTCGTTTCTTATCACAACAAAGACTGACAGAGTATGTTGTACCTTTTCACCAACACGCTTCATCTGAACCTACCATGCAGCGACGAATTATACTCTTTATTTATTTACCAGTATTTGTGTAAGTGTATAACAAGCGTCTCTCCTTCCATCTCCTGCCTAGCCAGTTTATCACGTGTTTTTGCATTTTATAACAAATTATTATATTGCTATTATAACTAAGGGACCACCTTTTAATGTATAATAACACTACACGAAAGTTGGTGGAGAAGAAGGTTACTAACTCAGTGTATTCAGTAGAATTCAGCGAAAGGTTCCAATGTGTTCAGTAGAATTCAGCAGGGACTTGCAGGCTTTCAGTCTATAAATGCTCTATACCACAAACATATGATATAATAAGACTGCCAGTCGCCTCTTTCCCTCTCTATTTACGTTATGTTATTTGGTGTACAATCTTTTATCCCCACAATTTACAATGTATTCACCAAGGTAAAAATGTGGTGTACGTAATAAGTACCCTGGTGTACAGAACTGGCGGCCATGTTGGAATTCAGTTGAATATTTGATGTTTAAAGGATTATATAAGATTACTGTATATAGCCGACTCATATAAGTGTGCCCCATCGTCAATAAGATACAACGTCGGCACCGCTCCTTAATAGTTTATATGGTCCACTTTGGGTCGAGGTGCCGTCCCAATTACAAAATATGCTGAAATATGATGATTGGTTGGTCTCTTCCCCCCCCCCCCCCTCCACGTTAAATACGGCCTTGTTCCACTGTTTAGTATTTTATCCCTTTGGTAATTGTTCATATGTTCAAAGTTATTTCTTGTTATATCTCCAATAGGTGAGGTTAGGTTAGGTTAGGTTAGGTTAGGTTAGGTTAGGCTAGGCTAGGTTAGGTTAGGTTAGGTTAGATAAATTTGAATTCTTATAACTGTTCAGTCATTACCTACCACATACATCCTCCTTGAGTCTTTTAATGTCTAATACAATCCAATAGTAAGATTTTATTTTATTTTTAACTGGAAGAAAAGAACATCGATGAACCTCTCATATTGTTACACTCACTCCATGGCTCACAGCGTCAGTCATAAGTCTAGTTGTCTGGCTGTGAGCAGTGTGGGTGTCAAGGTATGGTCATATAGGCTGTAATCCTAATGGGTCCTAACTTAACCATAAGACTTGAGGCCTAATTCACCCCCCCACCACCCCCCCACCAATTAAGTTAGTGTAGGTTGGGAAGGTTAGAACTAGGGCCTACAAGGACTGGGGGCCTGTATGACCTACAACCTTGACCCCAGATGGCATCAAGTCCCCACTCACTCTCTATAACTTAGTCTCCTCTCGTAAAGTACAGTACAGGCGTCACTGTTTCCACCTTTTGATGTTACTGATAATGACTATAGACAATAATAGTAATAGACGGGGACTATTATATTACAAATAATAACAGTCTTACTAGTAATAATAATGATTCGTGGAAGATAATGTTAATACGGATGATAATAATGACGCTAAAATACAATATAGAGAACGTTAATCTTTGTCCCCGAATCAACGTCCATAACTGTATTACTGATATACCAAAGAAATAAAAAATAAAATAATCGTAAATAATATGTTCTAATATATATACTCGTATCTATTAAATTTTTGGCGGGTACACCTTTGATAGTTTCTTAGGAGGCATGACGTGGCCTCTGGGAAGACAGTGGAAGCCAACAGAGGGGAAGAAATCAGAAATATTATCATTAGTTATTTTTGTACATTTAATTTTCTTTTAATCCAATTTTGTTTTTTGTCATCCTTTATTTGGTGATTTTGGTCTAACATCCACACAATTTACTCATTATAATTGTGTGTGTGTGTGTGTGTGTGTGTGTGTGTGTGTAAGGGTGCACCAAAGGCTTATGTCTCCCTTTCCTATCACCTCACCAGCCATAAACAGCCTGAAAGTAAATAACTCTTCACTTATGTGCCAGATTAACTCAACAATTTTTCTCTATAGTTATATGATACATCGTCATCGTTGTAACATATCGTGTATTAGTGAAACCAAACTTGAATATGAGTTACATGTTAATAATAATATAATAATAATAATAATAATAATAATAATAATAATAATAATAATAATAGCCTTAAGAGAACACAATGACTCTCAAACACCCTCCTTCCCTCTCCCAAAGTTTATTAAAAAGTTAAGTAAATATAATAAAAAACTTTGAGACTAAGAATAAATTTACGTTAATATAAAAGTTAAAGTTGTGAATGGTGTCTCTGGTCCTCGGAAGCCATGGGGCGGTGGAGACAGCAGGCAGCATTCCGTCGCGGGATAGCAATGTCGAGGTGCTGGAACAGGAAGCTGGTTGCCCTTGGGTCCCTGGATGTTTCACTGAGCCTCCAGCCAAAGTCATTTTAAATTTTAAAGAATTTTTGCCTCAGGGACTGTAAATCCTTTTCTCTCTTTTTTTTTTTTAATTTTTGGGAACGAAATCGTACAGGTGCTTCAGTT
Source organism: Homarus gammarus (assembly GCA_958450375.1). Taxonomy (NCBI): domain Eukaryota; kingdom Metazoa; phylum Arthropoda; class Malacostraca; order Decapoda; family Nephropidae; genus Homarus; species Homarus gammarus. Next base: position 569,075 of record CAUDMG010000459.1, read on the forward strand.
CTCAATCTATGGAAACAGTAAAGGCTGCTTTATGGTGTGTGTGTGTGTGTGTGTGTGTGTGTGTGTGTGTGTCACCATAGTAAGCGAGAGACAGGAGTCAGAAACATCCTGTATTGTGCAGGTCTTCCAGGGTCATTGGCATGTTACTCCCGGTTGAGACTGAAGCCGCATCACTGGGCTATCAGTTCATTCTTGTGGCTGTATGTGACCTGTGTCAGTACTCTGCTGATAGACAGACAGTCAGACAGACAGACAGAAGGGAAGTTAAAGGGGACAGCAACAAAGGAGAGATAGTTACATATACTAAGAGAAAGAGATAAATACTGTAGAGAGCTCGAGATACTTCCTGTCTCGTCATCATCAATATACTTGAGTAAAATCTATTAATCCATAACCACAATGACCTCAACCCTCAACTACCAGCTACTCCATATAACGAGGACGATCAAGTGACCCCCGAGCGCCGCCATGACTTTAACCACTCCAGGACGATCAAGTGACCCTCGAGCGCCGCCATGACTTTAACCACTCCAGGACGATCAAGTGACCCTCGAGCGTCACCATGACTTTAACCACTCCAGGACGATCAAGTGACCCTCGAGCGCCGCCATGACTTTAACCACTCGAGGACGATCAAGTGACCCTCGAGCGCCGCCATGACTTTAACCACTCGAGGACGAAGTAGTAAACTTTGAGTACGATAATTATAACCTCTCGAGTACGATAAAAATATCCTTAAGTACGATTACTTTGCTTAAACAAGGGACGATAGCTTCTTGTTTTGATTACTTAAATAGTTATAAATACGATAACTTGTCTAATTAATATGAAGTTTTCTCCTAAATACGATAATTTATTTCCTAGATACGATAGCTTCTCTCCCAAATACAATAACTTAACACAGGTACAATAAGTTCCCAATTCAACATGATAACTTGTCTCATAAGTACGATAGCTTCCTTGTTCAATAAGATAAAGTCTCTGTCAAGTACGATAGCTTCTGGCACAAGTATTATAATATCTCCCATAAGTACGATAGCTTCTGGCGTAAGTACTATAATATCTCTCATAAGTACGATAGCTTCTGCCGTAAGTATTATAATATCTCTCATAAGTACGATAGCTTCTGGCGTAAGTACTATAATATCTCCCATAAGTACGATAGCTTCTGGCGTAAGTACTATAATATCTCTCATAAGTACGATAGCTTCTGGCGTAAGTACTGTAATATCGTCTCTTATAAGTACGATATCTTCCCTATAGTGATCATGTACGATAATTTCATTACAATAGGCCTTACTACTATTGCTATTACAACTATTATTACTACTATTTTTTTTAATGGCCTCCATCCTCCCCTTATAGCCATACCTTCGCCACCATTTTACTACTACTACTAATACAACAACTACTATCACCATAACAACAAATACTACTACTACTACTGTCTACTACTTCTTCTACAACAATAACTACTATAACAGACATAGACACACTCAAGACCTGGTATACCTGTGACACACTCAAGACATGGTATACCTGTGACCCATCGCACTAAATTTTTTCCTTATTTCTCTTGTTTTTTTTCTGTAAGTAATCATCTAAATGCGTCCCTCCCTTCCCACACCGTCTCTGCCATCAGTGACATTGATATCGACCTCCTTGTTCAACCAGTCCCTCATAATCTCGTCCCAGCCAATTATAGGAAAGAGATTCTACCCTCTTCATAAGCTCATTCCACGCAATTATACGGTAGGAGATTCCCGGCCTGGCAACACTGTCTTGCAATCTGTCCCGTGATTGGCTGAAACCCGGTGATTATCTACCAATAAAGTATCGACGCGGGAGTTGTCATCTGTGATCAATACATGGCCATTGGTGGCAGGGGGCTGCCGGAGGAGCTGGTGGTGGTGAGGGGTTGGTGGTGGTGAGGGGTTGTTGGTGGTGAGGGGTTGGTGGTGGTGAGGGGTTGGTGGTGGTGAGGGTTTGGTGATGGTGAGGGGTTGGTGGTGGTGAGGGGCTTCTGGTGGTGAGGGGTTGGTGGTGGTGAGGGGTTGGTGGTGGTGAGGGGTTGGTGGTGGTGAGGGATTGGTGGTGATGAGGGGTTGGTGGTGGTGAGGGGTTGGTGATGGTGAGGGGTTGGTGGTGGTGAGGGGTTGGTGGTGGTGAAGGGCTTCTGGTGGTGAGGGGTTGGTGGTGGTGAGGGGTTGGTGGTGGTGAGGGATTGGTGGTGATGGGGGCTGGTGATGGTGAGGGGTTGGTGGTGGTGAAGGGCTTCTCGGTGGTGAGGGGTAGGTGGTGATGAGGGGTTGGTGGTGGTGAGGGGTTGATGGTGGTGAGGGGTTGGTGGTGGTGAGGGATTGGTGGTGATGGGGGCTGGTGATGGTGAGGGGTTGGTGGTGGTGAAGGGCTTCTCGGTGGTGAGGGGTAGGTGGTGATGAGGGGTTGGTGGTGGTGAGGGGTTGGTGGTGGTGAGGGGTTGGTGGTGGTGAGGGATTGGTGGTGATGGGGGCTGGTGATAAGGACTGATTGTTGGTGCTGGTGATGGGGGCTGAGATCGGCGAGTCAGATAAGAATCGGTGACTGTTGGTAGGGAAAGAAAGGGTCTGACAGGGACTGCTATGGCTGCTGGGGGCTGATGGAAATAAGCAAAGGGTGTACGGTGTGTCTCCCTCTCATCCATTCATCCATCTATCCATCCATTCATCTATCCATCAATCTATCCATTTATTCTTGCATACATATATCAATCTATCTATCCTCCTATGTATCTCTCAATCTATCCATCTATCAATCTGTGCATCCGTCCATCTACCCATCTATCCATCCATCCATCCATCCATCTATCTATCCATCCATCCATCTATCTATCCATCCATCCGTTTAACCATCTATCCATCCATTTATTCATTCATACATATATCCATCTATCTATCCTCCTATCTATCTATCTATCAATCTATCCATCTGCCCACATATGCAACCATCCATCTAGCCATACATCTATCCATTTATTCATTCATACATATATCCATCTATCTATCCTATCTATCTATCCATCTATTCATCAATCAGCTGGACAGGTTTCTTATCCATAACAATACAGGTTGAGGCAGGTGTGTTTGATGAGGCAGGTGTGTTCGATGAGACAGGTGTGTTTGATGAGACAGGTGTGTTTGATGAGGCGGGTGTGTTTGATGAGGCAGGTGTGTTTGATGAGGCGGGTGTGTTTGATGAGACAGGTGTGTTTGATGAGACAGGTGTGTTTGATGAGACAGGTGTGTTTGATGAGGCGGGTGTGTTTGATGAGACAGGTGTGTTTGATGAGGCAGGTGTGTTTGATGAGGCAGGTGTGTTTGATGAGGCAGGTGTGTTTGATGAGACAGGTGTGTTTGATGAGACAGGTGTGTTTGATGAGACAGGTGTGTTTGATGAGGCAGGTGTGTTTGATGAGGCAGGTGTGTTTGATGAGGCAGGTGTGTTTGATGAGGCAGGTGTGTTTGATGAGGCAGGTGTGTTTGATGAGACAGGTGTGTTTGATGAGACAGGTGTGTTTGATGAGACAGGTGTGTTTGATGAGACAGGTGTGTTTGATGAGGCGGGTGTGTTCGATGAGACAGGTATGTTTGATGAGGCAGGTATGTTTGATGAGGCAGGTGTGTTTGATGAGGCAGGTGTGTTCGATGAGACAGGTATGTTTGATGAGGCAGGTGTGTTTGATGAGGCAGGTGTGTTCGATGAGACAGGTGTGTTTGATGAGACAGGTGTGTTTGATGAGGCAGGTGTGTTTGATGAGGCAGGTGTGTTTGATGAGGCAGGTGTGTTTGATGAGGCAGGTGTGTTTGATGAGGCAGGTGTGTTTGATGAGACAGGTGTGTTTGATGAGACAGGTGTGTTTGATGAGGCAGGTGTGTTTGATGAGACAGGTGTGTTTGATGAGGCAGGTGTGTTTGATGAGGCAGGTGTGTTTGATGAGGCAGGTGTGTTTGATGAGACAGGTGTGTTTGATGAGACAGGTGTGTTTGATGAGACAGGTGTGTTTGATGTAATAACCTTATGTATGCATGTTGATGACAGTTCAATATTAACTAATCTACACCTGACAATGTCTACCAAAATATATTAGTTAATTAATTCATATGATTTAATATTATCAATTAATTTATTGTTTATCGTATAGGTAATATTATGAGAAAAATTATGATTATTATGAAATTGGAATATAATTTTTCAAAACGAATGAGCATCGTTTAGAAGAGTTACACGTCCTTATAATTTACTGTACTAAATATATACAAAGCTTAAGATTGTGGATAATGATAAATTCTATAGACATATTGAACCCTTGACTGAGTAGGTTTCACTCCTAAACTAATTGGAAATGGAAGTAGAATCAAGAGAAGTAAATCCCTATGAAGAGAGTTTCTGGGTGTGTTAAGTTGTGGTACAGGAGAGGTTCAGTAGTGTGGGTATACTATATGAGCTCCCTGGGGCTGTGTTGGGTAGTGAGTAGGTGTGAAGAGTGGGGACAATAGTACACAACTCATCCAAGAATTTCCGAGGTAGATATCTGAAGAGGAGGGAGAGGAAGGGGGAGAAGGAGAAGAGGAGGGAGGGGGAGAAAGAGGAAGGAGAGGAGGGAGAAAAATGAGGAGGAAGAGAAAGAAGAGGAAGAAGAGAAAGAGAGGGGTGAGGGGAGGAACAGGAATGGATTGACCTAATTATAAGTACAGCCGTTTACATCCATCTCATATAGTGTACTGGCTGACTGACTGAGTGGCTGACTGACTGACTTACTGACTTACTGACTGAGAAAATTCATCCCCTCTCATTCGACGCTGCCAGGGGTACAACTCTAAGCTTCTACAATATGACCAATTCTTACACAGCTTTGTTTACTTAGAGTTATAGAAGCAATCCAGTAGAGATGACGAGGAAATGGTTAACTCTGAATACTAATGTTTGTGATAGTGTGAGGTGTTTGTGATTAGGAGAGATGTTTGTGTTAGTGAGATGTTTGTATCAGAGAGAAAGATATATATGTGTCAGAGAGATATTTGCGTCAGTGTGAGATGTTTGTGTCAGAGAGAGATAATTGCGTCAGTGTGAGATGTTTGTGTCAGAGAGAGATATTTGCGTCAGTGTGAGATGTTTATGTCAGAGAGAGATATTTGTATCACTGAAATACCTTATATGAAATAAAAAAAAAATAACCCACTCTCACACTCTAACACACTCTAACACACTCTAGCACACTCTAACACACTCAAGATGCTACACAACATATCACCACACCTTCACTGTGTCACACGACCGAGATCCGAATTCAGTGATTCTTCTGTGAACTGCTATGAAGAACTGTGAATCCCATTGAATGCTAAACACTCACTTGGTATTCTGTGTGTGTGTGTGTGTGTGTGTGTGTGTGTGTGTGTGTGTGTGTGTTTCTACTTAATATTCTGGCCTTCCTACTGTCACTCTCTTAGTAGTTCAAGATCTCTGTAACTAGGAGACAGGAATAACGACAGACAGACAGACAGACAGACAAACACAGACAAACAGACCCAAGAAGACAGTGGCATACTTAGTGATAGTATATTATGGCCGCCAGACACACGAGTAAACTAACCCTCAATTTGAATATCTGTGATTACAATACTACATTATTTTTTACGCCGTCACTTCATCTACAGGGAGGAATATTGATGTACTACCTGTCAGTCTGTCTGTCTGTCTATCTGTCTGTGTCTAGCTGTTTATATTAAAATTTATACATATATACCTGTATACATTCATCCCAACCAGGTGTTTTAATAAGATTATATCAAACATTTAAGAACCATAATAAGAGGAGGATTTTAAAGTATTTTTGTTTATCCTTTGGTTACCTGATTAAATATTCATGTTTTGGAGTTTTTATTTTTTTACTTTTTTCAGTTTTGTTTTATTATTATTATTATTATTATTATTATTATTATTATTATTATTATTTTTATTTTTTTTTAGGGGGGGGAGTGTGTGTGGTTGTAACTGGTGTACATAACTCCTTGAAGAATTTCCTGTGAAGATATCTGAAGAGGAGGGAGAGGGATGAGAGGAAGAGTGAGAGGAATGAGGGGGAAGGATAGGAGGGAGAAGAGGGAGAGGAAGAAGAGGAAGGAGACAAAGGAAGGGAGGGAGAGAAAGAAGAGGGGAAGAAGAGCAAGTACAAGAAGAATCTCTCCTGTACCACAACTTAACACACCCAGGAAGGAAGGAAGAAAGGAGGAAAGGAAAGAGGGAGGGAGGGAAGGAAGGAGTGAGGGAAGAAGGGAAGGAAGAAGGCGACATCTTGCTATGACTACACTACATATCTCATCCCTTGTCTCTCTCCTGTGGTGGGTCATTGCCCTAGAGTTTGTAATTCTCCCTCTCTCTCTCTCTCTCTCTCTCTCTCTCTCTCTCTCTCTCTCTCCTTTTTTTTCTTACTTATGTTCTTTTAGATTTTGCTTTGTTCCTGTACTTTCCCTCTTCTCTTTCATATTTTTTTTCTTTGTTTATACTTCTATTTCCTCTCTTATTTTGTTTCTATTTCTCTTATTTCTTTTTTTTTATTCTTTCTCTCTTCGTTTTCTTTGGGTTTTTCTTCTTTATATTCTTCATTTTTTTTCTTCTTAATTTTCCAGTTAAAAAGTAATTGTAGTAGTAGTAGCAATTGTAGCAGTAGTAGTAGTAGTAGCAGTAGTAGTAGTAGTAGTAGTAGTAGTAGTAGTAATTGTTATTAATATTAGTGTTATTATTAGTAGTATTTATATTCACAGCCTTAACACAGCATATCTCTTATCCCTCCCACATCCCCATTACCCCACATCCTACCCCCATCCCCCATACCCCACATCCTACCCCCCATCCCCCATATCCCACATCCTACCCCCCATCCCCCATACCCCACATCCTACCCCCATACCCCACATTCTACCCCCCATCCCCCATACCCCACATTCTACCCCCATACCCCACATTCTACCCCCATCCCCCATACCCCACATTCTACCCCCCATCCCCCACACCCCACATCCTACCCCCCATCCCCCATACCCCACATCCTACCCCCCATCCCCCATACCCCACATCCTACCCCCATACCCCACATTCTACCCCCCATCCCCCATACCCCACATTCTACCCCCCATACCCCACATTCTACCCCCTATCCCCCATACCCCACATCCTACCCCCCAACCCCCATACCCCACATCCTACCCCCCCATCCCCCATACCCCACATTCTACCCCCCATCCTCCACATCCCACTTCCCTCCATATAACTATCCTCCACATCCCACTTCCCTCCATATAACTATCCCATTTCCATGTAGAAGAGTAGACCTTGCCAGACATTTCCTGTGTTCTGTTTGAATAAGTTTTATAGGAAATTCCATGGAGCCGAGGGCGTCCCGGCGCTTGGTCTTTGCCTTTTGCGATTGGCCGCGTCACCCTTGTTGACATATGTGACAGCCAATAGAAAGCTGGCTGGGGGGGAAAGTTGAACCAATGACATCCGTTTCTGGCAGGTGGTGGGAGGGGCGTCAGTGTAGATTTGTGAGGTATTTTTCGGTAAATAGTAACGTTTGTGTTATTATGCTAATAATGTTTTATTTTGTTGTTGTTATAGTCAGTAGCTGGAGGGGGGGGGGGGGGGCAGAATTACGATTTTTTTCAGAGTAAACTTTATAAAATCTTTTCCCTTTTTTTCGAATTTATTCTATATGGGAGACTTTTTAGCACAATAAAGTTTTAAAAATTACTTTATTTTACGTTGGAAATAATATAAATTATTAAACTGTGTACAAAGTTATGGAGGCTTTCCTGAGTGTGTTGGTCGACCGGGTTGTGTCAGGTCAGCTTACACTATTGAAGACTTGTCTGTTGTCAAATGCGGACAGTAAGACATAGTGGACGGCTCTTTAACCCCTCATGTACCTACTACCTGTCTGTCTGTGGCGAGTGAAAGCATCTGGTGTTACCCAAATAAAATATTACATTGACGGTCAGTGGAGAAGGTGGTCGCTGATGCTCTTACATATAACAGCCACGACGACCATCATGTACAGTAGGTGTGGTGTAGCCCTTGGTATACACATTGATACATCCACCAAAATAACTCAAGAATTGGCTTACGGGTTTACACCAAACATGGTAGATTTGATCAACATGCGGTTAAATCAATATGCGGTTAAATCAACATGCGGTTAAATCAACATGCGGTTAAATCAATATGCGGTTAAATCAACATGCCGTTAAATCAACATGCGGTTAAATCAACATGCGGTTAAATCAACATGATAAATTTCTGCTGCAAAAATCGTGACAAAATTGACCAAGTATTGTCATGATATCTGCTCTCTGAATGATAGCACATTAGAGTGTACAGCGGTAACTACATTAATTTACAACAACAGCGTCACTCGTTCAGTACATATACCCTGCCATGGTTCGCGGGTATAGTTTGTACTCTTTCGGGTGATGCTTAATTTAACAGTTTCTTAAAAAAATAACAATTAAAGGAAAAACATATAAGACGCAAACTATTACACAAGCTGTATTACTTTGTACACATATAAGTTTTATTGAAAATATACCAATTACTTATAACTGGGACGCATCTCTGCCACTGTGATTGGTTCAGAATATTACATACCATTATAATGATCCAACTACATTAAGCACACTGAAGGTTACTCCATGATCCTACACTGTCAACAACTGCTGCTGGATAACACTGATATATAAACCTGTTTACTAACCCACATATAAACAATACATCAGAAATGGTTATAACTATTCTTGGTTGTTTTGCTTAGAATGGTTGTGATTTGGTTTAAGTATTTGGTTTAAGTTACGTCAAGTCTTGGTTCACCTGAAGATTAAACCCCCGCAAGAGCTACACCTCATGATTCAATATTATCGATAACTCTATTTGTTGTTACTACACTGACGTGGTCTTAGTGTATGTATGTATGTATGTATGTATGTATGTATGTATTCCATTGTCTCTGATCCAAACACTGAACAATCACCCATGTTATCTGTTACCTTATCTCTGTGCCTTTTATTCTGGCAACATTTATTGACGTCACACTTTGATAACATTCTTGTAATTTTTCTTTGACGTAGAGACAACGAGATGATGAAGTGGAAATTGACGAAAGGTTAACAAAGAATGGTATAATTTCTGATCAAACTTTATATAATTTTCCGTGTTTATTATAGACTGGTAGCTGATAGATACTTAAAGAACACGTTCGTCTTGTCTTTAAAACACAAATTGACAGATAAAAACTTTCCTTCGTTATTTTAGCGGCCAATAACAACAGCTATTGTAAGTCAAGCTGGATAAAAACAAAGATGGCCGACCAGACCCCGGTTCTACCCCCAGAATTCATTGCGGTAAACAAACGATGACATAGTTATTAGTTACATTCATTGATCCTTATTACGACGGCTACTTTGACTCTTATTACAGGAAGCTCATTCAGATCGTTGATGAAACTATGTAGAAAGACTTCACGAAGAATATACTGCGACACTCCGCCTTGTTTCTCCTCATCCTAAACTGCTTCATAATACACCTGTTCTCCCGACACAAGACACCTTTACCTAACACTCAAGATAGGTCATCCTCGATACCTTGTTACTATACTGTCCGCTTCATCAATGACAGAACGACATCTATATACGGAATCTTGAGTAATCCTTGAGTATAATCTTGAGTTTTAACATAGATTACAAGTACCAGATGATGTTGGGAGTTCTTTGATAAGTTCGGCAGCTCAGTTTAATATGTGGATTGGTCTGTAGGTCTCTGATTTGGATGTGGATTTTTATTCTGTCTTCAACATTGAGATATTTCATGGTTTTTCTCTCTCTATATGTGGATGTGGATGAGTGTGGTGGATATATTTAAAACTTAACCCCATATCCATTTTATTATTACGTTGAAATTATCCTTTAATATCCAACTATATCTCTATCCACAACACCTTCCCTTAACTCTATCCACAATACCTTCCCTTAACTCTATCCACAATACCTTCCCATAAATCCAGCCTACATCCCTCAACAACAACTAAGGGGGGAGGGTAAGGGGTAGGTAAAGGAGATAAGGGATGGGTATGGGGAGGTAAGGGGTTGGTAGGGGGAGGTAAGGGGTGGGTAGGGGAGGATAAGGGATGGGTAGGGGGAGGTAAGGGGTGGGTAGGGGGAGGGTAAGGTGTGGGTAGGGTAGGATAAGGGATGGGTAGGGCGAGGGTAAGGTGTGGGTAGGGGAGGATAAGGGATGGGTAGGGGGAGGATAAGGTATGGGTAGGGGAGGATAAGGGATGGGTAAGGGGGTGTGAGGGGTAGGTAAAGGATGGGTAGGGGACCTTCCTCTCCTCTTAAGTTGGGCATTAAACCATTACCTCTCCCTTATTAAACTAATGGGCGACCCTTAGATATAAATTAAATTGCCGTGTACTTTTAAAGGACCGGATTCTCTCATGCCCTTTCCATATACTGTGTGTGTGTGTGTGTGTGTGTGTGTGTGGAGGTTAGCGTGACCCAGAGCCATTTTGGTAAGGGTTGAGTGCGTCTGTTTCCTGTTGGTCTGTTTCTCGTCTTTTCTTCCCATTCTTCTTTATGTATCTTGTTTATCTGATTTTCCTTATTATTCCTCGTTTGGTTGTTTTGATTCTATTATGTTATTCTAACCTAACCTAACCTAACCTAACCTAACCTAACCTGAGCATAATTGAGCCAAGTTAACACCTTCCTTCCATAACCTAACTTGACCTAACTTCATCTCATCTAACCTAACTTCTCGTAATCTATCTTAACTTAATATTTCTGTACCTAACCTAACCTAACCTAACCTAACCTTAGAGTTATGATCTACCATCGGTATTCAATCGGGGTAAATAATCATGTTTGTTCCCGTGACCTCTGACCTCTGATGGATCTTGACCTAACTTCGGTAGATGACCTATAGAATACCCGATGTTAGGAGTGTGAAGGCGATCTGTCCGGTCGATTATTGTGAGTTATAACACTAAGACAGACAGACAGAGACAGACAGACAGACAGACAGACAGACAGACAGAGCGAGAGAGAAAATATTCAATTAATATCAGTAATTAAATAATACGCTAAATATCACTAGTAATAAAAAATAAAATATACGAATATTAATTGAAATGAGTAAATAATAATAATAATAATGATAATATTTATGTATAATAATAATGTATAATTATAATAGAAATACCAAAACAACAAAAAAACAATAAACAAACAATTAGATTAAAGAGTTTCAGTAATAATAAAAATCCCCGTAAAGAATAAAGCAAAGTCAACAAAGTTATAATAACATTAATATATTAATAAATTATTTTAACTAAATTTTTGTAAACACTAAAATTGTTTCAGTAAAAATATGGTAAAAACATATCAGTTTACTGTAATAGTTTGAGTCAGAAAAATAGAAGAACAAATTAATTTAATAAAACTTTTAGTAGAAAAATGTAAAGTAAAATTATCATAAATAAAAACAAGACAAAAACAATAGATATTATAAATTTCAATGACTAATATATAAACAAATGAATGACGTCACGTTTGTTCTTAATGATGACGTCAGTGGCACAGCCCCCGGCATACACCAATTAAGGGCCTCCATTTGCAAAGCGATATTGGTGAAAGACTACTCTCTCTCTCTCTCTCTCTCTCTCTCTCTCTCTCTCTCTCTCTCTCTCTCTCCTGAATGAGACTCGTGACATCGCCTGAATATAAAATTAGAGTTGGAGGTCTCTTGTGTGTGTGTGTGTGTGTGTGTGTGTGTGTGTGTGTGAGACAGTGGATAAGTGAAGGGTAGTACAGGGAGTGAGGGAGGGAGAGAGGGGATGGTGGGACAGGCGGAAAGGGAGGGAAAGATGAAGGAAGGGGGAGGGGAGGTTGAAGGAGGGGGAGGGTGGTTGAAGGAGAGGGAGGGAGGTTGAAGGAGGGGGAGGGAGGTTGAAGGAGGGGGAGGGAGGTTGATGGAGAGGGAGGGAGGTTGAAGGAGGGGGAGGGAGGTTGAAGGAGAGGGAGGGAGGTTAAAGGAGGGGGAGGGAGGTTGAAGGAGGGAGAGTTGGAGAGGTAGGGAGAAAGGGAGACGAACTGAAAAGGTGGGAGAGAAAGAGAGAGAAATAGATTGAGAGGGAAGGAGGAATTAAGGAGGGAGGAGGGAGTGAAGAGTCGGAGGGAGGAAGGAGTGGCGAGAATGAGTGAAGGAGGGCGGGAAGGAGGGAAGGAGAGACAGACTGAGAGAGAGGGAGGGAGTGAGGATGGCGTGGAGGGTGAGTGTGGGAACAGAATATGATTGTCACCATAATCGCCTCGCCTGATCACCACACACCCCGGGGGTTGCTGTCACCTCTCCCCCTCTCCAGCCCACACCCCCTCCCAGTCACCTCTCCCCCCACCCCCCCACCTCTCCCCCTCTCCAGCCCACACCCCCTCCCAGTCACCTCTCCCCCCACCCCCCAACTCTCCCCCTCTCCAGCCCACACCCCCTCCCAGTCACCTTCATCCTCCACACCCCCCCCCTTCTTTCTCCCCTTCTGCGCCTCCTCCCTCCACCTGAAGACGAAGCTCATGTGTAGGTTGCGAGAAAGTGAGGAAAAAGGAGGCGGGTCATGATGGCAACTTGAGGCTGGCGGGTCATTACTCAGGTAAAACTTGTGGCAGATGGACTGGTTATACCTCACCACCACCGCCGCCAAGACGCTATGCCCAACGCCAAGACGGTATGCCCACCGCCAAGACGCTATGCCGCCGCCATCCCATGACCATTTCACGCTATGACGTCAACACCCGCCGCCGCTGTACCACACTTCACCACCGCCCTGGATACACCGTGTTGTTATATCGCTATTCCGCCTTATTGTTCTCTCTTTATAAAATGCCTTACGCTATGCCGCTATGCAACTTGACCCTTCTTGTACCGAAAGGCTATACCCCAACATGTCAGCTATACAACACTAACCTCATTATATATCGCTGCTGCTATACTGATGTTCTATGTTATTAAATCTTTCTTGACTACTTCTACTATGGTGCTACCGCGATGCCGTCATGCCATTTTGTCACGCTATGCCATCGTGCCCAAATAATGCCTCTGCTATTCCGCTATGCCACAAATACCCTCGTTACCACAGCTATGCCTCAGTGCCACGTTAAAAGCTACCCTGACTATTGACACCAAAACAACAACAGTGACAATAGCAACGGGGCAAGTGCAGCAACAGAGGCTGCGACAACAGCAGTAGGTTCAGCAACAGAGGCTGCGACGACAGTATTAGGGACAGCAGTAGCAGCAGCAACAGTGGGCCAGCAACAGCAGTAGGGACAGAAGCAGGAGCAGCAGCAGCAGGGACAGCAGCAGTAGGGACAGCAGCAGTGGGCCAGCAACAGCAATAGGGACAGCATCAGGAGCAGCAGCAGTAGGGACAACAGCAGTAGGGACAGCAGCAGTGAGCCAGCAAAAGCAGTAGGGACAGCAGTAGCAGCAGTAGGGACAGCAGCAACAGCAGTACAGCAGCAGCAGCAGCAGCAGCAGCAGGGACAAGGTCGACCCCAACATACCTGCTGACAGTCAGTTGAGGACGATGGCATATTCAGTCAGGATGAATATTCCAGTAGGCTACTTATGGATGCTAATTGACCGGTCTGGCTGGGGGGCTGACAGTCACCTGGGTCCTCACCTGACAGTCACCTGGATCTTAACGTGACAGTTCTCTAGATCTTCACCTGACAGTCATAAGGTTAGGTTAGGCTAGGTAGGTTAGGTTCCTTTAGGTTAGGTTAGGTCCCTTTAGGTTACGTTAGGTTACGCTACTTTACGTTACATTACGTTACGTTAGGCTATGTTAGGTTAGTTTAGACTATGTTAGGTTAGGCTAGGCTAGGTTAGGTTAGGTTAGGTTAGGAAGCCAGATCAGTCATTAGGCCCACCACCTGAACCTTTCCTTAAGTAACCTGACCAGAAAACCACAATTAACAAACTCTCTTGGTCCACAAATTCTCCTCATAATCATCTAATTTATTCCCTGAACAACTCTTGGTACAACATGGAACAAGAGAGGACCGAGGGGGAGAGATAATCTGTCTCATAATACGATTTGAAAAGATCTCTCAGTCTGGAGGATCAGTCAGTGAGAAATGTTTCGGTTCAGTCAGCATCTATAGGCTTAGGTACCGAGAGAGTGTAAGTCGAGTGTATTTTTGAGAGTTAATAACGAGATTGAATGGGTATATCGAGTGTATCTGTGTGTATAGGGAAAACAATTAAATAATACTCTCGATTAATACACAATGATATAGAAAATACACAAGCTTTAGTCCTGATTACCGGGTGTAGATAGTGAGAGTGGGTGTATCCTGGTGTAGATAACGAAGGTGGGTGTATCCGGGTGGTGTAGAGAAGGTAATCCACTCGTTATCGTGGGTCAAGTGGTCATTACCGACTCCTACCTGCATAGTTTGTGACGAATTATTCCCTATTGGTGATTACTGATGAGGCCTATAGGACGGTCTCTCTCTCTCTCTCTCTCTCTCTCTCTCTCTCTCTCTCTCTCTCTCTCTCTCTCTCTCTCGGATCTGCTATTACTGTTGACTTCACTGTTGTGTTAGCGGTACTGTTCTACTGTTGGAGGTACTGTTGATTTACTGTTAATGGTACTGTTAATGATACTGTTGATGGTACTGTTAATGGTACTGTTGGTGGTACTGTTATTCTACTTTTGACCTTACTGTTGTTCTACCGTTAATGGTGAAGTTAATAACAGTAAAACAGTTCCTATCTCTGTCTCATGTATGTATGTATGTATGTATGTATGTGTAATCATACTTAAAACAACCCCCATGTAAGTAATAAAGTACACTAGTAATTTACACTACAAGAAATACTATGACTAATAACTTACAATATAACTGTTTATATATTATCCTGATATATAAGTAATATATCAGGTGTTGCCTCACTTAGATACTTTTATAAGTAGACTCTAGGATAGGCAGGTGTTGAAGAGTGACCGACCACCCCATACTTCGACACCATACTTCGACACCATACCAGCCATGTAGCCCACAGGTGCTCCACTATGCCCATAATTCAACACCAGCTGGAATCAAGACAATGCTAAGCCATCTGTAGTCGTTAGGAGTCAGTTTACTAGTGTGGGTTAAGGTGAGCGTAGGTCTAAATGGTATGTGGTGGATATGTGGTTTATTGTTACCTGTTTGGGGTATGAATGGCTCTCTCTCTCTCTCTCTCTCTCTCTCTCTCTCTCTCTCTCTCTCTCTCTCTCTCTCTCTCTCTCATACCTATTAAAAACGTATTGGAAATATTTAAATCTTTAGAAGACGTGTATGTATGTATGTATGTATGTATGTATGTATGCATGCATGTATGTCTAAACTCCACTGCTCGTCTTCTTGATCGATTAAAATTTTCGTCAGCTGTAACATACATGCATTCATACATACATACATACATACATACATACATACATACATACATACATACATACATACATTCATACAATGACACATTACTCTTCACGAATAACACATCAGTTGTATAATCGCATACAGTCATACACTATACAAAGAATCATCATTACAGATATACAGGGTGTGTGTTAAGTTACTTGTTGAGCTTGGTATATACAGTACAGTTCACTATAGTGGTCATGAGGATATGTGATTTTTTTCTAATTTTTTTCCATGTTGACTTAAGGGATACTGAGTAAGTTAATCTAACCTAACCTAACTTATCCTAACCTAACTTAACCTAACCTAACTTGTCCTAACCTAACCTAACTTTTCCTAACCTAACCTAACTTATCCTAACCTAACTTATCCTAACCTAACTTATCCTAACCTAACTTATCCTAACTTAACCTAACTTATCCTAACCTAACCTAACTTATCCTAACCTAGCTTATCCTAACCTAACCTAACTTATCCTAACCTAACCTAACTTATCCTCTCATTAATGGCGTTCAGGTAATGTTTTTTTTTTCGGTAATCAATCTGTTGTTTTATGTGTCTTTGTGTTGTAGACGTAAAACACATTCCTTTAGGTGTTTCTCGTAGGGCTGTTGTAGATATCGGCAGCATGCATAACACACACACACACACACATCACACAGCTGCACGACCTCTGTGTACGAGTGTTGTGACGTCTAAGGTAACTCAGTAAACAACAACAAACATGTGCTATAATTACGTAAATAACTCTACCTTTTGTTGTGAGTTATTAACATTATCTCCAGGTGTGCTCCAGCTCTCTATGTGTTTAATGGTGGGGGTAATTTGAGTGGTTTTTCAAGGGTGACCTCAGCCTAGTGGGGGAGGGAGGGAGGGAGAGAGAGAGGGAGGGAGGGTAGTAGTAGACAAGGAGGGAATGAGAGAGGGAGTAAGGGACGTAGTAGATAGAGAGGGAGGGAAGGATGGAGGGAAGAGAGGGAGGGAGGGAAGAGAGGGAGGGAGGGTACTGGTGTTCAGTCTATATATCTACGGCAGTGAAGGGAGGTCCCGCCCACCCTATGTATGGTGGCCTTTGTACTAGGCTCACCGCCCACCCTAACCGCCCACCCTAGCTGCCTACCCCACCTGTCTTCCTAGCCACCCACTCTAGTTGCCCATCCTTACTAACCACGCATCCTATTCACCATACTATTCAACCACCTTAACCACCTGCCCTATCCACCCACGCTAGCCATCCATTCTTACTACGCATCCCAACCATCCACCCACGATAGCCACTACCCATCCTAACCATCCACCCACGATAGCCACTACCCATCCGAACCATCCACCCACGATAGCCACTACCCATCCAAACCATCCACCCACGATAGCCACTACCCATCCACCCACGCTAGCCACTACCCATCCTAACCATCCACCCACGCTAGCCACTACCCATCCGAACCATCCACCCACGCTAGCCACTACCCATCCTAACCATCCACCCACGCTAGCCACTACCCATCCCAACCATCCACCCTAAGCACCTATCCCAACTATCCACCCATCCTCATTTCTGTTAAAAATATGCCACTTAAAACTGAATTCCCATCATACATCTGACTCAATGGCCCCTAAGCATAATGGGCCCTGATCTCAACGGTTAGACTAGAGTAAGTTGGGGCCCGATAGAACTGGGGCCCATTATGATTAGGACCCATTATGACTGGGGCCCGTTATGACTGGGACCCATTATGACTGGGGCCCATTATGACTGGGACCCATTATGATTGAGACCCATTATGACTGGGACCCATTATGACTGGGGCCCATTATGACTGGGGCCCATTATGACTGAGACCCATTATGACTGAGACCCATTATGACTGGGACCCATTATGATTGAGACCCGAAATAACTGGGGCCCATTATGACTTGGGACCCATTAATAACTGGGGCTCATTTGGACAGGGGCCCATCCGAGAAACTCTAAATGGATCTGGTAAGACACAAGGGATAGTGGGCCGAAATGAGTCACATCCTATTATGAACGGAAGGAAACACCAATGTGACGTTGAGAGAGAGAGAGAGAGAGAGAGAGGAGAGAGAGAGAGAGAGTACAGGTGAGTAACAAGGTGTTCACTGAATCATCCAAGAGGAAGTGTACAGGTGATGATCCCTGACCCCTCCCCCCCTCAACTGATGGTCACACCTACACCTACGTATATACCTACACATACACCTGTACTTACACCTACACCACACCTACACCACACCTACACCACACCTACACCCGCATGTGACTCTACCTTTTCTTGGCGTCAATCATTTGGGGGGAAAAAAATCGAAAATTAGCGTATCTGTTTTCAACGTCAATGAGCGATCGAAAATATATTATTCCTTAAAAGACAAAATAAATTCAGTTACACTTAGCCAAGGAGAAAACCCCAGCCCCATAATATTGCCCGTAATATTTACTACAAAATGAATGACGCCAGAGAAAGTTTATACTGTACATCAAGGTAGAGACGTGGCCCAGGTGACTACTGATAGCATTAAAATGTAAGGTGTGAATAAGTGACATATATATATATCCACGTAGAGATAAATGTTTAAATGTGGTGAGGAATGAAACATAGTCTTATAAAATACCAATAATAAGATGTTGTTGGATATTATTGACAGAAATAAAAGACTTTTGTCAGGATAAATCATCCGAGGTGTTGGCTTTTGGGAAGGGAGGGAGGAGGGGGCGACTGCTGCCTCTCCTTCCACTAGTCTTCAAGCTGTGGTTATATTGATCCCCCCACACCCCATCCCACCCAGCCCCGCCACTCTCACCCCCCCACCCCCACGTTTAACAGGAGTACTTCATTCTTGTCAGCTTATTAATAGATTTTCAATGGTGATGTATCCCAGTATTGCTGTCTGAGAAAATTTACTATACTGTGTTAAAATATTGACCTAACCGAAGCATTAATTTTATTTTATTTATTTGTTAGAATTTTTTTTTCACATCGTATGCATAGTGTCTCCTTCTCATGGGTGTGTTGAGTGAATAATATCAATCCATATATCAATAGGTCGTATATATCTCTCTTAAAAGCTATAACCAATCACACACACACACACACACACCTACCTTAAGCTTCTCGTTAATTATTCACCACGTATATAAAATAAGACCTGGATCTGACTAAAGCTGTGTGTTGCATCAGTACCAACCATCGTGTCAGGACTCTCATGAGGGTGACAGACAAGTCCAGTTTTTATTCTTCCTACATAAAGGTCAAATGATTTCACATACAGGTAAAGGTAGATAGACTTCTACTAGTTTTTATTGACACTAAAATATCAGGGTTAATTTATTTCCCCTAGAGTGAAGGCTGCTGACCACGCCTACCATCCATGTTATCGGTAAGTGTGTCTCAACTGTCTCATGGTTATAGTCCTTAATCACCATTTGTCACAGGTAGCAGGTTAGGTTAGGTTAGGTTAGGTTAGGTGAGGTGAGGTAAAATATCTTCCCAGTTCGGTATGTTCCAATATCGTCGTGTCATCCTCCGTCATAATGATAACAACCAGTATTACATGTTCGCTCTCAGTGTCCTTCAGTCCACTGTTTCTTACCCAACTTAAAAAAAAAACAATAATGTGTATCACTCTCAATAGCCTCTAAAATAATTCTAGATTTGATGGTAAAATATATAATGTATTCTGTGTAGAGAGGGAGGGTGATGGAGAGATATGCTAAAGTGAAAATTGGCTACTAGTCGGCCATTTTTGGATTTTATTTAAAAAAAAGCCTTAAAGCTAGATATTATTTAATTACCATCTAAGTTTATGTTGAGTTGGATAAGATAATTTGTAGATGGTTATTGTATAATGAGGGGTAATGGTGTGTTGAGGAGAGGAAAGACAGACACAGACAGACAGACAGACAGGCGGAGACCAATCCTATAGTTTTCCACTAGTGACACTACTTTTACCAATAATAATAATAATAATAATAATAGTAATTGTAGTACAGTCAAGTGTTGTGCTGACGGTGAAACAGCCCTTGGGTGGACTAACATCCTCCTAGGGTTAACCCACTCACTATTGAATGCTAAGAATCAGTGGCCCTGTCACCCGACCACCCTGTAGCGTAGGATAAATAATAATATTAATGTCAATAATTAGTCAGGTATGTTTTCAACACCACACAAGTGACAGAAGTATGGATCACCCATCACGGCACAATCTTACTTGGCTGCTACTGTGCTGAGGCGTCAGCCAAAACAACCGCAGAAGTTGGTTGACACTAGCGCTCAAGGGTGTCAGCCACGGCAGCTGTAGTTGCCGGCTGACTCTACTACACAACACTGTCAGTCACAACAGTAGCAGCTGGCTGACACTGCTACACAAGAGTGTCAGCCATGACAGCAGCAACTGGCGGCCATATTTACTGCCACAAATTCCATTTAAGTCAGTAAAACCGTCTCGGGGAGCTGGCGGGCCATTTATGGAGCCAAATACGTTCATTGCTCGGGCTCCTCCAGGCCCCAGGGCCACAACACACCTGAGCCATCATGGTCCACCACCCCGGCAACACGGCTAGACACCCTCACCCTTCCGACCCGGTGAGGGATAGCCTATTGTTACCTCAGACCCTTCATTACGTCCCACTCCTCCTTGGCACGATCGCCAAATTGAAGGTTAGGGGCAAGAGAGCGCTAAGTCCCGGATTCCAAGAATTCTTTCAACAGCGCTTGAGTAATTGCAGTAATACCAGAACCCAAGAGGAAGATCACCTGGATTATGTATTCCTGGCTGGGAGGGGTTGCTTGCTACCCGAGACATGGCAACGATGACAGGGTGTCCTGCCTCGTGCATGACACTCTGGGGCACGGAGGTTGTGAGGTGGTTGTAGGGTGGAGGTTGTGAGGTGGTTGTAGGGTTGAGGTTGTGAGGTGGGGTGGGGTGGAGGTTGTGAGGTGAAGAATACAAGGCATTAAGGCACACACCAAGTAAATGGCAGGTGTTTAGTTCCTTTGACAGTTGCCCGGTGATTATAACAGGTGTGTGGCACTTGTGACAGATGTGATGATTGGGACAGATATCTAATAATTGTATAGTGCTTGTGACAGGTATGGTGATTGAAACAGGTGTGAGATATTTATGACAAGTGGCTGGTGCTTTTGGCATGTATGTGGTGCTTGTGACAGTTGTGTAGAGCCTGTGGCAGTTGTGTAGGGCCTGTGGCAGTTGTGTAGGGCCTGTGGCAGTTGTGTAGGGCCTGTGGCAGTTGTGTAGACCTTGTGGTACGTTTGTGGTGCTTGTGGCAATTATGCGGTGCTTTTAGTAGGTGTATGGTACGTAAGGCAGGTGTGGGAACCTTATGACAGGTGTGTGGAGCTTGTAACAGGTGTGTAAAGCTTGTAGAAAGTGTCTGGCGTTTCCTTACTAATTCATACACAGTGACTGATTGCATCAACAAGAATCACATAATCAAAACAAATAAATGGAATAATTACCATAAGAGCAATTAGCATCAATAATTAGAATCAGTGAACTTGTGAAATTACATAAGACAGAAGAATTAAAATTGGTGAAAATAATTGTTAAAAAACGAATAAAAATAACACCGATAAAGAACAATATTGACCATATGTGAGTAACCATTGAAGAGTGAAGGATAAAGTGACCCCGGGACTAATACCTTGTCATAGAAACGTGCAGGAATGTATGATATGTTAGGGAGTAAATCTTAAGTGACAGACACGGGGGGGAAAAAAATAGAAGAGATTATTAAATGAAACAAGAGACTTTATTTTAGGATTTTATTGATGATTATTAATTAACCTACATCTACGTCAATCAAGAGGAAGGTAATTATCAACACCTATTATTACTATTATTTTATTCTACCGTTTTCTTTGAGGTGTATACAATATGTTTACCAAATGTTACTAAAAGGGGGAATATTTCTATAGTGGTCATTATTGTGGGTTTACCGAGGAGACAAAATAACATTGCGGGGAAGATTATGGTATTGGAGTGATAGTGGTAGTGGGTAGTAGTGGTGGTAGTGGGTAGTAGTTGTGGTAGCGGGTAGTAGTGGGTAGTAGTGGTGGTAGTGGGTAGTAGTTGTGGTAGTGGGTAGTAGTGGTGGTAGTGGGTAGTAGTTGTGGTAGCGGGTAGTAGTGGTGGTAGTGGGTAGTAGTGGTGGTAGTGGGTAGTAGTGGTGGTAGTGGGTAGTAGTTGTGGTAGTGGTGGTAATGGTGGTAGTAGTGGTGGTAGTGGGTAGTAGTTGTGGTAATGGTGGTAGTAGGCAGTGAGCTCCGTTGACACGCTTGAAGACAGCAGATTATGGAGTGATAGAGAGGAAGCCTTTAAGAAATAGTCAATTGATGCAGCTTAGTGGTGCTGGTGACATAGATAGATAGATAGATAGATAGATAGAATAAGTATCTACATTTCTAAGCTTGTGTTATTCTTAGTTATCGTAACATAGTGTGTTTTACGTCGTTCTTGTCATACACACACACACACAGTCGGGAAATCACAAACTAATATAAAAATAAATAATTTAACTAAAGATCACTTATCCTTTCGTTCAATATGACATAAATAACTTACTGTAAGTAATATTTCTAGAGTGTGGCCAAGAGTACATCATTTAACACAACAGTATGACGTTGAGTACACTTACACCACACTGAGTTGAGTACACTTATACCACACTGAGTCCAACAGATGTGAGGCGTTATTTTATGGTTGAGATTTAATGGTGGTGGGGTTAAGACATGGCATTGTGGTTGGTTTTGATTAGGTTGGTTGAGGTGGTGGTTTTGGTGGTTGTTGTTGTGGTGGTGATAATAGTTTTGTGTAATAGGAGTAGTGATGGTGGTGGTGATGGTAGTAGGTAGCAGTATGAGTCTGTCCACGAATCAGCAGCAAGGAGTTACGTAGAGTCACCTGTGGGAGCTTCAGCCTTGACCAATAGAGGAACACCTGTGGGTACCTGTATATATAATGTCTCACTGTAATTAAGAGTGACATTACAATTTGGGGAATCACCTGAAGATTATTATCCATAGATTATTTCACCTGATTATTAAACCCCCTTAATGATACCTGGGGGGGGGGGGGGTTAGGTTAGGTTTATTTTAGATTAGGTTAACGTTAGGTTAGGTACGCTTAAGTTAGCTTTACGTTAGGTTAGGTGTTAGCTTAGGTTAACTTTAGGTTAGGTTAGGCTAGATTAGAATACTTTAGGTTTGGTTAAGTTAGCATTAGGTTAGGTTAAGTTATTTTAGATTAGCTTAAGTCAGCGTTAAGGGTGGTTAATCTTAAGGTGAAATAAGCTAAGGAGGGCTAATCTTCACGTAACCTTAAAGTTGCTAAGTGTTTTCCAGCATCTAATCCTTACAGGTGGGTCTAGTGTCCAGCAGTGTAGTACAGGTTAATTATATTCCTCGTAACATAACAGCTTCCACTCCTCAATTGTTTCAAAACGTATCGTTACCTTAAGGTGGCGTGTCCATTGAGTAACGCTGGGGGAGAATATATTAAATTAGTAGTAATTAGTGAAATGTCCACATTTATTGGTTCTATTTACGAGGGAATACATATTGAAGAAGGAAATGCCACTGTGGTGAGGTGAATAAATTATGAAAGAATGGAGTGTTATGTGTATGTGTGTGTGTGTATGTATGTATGTGCGTGCGTGTGTGTGTGTGTGTATGTGTCACGGAGGTTGGTTTGGCTTGACTAGGTTTATTGGCCATTAATATCAACAGAACAAAGAAATAAATAAAAACAAAATATTCATCCAAACACAAACAGACCTACAGACGTACATATAAATAGTGAATAAACAAATAAACAATGTCTGGGGGTGGTGGTGATGAGGGTCGTGGTAGGAGCTAACAAGGTTGGCCGAGTCGTCACCCATCTCACGTGATCTTTCGTGCTGTCTGATCCAAGAAACAATTTTTTTTATTATTTTCATTCTGGTGACTTCTCGTCTTCTAAACTAACCTCTACGCTCCGAAACACCAATTACCGATCCCCTTGATGCTCCGCTATATAATTATGCTCCTATTTTATCCCCAACTAACCAATCAGGGCCCTTGTTACTGCCTCCGGCTTTGTTTACTGTCCGGGAGCCAATGGGAAGGGCTGTTTTTGTCTCTGCGTGTCAACAAGAGTTTATCTAATTGGCTGCGAACGATTGTGGATTTGCGGTGGATTCGTTGATGGATTTGCTGGTTTGTTTACGTCGATGAGGTGACTGAGGATTATGTTTTGGTCTGGTAATTGTATACATAATTAAATGTAATGAGATAATTAACACGAGATGTATACATTTAGTAGTATGTATTAAGGAGAAGGACTTAATGTAGATGCTTCGTTATCATCTCCGTTAACAGTCATACACGTCACTACTTCCCACCATTCATCGTTATACACGTCACTACCTCCCACCAATCATCGTGAGACACGTCACTACCTGCCACCAATCATCGTGAGACACGTCACTACCTCCCACCAATCATAGTTATACACGTCACTACCTCCCACCAATCATAGTTATACACGTCACTACCTCCTACCAATCATAGTTATACACGTCACTACCTCCCACCAATCATCGTTATGCACGTAACTACCTCCTACCAATGATAGTCAAACACGTCACTACCTCCCACTTACCACTAATATACGTCACTGCTAACCACCAACCAAATTTATACACGCCACAACAACCCACCAACCACAGCTATCCACGTCACGACCACAAACCAATCACATTAATACACGTCACAGCTATCCACGTCATCAACAGTCACCAATCATAGTAATAAACGTCACTGTGCTTGATAATTTTTTTTGTAAGATATGTCTTCCTGGCGCATAAAATACAGAGACACTTATCATTTTGATTTACCAGCCACGGAAACTTAATGACTGCTACTAAACACGAGAGAGAGAGAGAGAGATATTACAACAACCTACCAATAACAACACGATATGTCACAACGATCCACAAATTAAAAAACGACACGTCACTACCGACTCACCAACCACAAGGCATTAGATCGCGATTCACCAGTCGCTGAGATATGCGTCACACCTTCCCAACCAATCACGAGGGAAGATGCCAAACAACCAGCCAATCCGTGGCAAACATACGAACCCGGAAGTGACGTCAGAGGATGAACGGACCCTGGTAGTCGTTTATCATCGTGCAGACGCATTAATGGGGACGCTAGATGCTCACTTGTTTATAGCCCGCTAATAAGTTAAACACAAGGGGGTAGGGCCCTGTGCTGTTTTAATTACCGCCCTCTCACTGCCCCGTCTACCCCGTATAGAATTATTTTGTCTGTTATATTAAATCCGCCATCTATCAGCGGTGGCGCCGCTGCCCCGCGCATATATGTATATCTTACTAGCTCTTGTGTAATAACCGCTTATACTTACTGCGATTACATCTGGCGATTATGGGTGTGTAGTTATTGTTTTTGTGTATATTGTTACACATCACACGTGTGTGTGTGTGTGTGTGTGTGTGCGCCCAGCAGTAATTGGGGACCTGGATGTTAATCGATTTGCGGATCATGTTCCGGGGTAATGGTTAGCCAGTGCAGTTGGAGAGTTGTCCGGTCTTCTCGGACTAGTCCTTTACACTGGGTCATGCAACTCGTTAAGTCAGGGTGTGGTTGTTGTGTTGGCCACAGCTTTTACACCTTAAACAACGTCACGCCAGGTGGCCTTTGGGCCAGCCATCCTCGTTACACAAGGGGCAGCCATTATATTTATTGCTTGTGTTTGTGTGTGTACAATGCCTTATTGTTTAAGTATTACCATCTATATATGTGTATGGGAATTATATATTATTATAAACTGTAGTGCATTATATTATAACTTACACATTACCATATATGGGATGTGTTGATCAGTGATGTTTTATTGTTGCATATATATCACTGTGTATGATGACTGTGGTGCCTCAGTGTACAGGTGACAAAACCTCAGTCTATGTCGGGATGCTTCAGTGTATATGTATTACAGGTGGTCATACAGGTGATGATATAGGTAGTGATACAGGTGACAGGCGGACACACGTGAATGAAGAAACTTCTAATATTTCCGGACAGTGTTGCTGGACACCGCCTGGACGATCACCAGTTTCCTGAGTGCTGCCTGGCCGACCTTCTTGCCTCTACTGACCACCTCCAGCCCGAGCCAACACCAGCCTCTCTTGTTCCCCTTTACGACAACTTCCTCTACCAGCTGACAGTGTCTTCCTGACCAGGCCCTTACCTTCACATCTTGGCCGCTTCCCTCTCCCTCCTCTCACCGAAGCCCTGAGAGAGGCATATCAAGCAGAGGTTCCAACCCGATCATAGAAAAGAAGCGGAAACCAGTCAACCAGAGGATCTTCCACATACCAGTGTTCTTGTTAACATATGAAATAAAGCCTGTGCATGTTTAGTTGCCGTAGTTTGAGCGCCACTGCAGGCAGACAGGAAAAAAAATGTTTGTCGCAGTTACAATAGACAGAGCCAGGCGTTGTCGATCGCTCGTGATGGCTTTCGTATGTATGCTGCGTTTTTAAGCATACTTAATTTATCGATCCTCTGGTGATCTGGGTAACGCTAGACGATGCTGAATGCCTGCACTGGCGCTGTGTCCATGGCGGTGATCTCATTATATGTTCAGCTGATGGAGCCCTCTAGTGGTCAGCTACTAACGCTGGGCGTCCTTCACTTGATGATACAGAACCAAGTTGTCTGACACGGGGCCGAGGTCCTCCATGGTCCGGGAGGCAGGACGCCCTCATGAGTTTGTTTACCCTTTGGCAGATTCCTCCTCACCCGCTGCAGGGGCCTCACCTTCACTGGTCACTCACACTGTAGCTTCAGTGTATCACAATCTGTTCCTGGGTTGATACACCGTGTGTTGATACTCCTATATTATAAGAACCACGGTACCAGTGCTAGTGTGTCGGTTTAGGGTTAAAAGTGAGTCCCAGAGGCCTGACGACCTGTTAGGGGTAATGCGGCGTACAGCACTGAAAACTAAGCCATTTTGTGTACACAAGGAGGAGGTGTGGCCGGCACTGCAATCCACCGACTTCATTTCTTAAACTGTAAAGTTGGGTACCTATTCACAGCCGGGTGGACTGGAGGTGCCCCGGGCAAGATTCAGCGACCCTTAGGACAGAGGGCGAGAGCAGTAACTAATTGACCGTCGCCTCCCTTTTTGATTGAGATCACGAAGCTGAACCTACAGTGTCCACCACACTTACCGTACAGCGAGGTGTTCAGGAATATTATCTCACTCCCAGGGATTTATTTTTCTGAGGACCTTCGTTGATGTTTTGGGAAGGCAGAAGTCTTGTTATAAATTAAGTTGTTCTCTCTCCGAGCGAGAGAGAGAGAGAGAGAGGGAGGGGGAGAGAGAGAGAGAGAGAGAGAGAGAGGGCAGGGGCTCCACCAGGTCGGCTGCACATGAGAGCAGCGCTCGTAATGACGGCATCTGGGATATTGACAATGGTGACCGCAGCACCGCCCGTGTCCCCTGCGTCCCCAGGTGCTCACCCGCGGCTAATTAACCTGGTTTCCTCGCCTCACCTTTATTAATTCTCCCGTAAAATTGTGTCGTGCAGGAGCGAAAAGGGCCTGAAGGTGGTCACCCAGTAGCTGCTGTCTCACGCACCACCACCGGCGTCCAACACCGACGAAGAAGGGGACGAGGGAGGAGGGACATAGGTCGTCCTCTAAAAATTATCATTCCTACAGTTTCCTGAGCGGCTGTGTGTGTGTCCCTCTCTAGTGGTCCACCAGCAGTGTAAATACGAAGGGGAGCGGGAGGAGGGAGGGGGTGAGAAGCTAATGGCGACCTCTGCCGCAGCCTCCAGAGCTCCGGGGGCGTCTGTTCCCTTTTACCACCACCATCCGATCTTACCCCTCCTGTCTCCCTCCCATCTCATTCCGTCTCCCTCCCATCCCACTCCGTCTTCCTTCTACCCCATTCTAGGTCGAGAGGCAGAGGAGGAGGGGAAATGAGAAATATTTTTGATGGGGACTTGTGGCATTGGGGGAGGATAGTTGTGGCTTGGGGAGGTTAGTTGTAGCCTGTGGAAGATTGTTTTGGCCTGGGGAGGATAGTTGTGGCTTGGAGAGGATAGTTGTGGCTTGGAGAGGATAGTTGTAGTCTGGGGAGGATAGTTGTGGCCTGGGGAGGATAGTTGTGGCTTGGAGAGGATAGTTGTAGTCTGGGGAGGATAGTTGTGGCTTGGGGAGGATATCTGTAGTCTGGGGAGGATAGTTGTGGCCTGGGGAGGATAGTTGTGGCTTGGAGAGGATAGTTGTAGTCTGGGGAGGATAGTTGTGGCCTGGGGAGGATAGTTGTGGCTTGGGGAGGATAGTTGTGGCCTGGGGAGGATAGTTGTGGCTTGGGGAGGATAGTTGTGGCCTGTGGAGGATAGTTATAACTTGGGGAGGATAGTTGGGGCTTGGGGAGGTTAGTTGTAGCCTGTGGAAGATTGTTTTGGCCTGGGGAGGATAGTTGTGGCTTGGAGAGGATAGTTGTAGTCTGGGGAGGATAGTTGTGGCCTGGGGAGGATAGTTGTGGCTTGGAGAGGATAGTTGTAGTCTGGGGAGGATAGTTGTGGCTTGGGGAGGATAGCTGTAGTCTGGGGAGGATAGTTGTGGCCTGGGGAGGATAGTTGTGGCTTGGAGAGGATAGTTGTAGTCTGGGGAGGATAGTTGTGGCCTGGGGAGGATAGTTGTGGCTTGGGGAGGATAGTTGTGGCCTGGGGAGGATAGTTGTGGCTTGGGGAGGATAGCTGTAGTCTGGGGAGGATAGTTGTGGCCTGGGGAGGATAGTTGCGTCTAGATGGGGATGTGCCAAAATATTCCCTCAGTCTCCCTTTCACATTGCTGGGTGTAGGATGTAGGGTATAGGATACTGGTTGTAGGATGCTGGGTGTAGGTTGTTGGGTGCAGGATGTTGGGTGTAGGATGCTGAATGTAGGATTCTGGGTGTGGAATTTGGTGTAGGGTACTGGATGTAGGATACGGGGTGTAGGATTCTGGGTGTAAGATCATAGTTGTAAGATGCTGGGTGAAGGATGTTGGGTGTAGGATGCCTGGTGTAAGATGCTGGGTGAAGGATGCTGGGTGTAGGATGGTGGGTGTAATTATGCTGGGTGTAGGATGCTGGGTGTAGGATACTGGGTGTAGGATGCTGGGCGTAGGATGATGGGTGTAAGATACTGGGTGTAGGATATTGGGTGTAGGATGCTGGGTGTACGATGCTGGGTGTAGGATACTGGATGTATGATGCTGGGTGTAGGATGCTGGGTGTAGGATACTGGGTGTGCGTGTTGAGGCGAGGTAGGGGCGTTAAACATCATTTGTCACCGCCACTACCTCCACCCTCCCTCCACTCCCTCCACCTAATATCTCCACCCTCCCTCTACCTCCACCTACTCCCTCTCTCTCCACTCCCTCCACCTACTCCCTCCAATTTCCCTCCATTATCCCCCATCCTCCCTCCATTACCTCCAACCGCCTCCACTCACACTTCCCATCCCATGACTCCAATTCTACCAACCATGGTTTGAACTCTACCTACCATGGTTTAAACTCTACCTATAATGGTTTGAAGTCTACCTAACTACCATGGTTGTCCACTTAAGCAGAGTTTGTGAGGGCGTAAGGAAGTAAAGTCGTATGTAAGGTCAGCAATTTGTTACGTAAGGTTGAAGAACTGCTAATGTTGGGGCTTCCATACACACCAACATACATATTACATACACCCCTAGCATACTTACACCCTAGCGCGCACACACACACACACACACACACACACACTTATAGTCTTTGCTCAACTGGATAACGTTATTATCGCTTCTTCTTCTTCTTCTTCTTCTTTCTTCTGTCTTATTCTTTTGTCAATACTCTACTTAAAGCAACGAATACAACAATTATTCTTTAAATGTTCGATATTCTAAGTGAAAATTGCAATAATTATATGTACGATACCATAGACGATAGTTATGATAATTAAGCTCTAGAAGTACGATACTTTAGTATACGATAGGTACGATAATTACCTCTAGAAGTTCGATAATTATGTATATAATTATGACGTTTAACTATAATAAATATGATACCTAGAGTGATAAGCACGATAAAATCCCTTACTTAGATCTTAAACTAAGTTATTTAGCCTTTTATAACTACGATAATTAAGGTAATCATCACAATAATTACCCTCTATAACTACGATACTCACAGGCGATAAGTACGATAACTAACCTTTGCTGTGTACGACAATTTAAAAAAATATATTTGTGTACTCGGGTTCATCAGGACTCTGCCAGCGTACGATGACTTGAGATGGTCGCGCGGGGTGTGTATACAACGAGTGAACGGCAGTAACAGTGATATCTGCTGAAGACTGTGATTTAACCCCTTGAATGCAGTGAATTAACTGGAAAGTACAGTGATTCCGTCCGTCCGTGCGTTGATTTAACCCCTAGATACGATCATTATCCCATAAGTGCCAATAATTAACCACTTAAGTACGATCGATCGCTCCCCCGAATGACAGGAAGAGAGAGAACTCGGTCAAAGGTAATGTTTCGTTCGTGTTTTAACCTCCCCCTCCCCCCTCTCTCCCCCTCCCATTCTCACCCCTCCCCCCTCTCACCCCTCCCCCTCAACCCCCCCCCCCCTAATACACCTGAAATAACCTTGATAATAATTGTGTTTGTACCTTCTGATTCCGTACATTGTGTCATCCCTCGGGAAAATAAGTTGGTCGAGTGTCAATTTAGGTTGTGTGTTTTTTTTTTTGTAATTATATACGTTTTAATTCCATATTTTACGTTAGGTTTGGTTAGCGTTAGGTTAGGTTAATTTTCAGGTGATCCATAAGTAGTATTTAGTATTGTATATGAATTTAATTTGCCTTGAGTTTATGATATACTGTAGGGAACCTCATTAGTGTTGTGAACTCACGGCACGACAACCTTGACTGTGTTGTGAGCTCACGGCACGACAACCTTGACTGTGTTGTGAGCTCACGGCACGACACCCTTGACGATTCTTATGGTGAGCTTAGGGTAATGTATGCTTACTGTAGATGTGAAAGTCAGTATTGTAAGATTTAAGGGGTAGTGAAGACACATATAACACCGTGCTGTGTCGTGTAGTGTACCGCCGTGCTGTGTCGTGTAGTGTACCGCCGTGCTGTGTCGTGTAGTGTACCGCCGTGCTGTGTCGTGTAGTGTACCGCCGTGCTGTGTCGTGTAGTGTACCGCCGTGCTGTGTCGTGTAGTGTACCGCCGTGCTGTGTCGTATTCTGCACTACCTTGCTGTTTCCTACGCCCACACATGAAAAGTTGAAGGTCACTGCCTAAAAACGTACCCGAAGGGGCGGGGGTAGTGGTGGTGGGGGGGACACACTCACTCCATCAATGTGACTCTCTCTTATCTTGGGCGAAATCCCTCATAAACTAGACTGCAAGATGACGTTTACGACTCCCCCTGCGATGTGGCTTAACACCCTCCTGCTCCTCCCACCCCGCCGTCTCAGTCGGTACATCACAAGTGTTTTGTTTGTGATGGTCCTCCTCACCCCCCTCCCCCCCCCCCCCCTTGCTGATCCTCTACCAGACACAGTTTGTTGATCATCGTTACCTCTCTCTCTCTCTCTCTCTCTCTCTCTCTCTCTCTCTCTCTCTCTCTCTCTCTCT
This sequence comes from Homarus gammarus, assembly GCA_958450375.1. Lineage (NCBI taxonomy): Eukaryota > Metazoa > Arthropoda > Malacostraca > Decapoda > Nephropidae > Homarus > Homarus gammarus. The sequence goes on from CAUDMG010000459.1 coordinate 600,368, forward strand.
CTCTCTCTCTCACATCCTTAGTGAGGTCATGACATCAGCCATTATAAAAGAGTGGATCTTACATGACCTAAACCAACTTCACATGACCTCATTTAACTTAGGAACTACGTAAATCTCAGTAATTACCTGACCCAACTAGAAGAGGAAGGTAAGGGGGAGGTCACAGCACTCTGCAGTTATTACGTAAGTCAGTAGCTACCTGACCTAACTTGGCAAGGAGAGGAAGGATGTTACACCAGCACCACACACTACGTAACACTCAGTAGCTACCTGACCCAACATAAGGAGGAGAGGAAGGGTGTCACAGCAGCAGCACCACACACTACGTCACACTCAGTAGCTACCTGACCCAACATAAGAAGGAGAGGAAGGGTGTCACAGCAGTAGCACCACACACTACGTCACACTCAGTAGCTACCTGACCCAACATAAGGAGAGGAAGGGTGTCACAGCAGCAGCACCACACACTACGTCACACTCAGTAGCTACCTGACCCAACATAAGAAGGAGAGGAAGGGTGTCACAGCAGTAGCACCACACACTACGTCACACTCAGTAGCTACCTGACCCAACATAAGAAGGAGAGAAAGGGTGTCACAGCAGTAGCACCACACACTACGTCACACTCAGTAGCTACCTGACCCAACATAAGAAGGAGAGGAAGGGTGTCACAGCAGTAGCACCACACACTACGTAACACTCAGTAGCTACCTGACCCAACATAAGGAGAGGAAGGGTGTCACAGCAGCAGCACCACACACTACGTCACACTCAGTAGCTACCTGACCCAACATAAGAAGGAGAGGAAGGGTGTCACAGCAGCAGCACCACACACTACGTAACACTCAGTAGCTACCTGACCCAACATAAGAAGGAGAGGAAGGGTGTCACAGCAGTAGCACCACACACTACGTCACACTCAGTAGCTACCTGACCCAACATAAGAAGGAGAGGAAGGATGTCACAGCAGTAGCACCACACACTACGTCACACTCAGTAGCTACCTGACCCAACATAAGAAGGAGAGGAAGGGTGTCACAGCAGCAGCACCACACACTACGTAACACTCAGTAGCTACCTGACCCAACATAAGAAGGAGAGGAAGGGTGTCACAGCAGCAGCACCACACACTACGTAACACTCAGTAGCTACCTGACCCAACATAAGGAGGAGAGGAAGGGTGTCACAGCAGTAGCACCACACACTACGTAACACTCAGTAGCTACCTGACCCAACATAAGGAGGAGAGGAAGGGTGTCACAGCAGCAGGAAGGAGTAAGAACCAACACAGTACACGGTGGTGAGCTATGCGTTGAGGCAGGACTTGGGGGTCGGTTCCTCGGTCCGTTTTTGTTCATCTTACAATCACCAACATCGACTCTCCCAGCCTTAATAATTAACAAGTAGCTACACCCGCGGGGACAACGATATTACTTTTTTTCTTCATTTCTTTTTTTTCTTCTCACCAGCGGAGTGCACCGGAGTTTTAACACTGGTCTTTCCTTCTCTTAGTAATCAGTTTGTGAGGCTTCCATGGTGTTTAATGTTGTACCCTAAGCTGTGTGTTGTTCTGTTGGGCTTGATGTTTTACCTTGTATAATACCTGGACTTGTACCTGTATCTGGTACTAACGGACTTGTACCTGTATCTGGATTAACGGACTTGTACCTGTATCTGGATTAACGGACTTGTACCTGTATCTGGATTAACGGACTTGTACCTGTATAAGTACCTGTACCTTGGCTATAACAATAACCTACACTTGTACCTATACCTGTACTAATAATGTACCTGTACTTATTGCTGTACCTGTAATTACCTTCGTTATATCTCAACAGGTGACCATAGGTGTGTGTAGTCCATAGAGTTTGTTTACCTGCCTCACCCACCTGTGATGAGGGTAATAATTGAACGAACACCTCTCTCTCTCTCTCTCTCTCTCTCTCTCTCTCTCTCTCTCTCTCGTAATATAATATTCTTTACATTTTTCTAACGTTCTTGTTTTCTTTTTTTGTCTTTTCTCTTTATTTCTTTGTTTTTCTTTGTTATTTTTGTTCATCCTATTCATTTCCTTAGTTTATCTCTCAATCTTTATTTCTGCCTTTCATTCCTTTTTTGTTGTGCATATATCTTTACTTCTTTATTTCTATGTTTTCTCTCGTTCTGCCTATCTTTCTTTTCTCTTTCTTTTGTTTTGTCTTCATTATATGCGATAGAAGGATTAAAAACAGCGACAACGATTTTTGCTGTCGTGTGTGTGAGAGAGAGAGAGAGAGAGAGAGAGAGAGAGAGAGAGAGAGAGTTATCTATTTTACTAAAGCAATTTGAATTAAGATAATCGCCGCGATAAGGAGTTTTAAAGAAAGAATCTAGACATACTTGGTACAGATAATCCTAGACATAGAGTTTGGTCTGAGATGATAAGACATGTCAACAGAATTCTTATCGTATATAATATAACTCCTTTTCTGTCTGGTACTAACAAACAGACGGTCTGAATTCAACATACCAGACACTATTTAATGAGACGATAAACACACACACACACACACACACACACACACACACACACACTCTCCACTGTTATTATTTTTGTGTAATGTAATGCAAGCGATGCAGTAATGATATGCGTTGACGGTCGGAATTATCATTGAGAGTGTAATGATGTTATTAGCATTCCTCATGTGATAATTGCTATCAATCCCTCTCATAGTGTATTGTGTGTAGTGATGTTAAGACAGTGTAATGATGCGTTGTGTGGTGTGATGTTTTGTTGTGACGTCTTACTGTGTTTATGGTGTGATGTTTTGTTGAGACGTCATGAGTATTTATGGTGTGATGTCACGACACAACACACAGGACATTAAGACATCTATGAGACTAATTATGTATTGTGTCGTCATCCCTCGTCATAAGTTATAACATCACACTATAAGAATTTCTGTTGTAAACTCCTAACACTGAGAAATTGTTGTGTCTTAAGGTCACAACACTATAAGACTTAGTTGTGTCTTAAGGTCACAACACTATAAGACTTAGTTGTGTCTTAAGGTCACAACACTATAAGACTTAGTTGTGTCTTAAGGTCACAACACTATAAGACTTAGTTGTGTCTTAAGGTCACAACACTATAAGACTTAGTTGTGTCTTAAGGTCACAACACTATAAGACTTAGTTGTGTCTTAGGTCACAAAAGACTTAGTTGTGTCTTAAGGTCACAACACTATAAGACTTAGTTGTGTCTTAAGGTCACAACACTATAAGACTTAGTTGTGTCTTAAGGTCACAACACTATAAGACTTAGTTGTGTCTTAAGGTCACAACACTATAAGACTTAGTTGTGTCTTAAGGTCACAACACTATAAGACTTAGTTGTGTCTTAAGGTCACAACACTATAAGACTTAGTTGTGTCTTAAGGTCACAACACTATAAGACTTAGTTATGTCTTAAGGTCACAACACTATAAGACTTAGTTGTGTCTTAAGGTCACAACACTATAAATAAGACAGTCGTAAATTTACCCCAATAATGACACGGTGAAGCTCTGTTGTCCTGAGCTCACACCACTGTTGTTGGCTCACTACTGAAGACCTGTCCACGATGATAACCACCCTCCCAGGTGTCAACCACTAGACAGCCACCCTCCCAGGTGTCAACCACTAGACAACAACCCTCCCAGGTGTCAACCACCCTCCCAGGTGTCAACCACCCTCCCAGGTGTCAACCACCGGGGGAGACAGTTAGGGTGGTCAGCTCACACACTTGGGGCGGGTGTCAGTAACTATTGAGTCTGGTTATCTGATCCAGCAGCTTATTATTCTGCGTCTTATGTCATCACCATTTTTTACCGCTAGTATCTTCCACTGGTCATTGTGGGTTATGTTCCCTTCATCGCTTATTTGTGGCTGTTGACATCCTCGCTTCTCTTCTGTCCCTCCTTTACTTATTGTGGTGTGTGTGTGTGTGTGTGTGTGTGTGTGTGTGTGTGTGTGTGTGTGTGTGTGTGTGTGTGTGTGTGTGTGTTTTCTTTGTTATAGTAATCGTTGTAGCTTCTGTGCAAGGATATGTACAGGACCAGAGAGAGACATTAACACACACATACTCTCTCTCTCTCTCTCTCTCTCTCTCTCTCTCTCTCTCTCTCTCTCTCTCTCTCTAGTTGCATTGTGGGATCAGTCTTTTTGTCTTTAAACTTAAGCACTGTTAGTCTTCTCTTTCAGCATTGACTGTTGCGTAGGAGACCGTTACCAGTCACAGTATGTAACTGGTAATACAGGTGTGGTCAGTCAGTCACTTAACGATTTATTTGTCCCAAGTCAATACCTGCGTGGGGGGGGGGGGGGGAGGCTTAAACCAAGACACCTGGTTCATCATCATCATCATCATCATCATCATCATTATTAATAACTCCTCTGTTCTCTTATTGTTAGAATTTTTTATTATTATTATTATTATTATTATTATTATTATTATTATTATTATTATTATATATTAGGTTTAAATTTATATACAATTCACATTTACAATAAAGAAGCTTAAAATAGTTATGTCATCAGGGAAATAATTGGGTTTTAGTATCATTTTATCTATTGTCATAATTATTAGGCAAAAACGTCATATTCTTCATTGACACTATCGCGTTCACTGTCATACAATTTCCTCTGATAATTACTGGGTACGGTGTCATATAATTTCCTTGAGCAATTATTGTGCTTAATGTCATATAATGTCATGTTATTTACTCAGATAATTACTCGGCTCTGTGTCATATAATTACTCAGCGCGTGAGTAAGGCGGCCAGTGTCGTCTCTATCTGTCTGTCTGTCTGTCTGTCTGTCTGTCTGCCTATCTATCTATCTGTCTGTCTGTCTAATCTACGCTGACAGTTTATCGAAAGAAAAATAATTAAGGAGTTTATTTAGGAACCTAATAAAGAAGACAGTGTCACCACAATACGGAGGACAGTGTCACTACATCACGGAGGACAGTGTCACCACAATACGGAGGACAGTGTCGCCACAACACGGAGGACAGTGTCACCACAATACGGAGGACAGTGTCACCACAACACGGAGGACAGTGTCACTACATCACGGAGGACAGTGTCACTACATCACGGAGGACAGTGTCACTACAACATGGAAGACAGTGTCGCCACAACACGGAGGACAGTGTCACTACAACATGGAAGACAGTGTCGCCACAACACGGAGGACAGTGTCACCACAACACGGAGGACAGTGTCACCACAATACGGAGGACAGTGTCACCACAACACGGAGGACAGTGTCATTACAAAACGGAGGACAGTGTCACCACAACACGGAGGACGGTGTCACGGAGGACAAGTGAGTGTCTCCCAGGACGGACATAATCACTTCCTACTGTGAGCCATCATAAATATTCTATCATAGGATGAGGAGATAATTTGTTAGGTAATATTATGCAGAAAAGGTTGTGTGACAGGGGTGAGGTACATGATGTATCCCGCTACTCTGCCCCCCGCCGACTGAACCATCTGTGTGTATCAGTGTGAACAAAGGTGAACTGGAGGCCGCTATTAACGCCCGCCACGGACCCCGCTTGCACACGTGATAGCAAATAATACCTTTATTTTTATCAATGTAAATCCAGTCAATTAGCCATTATCTACGGTGTTCCGCAAGGCGCCATTTTTGGACCGCTTTCATTTTCATGCTAGATAATGATTTTTATCTTGGTTTAATTTTAAGAAAATGCAGCGTTGGCATATTTACAAATGGCGGATTATTATTATTATTATTATTATTATTATTATTATTATTATTATTATTACTGTCGTCGTTGCTGTTGTTGTTATTGTTGATTTTTTTTATTCTCGTAAACAAAAGATCAAGGGTTACGTTCCCAACCGAAATAAAGGAATGACTTCCCTATATATACACTAACCCTTGTGCATCCAACAATGAATAAACAAACGCTCGATTCATTTACATTCAACAATAAAACCAAAAAAAAAAAAAAACTGCGATTATGCAAAAAATAAATAAATACATAAATAAATAAATAAATAAATACACCATGCAAGGAACGTTATACTGAGTGTATTTGTCGTAGGTGTCAAGGGGTCTTCCTTGCTATACTTCAGGGCGGTTATAGTACAAAGACAATATTGAATCATAAAGTCTGTGGATATGTTGACGATGGTATATTTCTTTTAGTGTGAAGTCATCGTATTCAAGGGGTTAAGTTATCGTACTCAAGGGGTTAAGTCATCGTATTCAAGGGGTTAAGTCATCGTATTCAAGGGGTTAAGTTATCGTATTCAAGGGGTTAAGTTATTGTATTCAAGGGGTTAAGTCATCGTATTCAAGGGGTTAAGTCATCGTACTCAAGGGGTTAAGTCATTGTATTCAAGGGGTCATCGCATTCAAGGGGTTAAGTCATCGTTTTCAAGGGGTTAAGTTATCGTACTCAAGGGGTAAGTCATCGTACTCAAGGGGTAAGTCATCGAACTCAAGGGTTTAAGTCATCGTACTCAAAGGAATAAGTTTGGTTACCTGAGCAAGTATTAGGAAGGTACCATTACTGTTTACTTTACCTGTTCTTTTGTATGTGTCAAGGAAGTCGTGGATTTTGAAGGCATTTTTCATGGGCAATTATCCCCTTGACAAAGTTCCTGTTGTCTGTTGTCTGATTACTACAGGTACCGTTGATAATTACTTGACAGGTGCCAATGGTAATTACTCGACAGGTGCCGTTGGTAATTACTCGACAGGTGTCATTGGTAATTACGTGACAAAAACTCCCACTGTCATTTATTCCACTTAGCAGAAGGGCACAATGCCAATTATTTAGTTAACAAATATATTTAATAGATAAACCCAGGTAATTACTTCTACAGTCACAGTGTAAAGCTGACTCCATATTTGACGGACATATTTTGTACCATAGTTTGAAGGTTGCTTATTGTGTGTACTATTACAACAACCAATTTAGGGAGGGGGTGGGATGGAAGGAAGGAAGGGAGAGGAGGGAGTAAGGGAATGGGGGAAGGATGGAGAGAGAGGGAGGTGGTGAAGGAGGAGGAGTGAGGAAATGAAAGGAGGAGGAGTGAGGAAATGAAGGAGGAGGGAGTGAAGGATTAATGGAGGAGGGAGAGGAGTGAGGGAAGGAAGGAAGGAAGGAGAGAAGGAAGGAAGGAGTGAGGGAAAGTTTAAATTACGATATAGACCTCTGAGAATCAACATTTTCTGCCGTAACATTAAGGCTGGTGGTTAGGTTATGTTAGGGAATTCTTCTTTCGTCTGGTTTTGAATCTGTCTGTCTTTCTCTGTCTGTGTATGTCCCTGTCTCTGTATATGTCTGTCTGTATCTGTCTATTTATCCGTCTGACTATATTTTTGTCTGTTTGTCTGTCTGTGTGTCTGAGTGTGTCTGTCTGTCTGTCTGTCTGTCTCTCGTTACGTCATTTCCCCTCCAGGAGCCCCGCGCTGGAGCCTCCTTACAACCTTTCTGGAGCCTCACCTTGATAAGACACAGCACACCTGACTTCATTAACTTAATTAAAAAGGTGAGACTGACAAGACGCCCGGAGCCTCACCTGCTGGAGACCAAGGGTGGGAGACTGAGGAGACCGAGACCTAGGATGGGAGGCCTAGTAGACTGATGGGAGACTGAGGAGATCAAGCCCTGGCATGGGAGATTGTGGAGACCAATACCTGGGATGGGAGACCAGACCAGAGATAGGAGACCAAGACGAGAGATAGGAGACCAAGACTAGAGATAGGAGACCAAGACCAGGGATAGAAGACCAATACCAGGGATAGGAGACCAAGACCGAGGATAGGAGACCTGGAATATGAGAGAAAGACCAGAGATAGGAGACCAAGACCAGGAATAGGAGACCAAGACCAGGGACGGGAAACCAAGACCAAAGATAGGATACCAAGGCCAGGGGTAGGAGACCAAGTCCAGAGATAGGAGGCCATGAGTAAGAGACCAAGACCTAAAGGTGAAAGACCATTTATGGCCCACAGGTGTAATTATTAATTAATTGGTCTGTGGGAAATGTTTATCACTTCATCAGGTCTTTTTTCTTCTTCTCTGTGGTGGAGAGACGAGAGGTGGCTGACTACCTTGTGTACGTTCATGTGTCTGTCTGTCAGGACGTGTGTGTGTGTGTGTGTGTGTGTGTGTGTGTGTGTGTGTGTGTGTGTGTGTGTGTGTGTGTGTGTGTGTGTGCTGGATCATGTGTTTGTCTGTCAGGACGTGTGTGTGTGTGTGTGTGTGTGTGTGTGTGTGTGTGCTGGATCATGTGTTTGTCTGTCAAGGGGTGTCTGCGTGTCTGTTTGTTAGAGCATATGTCTGTCTATCTGTTTGTCTGTCAGAGCATATGTGTCTGCTTGTCTGTTAGTTCGTGCGTGTATGTCTGTCTTGCAGTGTGTGTGTGTGTGTGTGTGTGTGTGTGTGTGTGTGTGAAGGTAGAAACTTACCTGTTATTACTGGGCACTAAAAGAAAGTCTTTGGATTGAAGCATGTTAATTTATGTCACTAGAAAGTGTTTTCAAATATCCGATGAGAGAGAGAGAGAGAGAGAGAGGGGGGGGGGCACCCTGGGACGTGAGCAACGCCACTTACTTAAGAATGTGAAGGGAGTCTCTCAGGGTCACTCGGGGTACGGGCGTGATGGGACAGTCCTGGAACACGGGAGGGTGACAGTCCTGGAACACGGGAGGGTGACAGTCCTGGAACACGGGAGGGTGACAGTCCTGGAACACTTGAGGGTGACAGTCCTGGAACACGGGAGGGTGACAGTCCTGGAACACTTGAGGGTGACAGTCCTGGAACACGGGAGGGTGACAGTCCTGGAACACTTGAGGGTGACAGTCCTGGAACACGGGAGGGTGACAGTCCTGGAACACGGGAGGGTGACAGTCCTGGAACACGGGAGGGTGACAGTCCTGGAACACTTGAGGGTGACAGTCCTGGAACACGGGAGGGTGACAGTCCTGGAACACGGGAGGGTGACAGTCCTGGAACACGGGAGGGTGACAGTCCTGGAACACTTGAGGGTGACAGTCCTGGAACACGGGAGGGTGACAGTCCTGGTACACGGGAGGGCGACACCTATAAGAGTTTCAACATTATTTTAGCTATATGCAGTATAAGTTCACCGACCAACTCTTAGGAATTATACTTGAGGGAGACAATATCTACCATAGGATTCTTTATTTGCCTTAGCAGCTGCCAGGTACACGTTAAGGTAAAGTCGTAATAGATTCTTACACCATATATAGAGTTAACACCTGAAACACCAGTAAACTTAACACCTGACACACCATATATAGACTTAACACCTGACACACCATATATAGACTTAACACCTGACACACCATATATAGACTGAACACCTGACACACCATATATAGACTTAACACCTGACACACCATATATAGACTTAACACCTGACACACCAGTAGACTTAACACCTGACACACCATATATAGACTTAACACCTGACACACTACTACCAATAACTAACTCCTTTAAATATTTAGCATCTAAATAAAAATAATTCATTGTTATTCACCCCAGAGCCTTTGAGGTTTTCAGTCTTTGTTATATGGGGTTCACGCGGGTGAGACCAGGCTAGTGCACTTAGTCATTCACAAGTTGACGACCCAATCAGGTATATTAATTAGTCTTAAACCTGAGAGATTACCTGTAGTGTATGGACCTACCTGTTGTAATTAGTACTCATTGGTATTATTTTTATTATTATTATTATTATTATTATTATTATTATTATTATTATTATTATTATTATTGTTGTTGTTGTTGTTGTTGTTGTTGTCATTATCAGTATATAGGGAGGTGTGAGAGTAGGGATGGGTGAGGTCACCTCACTGAGGTGTGAGGTCGAGCGTGAGGTGTGATGGACGAGTAAAGTGCGAGGGAGGGGTAAAGTGTGAAGGTGGGCGTGAGGTGTAAGGGAGGGGTGAGGAGTGAGGATGGGCGTGAGGTGTGAGGGAGGGTTGTGGGCTGCGAGGTAGGGCTGAGATGTGAGGTGTGAGGGCGGGCGTGAGGTGTGAGGGCGGGCGTGAGGTTTGAGGGCGGGGTCCGGGAGGTGGTTGAGTGTAATGGTGGCAACAAAACAAGGCCCGCAGAGTCCCGCCACCATTTTTGTGGTAGAACAATGGTTGGCTGACACGGCGCATTGTCCGGCAGGCACGGGGACCTCCTGTTGTCCACTGGGACCTCCTGTTGTCCACTGGGACCTCCTGTTGTCCACTGGGGACCTTCTGTTGCCCATGGGGACCTACTGTTGCCCATGGGAACCTACTATTGTTCATGGGGACCTCCTGTTGTCCTCTGGGACCTCCTGTTTCCCATGGGGACCTACTGTTGTTCATGGGGACCTCCTTTTGTGTATGGGGACCTACTGTTGTCCATGGAGACCTCCTATTGTGTTTGGGGACCTTCTGTTGTCCATGGGGATTTCCTGTTGTCCACGGGGACCCCTGTTATCCACGGTGACCCCTGTTATTTACGGGGACCCCCTGTTATCGACGGGGACCCCTGTTGTCCACGGGGAGCCCTGTTATCCACGGGGCCCTTCTGTTGTTTATGGTGACCGACGATACCACCAGTCTCCAGTTGTCCACTACACAGTATTAATGACGGGCACCTGTACTCTGCCGTCCATGTTGTCTTCTCACCAGTGATTTACGTAACTGGGTAGTAAGATAAGGAGGTAGCAGCATCCTAGTTGTACTGTGCTTCTGTCTCTACGTGTTGTACTGTACTATGTGCACTTTTATACCGCGGATATTATTACACTGGCTGGTAATTACAGTAATAGTGCTCTATACAAGTACTAGTACTTAATCTGAAATTTATATGTCCTTTTAAAATCTGAATACATGCTACAGTGTTCCCATAATGCAGTTGACTCCTTATATTTTATTTATTTATTTTTTATTTGTATTTCGTCGTGTTTGTGACCTGGAAATATTCTATAGCAACCAAAAATCACCATAGGTATTTTAAATGAATTGCAGAACATGAGACATTTTCAGCTGGGTAAACATTCCAACAGTTTTGAAGACTGAGAGGTGGTAGAGAGTTGCCGGTGGCCTCAGCCGTACCTGTGTTGACACCTTTACCACATTACATCTGTACACACTTCGCACTTACATGTATACTCACCTTGGTCATACATGTGTACATCTCTCAACTACACATTTTTACACGTAGCAGTCACAAATGTGTACACGCTTCAGCTACGCCACATGTGTATACCCCTAAGCAACCCCTCATGTCTACACGACTCAGACAAGCCACATGTGTACACGTGTACACCTTCCCAACATTACCTGTTAATGGTGTTTGTTCTGCCCACGGTCCAGGGGCCAGACCCCGCCGACACACACACACACACACACACACACACACACAAGTCGACTGATCACTGAAATCTTGGAAAACATCTCATTATGGAAACAGAACACAAACTGATCTTATTATCCAGAACTAAGTTACGTATTGAATATTAAATGTAAATGATAATGTAAAGAGACAAATTAAGGTTATGTAAGTTATTGTGCTCAGTGGCTTAAGTCATCCTTTTGAAGTAATCGTATACTCAGGGTGTTAAGTCGTCGTATTCAAGAACTTAAGTTGTCGTACTCAATGGGTTATGTTATCATACCAAAAAATATAATTCATATACATACATACATACATACATACATATACATACATACATACATACATACATACATACATACATAAATACAGACCGTGTAGTAAATATATTGATAACTAAGGTGCCATTTACGTAGTGACATATGTAACACCCAGCTGAAAGGGATAGATTACTTGACACCTCAATCGTCTGTCTGTCTGTCTGTGTTTTTACCTTTATTTCTGTACATTTGTCTTTCTGTCTGTCTTGCTTCTCTGTCCGTGTTTCTGCCTGCCTGTCTCTTTGTCTCTCTATCTGTCTGACTGTCAATTAAAAGGTCTTGAATCAGGAGGTATCGTGACCTCGACCTTTCTCGCTGTGACCCCGACCTTTCTTGCTGTGACCCCGACCTTTCTTGCTGTGCCCTTGATCTTTTTCGCTGTGACCTCGACCTCGTTTACTGTGACCTCAACCTGATTTACTGTGACCTCAACCTGATTTACTGTGACCTCAACCTGATTTACTGTGACCTTGGCCTCATTTACTGTAACAAACTGTGAACCTCGTAAAGCCAAGAGCCAAATTATACTCAAGATCAGATCAGTACCCAGCTATCTCCTGGTACCTAAGAGAACACAACAAAACCGAAGAGAAGTTGAGGAATAAATTGAGAATAAAAAGAAAACAGGAACAAGTTAAGAAAAAAAAAGCTAAAAAAATCAATAAAGAACGAAATGAAAACGTAGATAAAAATAAAATAAATTAATAAATAAAAAAGAAACCAGCAATCTCTTAAAGTACACAATTGGAACACACAGAAACCCAAAACTTAAAGATAGAAAATACGAAAAAATCACCAAATGAATTGAAAGAAAACTCTGAAAATAATGAAACCAGCAATAACTTAAAAGAAAACTCGGTAAATATAGAAACCAGCAATAACTTAAAGACCAGTACACACAGGAAGAGGCAATGGGTTAAAGAATGAACTGAGAATGGAGTAAAGCCAATAAAAGAGAGAGGTGAAACGGAGAATGAGAGAAACGGGGAAGGTAGCACTAATGAGGCGTGAAGACCCTTCTCCTCCCCCCGCTCTCTCTCTCCTTCCCCCTCTCTCTTCTTCCTCCCCCCCCCCCTCCCTACTCTCCTCCTCCTCCTCCTCCTCCTCCTCTCCCAGCACGTCCCCCTTCTTCCTTTTCTTCCTCATCTTCTTTTTCCTCCCCCTCCTCTTCCTTCTCCACAGCACTTCCACTTTCCTCCTCTTCTCCCTCATCTTCTTACTCCTCATCCTCCTCCTCCCCAGTACGTCCCCTTTACCCCATCTTCTACCTTCTCCTCCTACTCCTCCTCTTCCCCCTTCCTCCTCTTCCCCCTTCCTCCTCTTCTTCTTCTTCCTCCTCCTCCTCCTTCCTGACCGAAGATGAACCAATTCTACTAATGAAGAAATAATCCCACTCTATTTTGTCTTCAGTGAATGTAAAAAGATCTAATTCTACATCTGTTTTACCTTGAATCAGAATCTGTTTGAGAAATACTTAAAGGAATTAAACACTTTATCGGCTAAGACTTTATTAATTAAACCCTTTCTAGTCTTTGTCTGTAGGATTTGATTCCACAGCTTCAGGTATAGACTCCGCAATGAACCTTTACACATCCGGGGAATCCGAGTCTAACCATTTATTATTATTGTATTTATCTCTTATGTTTCTTCTTCTCCTTAGTTATGTTTAAATGAAAAAGAAAAGAAACCAACTAATTAAAAAAATATTAATTATGGAAAAGATTAGTGAGAATAACAAGAAAAACAATAAGTAGAATTATCGCACATACACACACACTACACACACACACACACACACTACACACACACACACACACACACACACACACTACACACACACACACACTACACACACACACTACACACACACACACTACACACACACACATACACACACTACACACACACACACACACTCACACACACTACACACACACACACACTACACACACACACTACACACACACTACACACACACACACACACTACACACACACACACACACTCACACACACTACACACACACACACTACACACACACACTACACACACACTACACACACACACATACACACACACACACACACTACACACACACACACACTACACACACACACTACACACTACACACACACACACACACACACACACACTTGCTCATAGCGTCAGCCTACTCAGTACTACAAAGACAGTCTCCAATAACCACATTAATTCAGATGGCTTCATGTCAGTTCACTGTGAATACTAAACTTGTGTCGTTCAGGTCGTTTATCTTCTGAGTTATTTATGAAGGAACTTGACTTATAATCTTACTTTTATTTATTGAGAAGATCTTGAATAAATTAAAAACTCCATCCAAGATATATTTATTTATTATATTATTTTTTTTTTGGGGGGGGAGGTATTTTAATATTAATTTACTAGTAATCTTAGGTTAATAAGTTTGTCTTTTTCTATGTTTTTTTTTATTTCACTATTTTTTTTTTAGTTTCAGTTTTATTTTCGTTTAGTTACAGTTTTCGTTTATTTTATTTTTGTTCATTTTTCACCTTGATTAAATATTAATTATTAGCTTCGAGGAGAGCAGTTTATATTTTGATTTAATTTGGGTATTAGTTTCATTTCGATTCAGTTCAAAGGGTTATGTCATTATACTCAATGGGATAAATTATATTCAAAGGGTTTAATCAGCATACTCAAAGGGTTAAATCGCCATATTCAAAGGGCTAAATCATCATACCCAAAGGATTAATTTACATAACAATAAACAATAATGTCTTACCATATATTAGAACCCAACTAAGGGTACAGCCATCCTCCAGGAACAGGTATAACCGCAACACCTGTCCACCACAACACCTGTCTATCACAACACCTGTCCACCACAACACCTGTCCACCACAACACCTCTCCACCACAACACTTATCCACCACAACACCTATCCACCACAACACCTATCCACCACAACACCTATCCACCACAACACCTATCCACCACAACACCTATCCACCACAACACCTATCCACCACAACACCTCCTACAACCCAATGAAAGAATAAATAACAGCGAAACTGAACAGAATAAAAAAAAAAAAAATACAATATAAAATTAGGACCAGACTAATATTAATACATCATCAATAGCAAATTACTTTTACTGTATAACTAAAGCTTTAACCCATTTACCTGCTGACCAACACCTGCCGGGCACTAATAAATAAATAACCTATCCCATATTAAAAGGTCACGTAATTACTATCCGATAGAGTTCAATTGGATATGTCACCCTTCCTTAGCATAGCCCTTCTAGACCATGGTGTAATAGCCTCGTCTACGTGACCTTGAAATAGTCAATTGAGTATTATCTCTTATTGAAGGGGGTCATATTATGGGTATTATTTCTATTATGCTTGTTAGGTTGGTGTTGTTTTTGTTGTTATTTTAATATTAGTCTTGTGTAGGTTGTAATTATTTGGTATTATTTTGTGCTCTTATTATTTTTGTTGTTGTTGTTGTTAATCTTTATACTTGTTCCATAGTTCCATCACCTATTCCTAGTCATGGCCTCATTCCCTATCTATTAATCTCGTCTCACCTTAATTCCTAATGCCCATAATTACCTTTGTTAATCCTACAATCATCCTGTAGTGTTCTGTGATCTTCTCTTCCCTTACCTAATCCTAATCTTAACCACATCCTCCATCCTATGCCACACGAACCTCAGATGATAGTCCTCCCCCGTCTATTCTTTCCGACCTTATCGTCTATCCCCTCCGAACCTCCATCCTCCGCCCATCCTTTCATCCTCCACCTATCCTTTCATCCTCCGCCCATCCTCTCTTCCTCCGCCCATCCTCTCCATCCTCTGCCCATCCTCTTTCATCCTCCGCCCATCCTCTGATCCTCCGCCCATCCTCTCTCATCGTCTACCCATCCTCTCATCCTCCGCCCATCCTTTCAGCCTCTGCCCATCCTCTCTTATCCTCCGCCCATCCTCTCGTCCTCCGCCCATCCTCTCGTCCTCCGCCCATCCTCTCTCATCCTCCACCCATCCTCTCTCATCCTCCACCCATCCTCTCTCATCCTCCGCCCATCCTCTTATCCTACGCCCATCCTCTCTCATCCTCCGCCCATCCTTTCATCCTCCGCCCATCCTTTCATCCTCCGCCCATCCTCTCATCCTCCGACCATCCTTTCATCCTCCGCCCATCCTCTCGTCCTCCACCCATCCTTTCATCCTCCGCCCATCCTTTCATCCTCCGCCCATCCTCTCCATCTTCTTATCCTCCGCTCACCCTCTCTCATCCTCCAACCATCCTCTCATCCTCCGCCCATCCTCCCTGACCTTCATCCATCCTCTCATCCTCCACCCATCCTCTCATCCTCCATCCATCCTCTCATCCTCCGCCCATCCTCCCTGACCTTCATCCATCCTCTCATCCTCCATCCATCCTCTCATCCTCCATCCATCCTCTCATCCTCCATCCATCCTCCCTGACCTTCATCCATCCTCTCATCCTCCACCCATCCTCTCATTCTCCGCCCATCCTCCCTGACCTTCATCCCTCCCTCACGGAAGTCATTAGGATAAGACATGAGGCAGGAATGCATCAGTGATTTGGCTATAAAACGTAATTTTTTTGGTACAGTGCTGATGGACCACCGGCATGGACGGCCAGACAGTGTGGGTTATTCACGTACACTCTTATTCATTACGATTGTCTTGTTATTTATTACATTAATCTTGTTATTCATTACGGCTGTCTTGTTATTCACCACATTCATCTTGTTATTCATACGGCTGTCTTGTTATTCATTACATTAATCTTGTTATTCATTACGGCTGTCTTGTTATTCATTACATTAATCTTGTTATTCATTACGGCTGTCTTGTTATTCATTACATTCATCTTGTTATTCATTACGGCTGTCTTGTTATTCATTACATTCATCTTGTTATTCATTACACTCAACACAAATTGAGATATATCGAGGGCGTTATTATATTATTATTTTTATTATTATTATTATTATTATTATTATTATTATTATTATTATTATTATTTTGACATATTATTATTATTATTATTATTATTATTATTATTATTATTATTATTGTCATTATTATTATCATCGTCATTATTATTAATATCATTATTATTATCATCATCATCATCATTATTAATATTCAGGCCGTCGGGGTGGCGTGAGGTGGTGGGTCAGTGGCACCTTCATCTAACTACAGGTGTGCAAACCTCAGAATGCCATTAGCAAAATGGGGAGTCCCATTAGCAAGACCTACTGGGCCCGGGACACGATAAAGGCGTAACTGCGTAAACGAGCACGAACACCAGCCACCAGTCTCTGTCTTAGGGGCAAATATTGTTTCTAACTTATAATAATAATAATAATAATAATAATAATAATAATAGTAATAGTAATAATAGTAATAATAATAATAAATGATGATAAAGATGGTAAGAAGTACACGATAAATTTACTCAAAAAAATATCATTAAAATTACCAAACCGAGACAGGTGGTGTAGAGGAGAGACAGAGAGACATAGAGACAGAGAAACATACACAGTGAGACAGAGAGACAGTACATGAGTATATTATATTATCCACACTTTAGCAGAAGGTTTTCGTGGTAATATAGTGATCACTAAACACTGACACGTATAAGACATCTGTGTGTGCCTATATCAACACATATTAGACATCTGTGTGTGCCTATATCAACACATATTAGACATCTGTGTGTGCCTATATCAACACATATTAGACATCTGTGTGTGCCTATATCAACACATATTAGACATCTGTGTGTGCCTATATCAACACATATTAGACATCTGTGTGTACCTATATCAACACATATTAGACATCTGTGTGTGCCTATATCAACACATATTAGACATCTGTGTGTACCTATATCAACACATATTAGACATCTGTGTGTGCCTATATCAACACATATTAGACATCTGTGTGTGCCTATATCAACACATATTAGACATCTGTGTGTGCCTATATCAACACATATTAGACATCTGTGTGTGTGTTTGTCATGGCTGCCAACATCCCAAGCTGGTCAACATATTTAGAGCAAAACATCCTGGAAAAATTTATCTTTCACTATATTTCACAAATTCCTAAACAACACACATACACTTAATGGAATCTCCACTTATCGTGTATCAAAACATACAAGTGTCTCGTACAGAAACATCCACTTATACTTGTAAAGAAAAACACACAAAAAAATCCTTAATAGCGAGATTTTTTTGTAAGTCACACATTCCTCACACACCCGCCATCTTGGAAGACCATCTATATTGTACACTTGGCGCACCTCGGGGTCACTATATAATACACCTATACTCTCTTAAGACCTCTTCAGTATTTTCCTATATACCAACACCAATGGCTATTCTCGTAGCTCCCAAAAATCGTATATTCTATTCGGAAAATTTACCTTACAATTTTAATTTATATTTTTGGTTAATACATTCGCAGTTTTTGTGATGTGGATGAATATAAGCTATTGGTATATACGCTATATATATATTTTTGTCACTTAGCCGTGTATAACGCTAGGATGGGAGGTGCTACATTTACTGACATACAGCTACCAGGACACCCCACTGAAGCCGCTATGTTTTAAAGGGTTATAAAGTTTAATAACAAGGTCATAATCTTACTCGAGTGCAGCTCAAATGATGTATTATTATTATTATTATTATTATTATTATTATTATTATTATTATTATTATTATTATTGTTATTATTATTATTGTTATTATTATTATTATTGTTGTTATTATTGTTGTTATTATTGTTGTTATTATTGTTGTTAGTGTTATTATTATAATTATTATTATTACTGTTGTTGTTAGTATTATTATTGTTATTATTATTTTATTATTATTATTATTATTATTATTATTATTATTATTAATATTATTATTATTATTATTATTATTATTGTAATTATTGTTTTTGTTATTAGTGTTGTTATTGATATTACTATTATTTTATTATTATTATTATCAGTATTAGTAGTAGTAGTAGTAGTAAAATTTTTTGGCTATTATTTGTATAATATATATATATATATATATATATATATATATTATATATATATATATATATATATATATATATATATATATATTATGCAATTAATTACAAAAAAATTGTACTACTACTACTACTAATAATAATAAGAATAATAATAATAAAATAATAATATCAATAATAATAATAACAACAACAACACTAATAACAAAAATAATAATTACAATAATAATAATAATAATAATAATAATAATAATTTTTTCCAGCCTTATCAATCCAGAATTAAATGAGGTCTGTTGTATGAGATAAACATTTTGAATATGTGAAAATACATTAGAGGTACAAACAAACCATCAGTTGAGACTCTCAGAAAACTCCCCAAACGATCACAGGAATAAACCAGGCCATAAGACTCGATAAATATTGGTCATAATAATGTTTGGTCAACTTTGTCTCAGCGGAGTATTAATATTTATTTGGTAAGAGACTATTTTTATTTTTTTCCAAGCCAAAGATTTTTACAGAACACTTCAGTCTTAATCATACTTTGTGAAGCCCTCAGGGTTATGTTGTGAAGCCCTCAAGTATAATACGTTATGAAGCCCTGAACTATGATACGTTATGAAGCCCTGAAGTATGATACGTTATGAAGCCCTCAAGTATGATGCGTTATGAAGCCCTGAACTGATTCGTTATGAAGCCCTCAAGTATGATACGTTATGAAGCCCTGAACTATGATACGTTATGAAGCCCTGAAGTATGATACGTTATGAAGCCCTGAAGTATGATACGTTATGAAGCCCTGAACTATGATACGTTATGAAGCCCTGAAGTATGATACGTTATGAAGCCCTCAAGTATGATGCGTTATGAAGCCCTGAAGTATGATACGTTATGAAGCCCTCAAGTATAATACGTTATGAAGCCCTGAAGTATGATACGTTATGAAGCCCTGAAGTATGATACGTTATGAAGCCCTGAACTATGATACGTTAGGAAGCCCTGAAGTATAATACGTTATGAAGCCCTGAACTATGATACGTTATGAAGCCCTGAAGTATGATACGTTATGAAGCCCTGAAGTATGATACGTTATGAAGCCCCGAAGTATAATGAACACACACAAATATTGCAATAATACTTTAGTGACAGTTAACTTTATCAAAGGGTTTATT
Organism: Homarus gammarus; assembly: GCA_958450375.1. Lineage (NCBI taxonomy): Eukaryota > Metazoa > Arthropoda > Malacostraca > Decapoda > Nephropidae > Homarus > Homarus gammarus. Next base: position 620,354 of record CAUDMG010000459.1, read on the forward strand.
TATATCCATCAATCAAGGAAAGAATTTGTCGTCGTCTGGTGAATATATTTTAAAACGAAAATTATTGCCGCTACGGATGTGTTTGTAAGCGTTGGATGACCAAAGAAATAGACGAATTCTGTCTTTTTGAAATTGATGAAGTTGCCAGCGCTTATATTAGTATTAAATTCTGTAGTGAAGTATTTGGTGTTCATTGGTGTAGATAATATTACAGGTGTTGAATGAGGTGTGGCATCCAGGTGAGATTAAGGAAGTTATTGAAGAATGATGGTATTAGCCCGTACAGTGTGTGTGTGTGTGTGTGTGTGTGTGCGTGTGTGTTCGTGTGTGTGTGTGTGTGTGTGTGTGTGTGTGTGTGTGTGTGTGTGTGTGTTTAAAGTGAGATGGTGAGAGCAGTTATCACCATTCCCCTCCTATGGTGCAATTCTTCAATAAGTGACCAACCTCATCACCTTTGAACCTCTGATAATTTTTCCATTATCCATTCTAGAGTTTACCTGTTGACATACACACAAACAAACAAACAAACACACAGACGTAGCTGATGCCTTACTTTCGATGTGTTTTTGTCGGCGTGGTTAATATCGATAACACACACACACACACACACACACACACACACACACACACACACTCACACGCACACACACACACACACAGGTAAAAGGTTGAGGTGTGATCATTAACATAAGTTTTTCAGTATGAGTAAGAGGAAGAAAGTGTTGACATTCACCTCTTAGCTCCCTACCCTCTTTATTATTTTATGCCTCTTAAGTATTACTGTCTCGCAGGTGTGTGGGTTGTGTACATGTGACTGTGTGGGTTGTGTACGAGTGACTGTGTGGGTTGTGTACGTGTGAACTGTGTGGGTTGTGTATGAGTGACTGTGTGGGTTGTGTACGTGTCTGTGTGGGTTGTGTACCTGTGAGGGTGTGGGTTGTGTACATGTGAGTGTGTGGGCTGTGCTTTTATCAAAATGTGTCTTGTGCACTTCTCAGGCTGTGTGTTGTGCACCTGTCACGGTGTATGTTGTGCACCTGTCATGGTGTGTGTTGTGCACTTGTCATGGTGCATGTGTTGTGCACCTGTCATGGTGTGTGTGTGTTGTGCACTTGTTATGGCTTGTGTTGTGCACCTGTCATGGTGTATTTTGTGCACCTGTCATGGTGTGTGTTGTGCACCTGTCATGGTGTGTGTGTTGTGCACCTGTCATAGTGTGTGTCGTGCACCTGTCATGGTGTGTGTTGTGCACCTGTCATGGTGTGTGTGTTGTGCACCTGTCATGGTGTGTGTTGTGCACCTGTCATGGTGTGTGTGTTGTGCACCTGTCATGGTGTGTGTTGTGCACCTGTTATGGTGTGTGTTGTGCACTTGTTATGGCTTGTGTTGTGCACCTGTCATGGTGTGTGTTATGCACCTGTCATGGTGTGTGTTGTGCACTTGTTATGGCTTGTGTTGTGCACCTGTCATGGTGTGTGTTGTGCACTTGTTATGGCTTGTGTTGTGCACCTGTCATGGTGTGTGTGTTGTGCACCTTTCATGGTGTATTTTGTGCACCTGTCATGGCGTGTATGTTGTGCACCTGTCATGATGTATGTTGTGCACCTGTCATGGTGTGTATGTTGTGCACCTGTCATGGTGTGTGTGTTGTGCACTTGTCATGGTGTGTATGTTGTGCACCTGTCATGGTGTGTGTGCTGTGCACCTGTCATGGTGTGTGTGTTGTGCACCTGTCATGGTGTGTGTGTTGTGCACCTGTCATGGTGTGTGTGTTGTGCACCTGTCATGGTGTGTGTGTTGTGCACCTGTCATGGTGTGTATGTTGTGCACCTGTCATGGTGTGTGTTGTGCACCTGTCATGGTGTGTGTGTTGTGCACCTGTCATGGTGTGTATGTTGTGCACCTGTCATGGTGTGTGTGTTGTGCACCTGTCATGGTGTGTGTGTTGTGCACCTGTCATGGTGTGTATGTTGTGCACCTGTCATGGCGTGTATGTTGTGCACCTGTCATGGTGTGTATGTTGTGCACCTGTCATGGTGTGTGTGTTGTGCACCTGTCATGGTGTGTGTCTTGTGCACCTGTCATGGTGTGTATGTTGTGCACCTGTCATGGCGTGTGTGTGTGTGTGTTGTGCACTTGTCATGTGGTAATATTTTTATATGGGGTTTTGTGTTACTGAGTCTTAATGTGATGATGGTAATGGTGTTAATTATAGTGGTGATAGTGGTGGTGTTGGTAGTGGTGGTGGTAACGATGGTGATACTGATGGTGATAATGATGGTGGTGATGGTGGTAGTGATTTTCCTTGTGGTGTTGATAATGGAGTTGTGGGTAATGGTAATAGATCTTGGGGGGCCCGGCATTCCCAGTCCACCCAGCTGTAAATGTGTACCTAAAACTCTAGTGTTGTGGGAGTGAAGGCGATTGTGTGCAGTATACTGTAGGTCACGCTGCCTCATTGTGTGTACCCAAGAATTATTATATTGTGTTTTATATCTTTGGATAATTTTAATTTTAATAGAGAATGGCGATGTTTGTATTCATTTATTTATTTATTTATTTATTTATTTATTTATTTATTATGACCAAAATAGTCTGGATAATGAAAAGAGCTAGATCATGTTAACCTCCTCCAGTCAATAACACGAGATAGACACTTCAAGGTGATGGTGACTGTGAACCTCCAGTCATTGTGGTACTAACTGTATTTAGACAACACAACAACAACAACAACAACAAAAATAAACAACAACAGCTGCCCAATTAGAGAGTTTAGTACCTGCCCAATGTGGTTCTAGGTAACACAATGTAACTTTAGCTTTACCTGGTTATCAATTCCCCTTAATTAGTATCAACATATAACACCTGGGGTAGAAGTCACCTGTATATTTATAAACAAAAGAAGAATAGAACTGTAGACATGATATCGTATTAGACATAAAAAGACATCTATTATTTTCTTATTTCTTTTATTCGTTGTGGAATTATTTTATTAATTATTTATTTTTATTAATTGTTTATTGGATATTTATTTATTCCTTAATTTTTGTATCCATTTTTTATTTTGTGTGTATTTTATTTTATTATTTATTTTTAGTTATTTATTTGATTATTAATTTCCTTTATTTTGTCTTTCCATTCTACATTCCATTTTTTTTTCATATTTATTAATTTATCATTTACGTTTCAGCATCTAGTTGTTATTATTATTATTATTATTATTATTATTATTATTATTATTATTATTATTATTTTCTTTTATCGGTACATTATTGTTTTTCCTTTTTTTTTTATTTGTCATTTACTCTTAACGTTTATCTATTCATTTGTCTTTGTTATTCATTTATGTAATTCATCTTAATATTTAGTCTTTATTCAGTCATGATATATATTTGTATTTATCATTCCTTTTTCATATTACGACTTGGAGAAAGTTAGACAATTATCGGTATATATGGAGAAATTGTCCGGAATAACGAGAGATAAATGTCATTATTCCGGATTATCAGGACAGAGAGATACGGATAATTCGGAATGCCAGCTGGAGGAGATGCTTATATAAATGTTGATTTATTTACTACATATGAAAGTCTTCCTGTCATCAGTACTTTGTCCATATTTTTATTGAGAAAGTTTGCGAAGTTTGTAAATCATTGAAATGTTTGTAAATGATTGAAAGGTTTGTAAATTATCTAAAAAAAAATATTTGATTAGATTTGAAAGAATTTTGTAAATTGAATTTCTGAGAATTGCTGATTATTGAGATGTTTGTAAATAATATAATTGTTTGTAAACTATCAAGTAGTTTATAGTTTGATTTGTTTTGTAAATTACTTGGAAATTTGTAAGTCATTGTGAAGTTTGTAAATTATTAAGAAATTTATAAGGCTCTGAGAAGGTTATGCATTATTAAGACATGGGAAAAAATATAGCTTTTCTTGTTATAAGACAGAAGGTCAGGGTCACCCCAGCCACTGTCACCTGTTGTGGGACGCCCAGTCGAACACCTTGACACCTGTGACCTGAGGATGACCCCGCCTCGACTTCGCAACAGGTCAGGTGCTGGAGGTCGAGGGGGCAGCAGATACCCAATGCCAACCAAAGGAGTGGTGATAACAGCGTGATACTGTAAGGTGATCATACTTTAATCTCTCTCTCTCTCTCCTCTCATTCTCTATCATACACACTCCAGCCTCCCTCCTCCTCCTGCCTCCTCTTCTTCCTCCTCCTCTCCTCCTCCTCCTCCTCTCCTCCTCCTCCTCCTCTCCGTGTTGGCTGCTCACATACACTTCACTGGCGGATCACTCAAGTCCATTGGCTAGTGGCTGTTGGAAGGTATTAATTATCAAGTATCAACAATTTGGGCTCGGGTAGAAGTCACGTGATATGGTATGGGGGTACGAGGGGGCAAGGAGCGCGGGCCTGGTTGCCGGGTCACTGTATTCAACAACTTTGCTAAGAGGTCAAGACTCAGGTTATTTGATCTTCTGGAGTAGTGAGCAGTTTATTAACTAAGGATAAATGATGTTGGAAGTAATGATAAGTGATCATACGTTGTGGGGGAAGTGGAATTGAAGCGTCTTGGAGAGCGTCTTGGTTAGGCTCCCGCACCCCTGCATTGCTCGCTTCCCGGCGCTGGAGTACTCGAGGTGTCGGCCAGTCAGTCAGAGTTGTGAGCTTGTCGGGCGAGTGTCTGTGCCGGCCGTGTGCAGTGATTTAAAGTGCAAAACGGAATTAAAAGTGGATTTACATGCATAAATTGTGATATGTGTGGATTTCTGGATTATTTCCTGCTGCACCCATGGATGGATTGTTGTTGTTGAGGTAAGAATACCGGAGTGTTTTGATGTTTTACCTGTAGTTAGGTGGAGATGAATAATTACTGGGTTGGCTGTGATGCACCTGAGCACTCGGCTCATCTCACATACCCACTCCACAAATTCCAAAGTGGGTGACACCGTGGTTGGGGGGGCGGGCGTGGCCAGCAACACCCTAGAGAGGCAGTAGAAGATGGGGACAGAGAGAGGGGGATGTGTTACAAGGTGTGTTTGTGTGAGTGAGTGTTGCGAGAGTCCGGCATCTTGCCCAGCGCTCGCTCTGGTCGCTGCCTTGGGGCATGGACCAGGCCCACACATTTTGGCACTCGGATATTTCAGCGGCGTCGCTATTAACCCCAGTGATGTTGACGTCAAGGGTTGATGTGGGTACAGAGGAGGGCAGTGAGAGTCATCAGAGGGAGGCAGACCCCCGCGCGCCGCCGTCTCTCACCGCCTGGAGATTTAAACGCTAATATAAGACCCATCCAAATGGCGGGCCCCGACCAGGTACAATTAAGCGGTATCGGAGTGGAGCAAAAATAATGATAGCTAGGAAGCAGCACCGCTCTACCAGCAGCATATGGCAGCCAAGCCCTCCTAGCCCTGGACACCACGTCCACCTAGCCAGGATAGGTAGCTAGGACCCACCAAACCTAGTGCCTAGCTGGGGCCCGGGGCCTAGCTGACCGTCCTCCAACCCCCGCCCCGTCCAGCCCAGCCACCTGCAACCACCTACCTCCATCTACACCCACTGTCTACTACCAACTACACCCTCTGTCTACTACCATCTACACCCACTGTCTACTACCATCTACACCCTCTGTCTACTACCATCTACACCCTCTGTCTACTACCAACTACACCCTCTGTCTACTACCATCTACACCCTCTGTCTACTACCATCTACACCCTCTGTCTACTACCAACTACACCCTCTGTCTACTACCAACTACACCCACTGTCTACTACCATCTACACCCACTGTCTACTACCATCTACACCCTCTGTCTACTACCATCTACACCCACTGTCTACTACCATCGACACCCACTGTCTACCACCATCTACACCCACTGTCTACTACCAACTACACCCACTGTCTACTACCAACTACACCCACTGTCTACTACCATCTACACCCTCTGTCTACCACCATCTACACCCACTGTCTACTACCATCTACACCCACTCTACTACCACATACACCCACTGTCTACCACCATCTACACCCTCTGTCTACTACCATCTACACCCACTGTCTACTACCATCAACACCTACTGTCTACTACCAACTACACCCTCTGTCTACTACTATCTACACCCTCTGTCTACCACCATCTACACCCTCTGTCTACTACCATCTACACCCACTGTCTACTACCATCTACACCCACTGTCTACCACCTTCTACACTCACTGTCTACTACCAACTACACCCTCTGTCTACTACCATCTACACCCACTGTCTACTACCATCTACACCCACTGTCTACCACCTTCTACACTCACTGTCTACCACGCTTCACCCACTATGTAACTCACATACACACAAAATATAGGAACTCACACACACACACACACACACACACACACACACACACACACACACACACACACACATATATATTGTTTCATTGTAATTGTTTTAATAAGACAATTTTGGTCGATTCTATTGTTTGAATAATGAAGACTAACAACAGTAAATATAAACTGAAATAAGACAGTTAATAGTGAATGAAATGAATGAGAAGAGTTCAATCTTGAAAGAAGTTTAAATACGTAATTGTGAGTGAAATGAATAATAAGAAGTCACGATTATTGAAAGAAATTTGAAAATATAGATTGTGAAAAAGTAAGTAGTAGTGAATGAAAGAAATCCATGAAAGAAGACTTAAAACGTAAGCACATGAATGAAATCAACGACGAAACTGATCGACTGAAAGAAATGATAGAAATGTTGATTGAAAAAAAAATGGCATGTATCGTGAATGAATGAAATGAACAAGTGTCACTCATTGAAAGAAATGTAAATAGAGACACCCTCCGTGAGTAAAGTGAAGCAAATATTTTAATCAGTGAGTGAAGTTAAGTGTAGACTGAAAGAAGCAGACTGAATTGAATGAAATCAGCGTCCATAGTGAGAAATTCGACCAAATTAGCAAATGCACGAATGAAATGTATAACAAGTATTTATTTCACGAAAGAAAAAAAACCAAGCTAAACAGAACAAGTATAGTGAATGAAATGAATACGAAAGAAGAAAAAGCTCCCAGAAAAATATGAACAATGAAGGCAGTAGAATATCTCGGTGAATCCATAAATGAATGAAATACATTGAATGCAGTATGATATACACTGAAGGAAATACAAGAATGAAAAAAAATTAATACAACATATACGGTTAAGATTTCAATCCAGAAAAATCCCCATTGAAGAATTCCAAATCGAAGGAAATGAATGAAATTAAAAAAAAATCTACATTCAATGAAAAAATAAAAAAAAATAAATGAAAAACTAGAAATTATGGTTAAAAAAATCCATTGATAAATTAATTGAACGATGGTTGGACAAGAACGGCGGGCGGAAACGACGAATGAAAGGAGGAAGAGGAAATAGCGTTAATAATGTTCAATAAAATGTAAAATAGTAGATTGATATTTAACGAGGTTGTTTAATGGAAATAAGAAAAAAAAACGAATAAATTTAATAACGAACAATTAATGAATAACAATAACAACAGGAATGAGATAACGGAAGCTAAATGAATATGGAACAGAAATAACGCGACTGAAGTACAAAGTAACAGGAGTGTAACACAAACAACATAACACAAGTGTATAGCAAAAATAACAAATAACACGTGTCTAGTATAACGTAACACAAATAACAGTTAAATAACAAAAATAACATACATAAGACGTGCATAACGTAAGAATAACGCTTATAACAATAGTATTTCTCATAACAGGTGTGCTGCATAACGTAATAACGCTTACAACATAACACGCACATAACATTTTCACAGCATTACCATAACCATTTCCAGGTGTTAAGGAAAATATTGATATATTTACCAAGGAAAGAAGCGGAAATTATTTAAAAAAAAAAAGAAATTCTCTGCACTTGTTATTGTGTGAACAGCAGCAGGTGGTGACAGGCTTGACAGTAAGACAGTTTTCATTACGGTGTATGTGGAGGAGCCTTGTTGTGTGTGTGTGTGTGTGGCCTTGTGTCTCACCCGGATCTAAAAGACGCCTCAAAGAAATATTTATACACGTAACTTTAACTTTGAAATGTATGAATGAATTGCTTGTTGATACGATTTTATTTATTTACTTATTTATTTTATTTTTATTTTTTGCTGTGAAAGAAATTTATTATATCATTTTCAAGGGTTGAGATTCTAGTTAGTAATGATAGGAATATATATATTTTTCTTAAGGTTTACTCGTATTTTTCAGTTTGTAATTTCTGTAATGCTGTTTGACTGGAGTGTTTATTTTTTGTACACGAAGTTATTAATATTGTCTTGCTTAATGTAGAAGTTTTTGGTCATATTCTTAATTACTATTTATTTGTGTCTTGTTTTAGTATTAATATTAGACTGTTTGAGTGTGAGCAGGTCTCCAGTTCATACCATACCAGCTGACTGTATATACCCGGTACAACATACAATAATCCTTATACAGTGATATATAGAATGGTAATTAAACTCAGGTATTACTCATACTAATTAAATAATGCTTCAAAAACACAAGTTAAAATTAATAGTCTGGAAAATTAACTCTGTGTGGAGGTGTTCTTAAGACGATATAGTAGTGTGTAGTGTAGTGTGTTGTATTATCAAGGTGTAGATGTGAGAGGACAGGTAGTCTTACTGTAACTATACACCACTAGGGAACTCGGAAATACGGCTACTTGAATCATCGTAACTGAGGAATATAGGATTTATTATTATTATTATTATTATTATTGCTATTAGTATTATTTGTATTATTTTGTATCGTTATTATTGCTATTAGTATTATTAGTATTATTTTGTATCGTTATTATTGCTATTATTTTTATTATTTATTATTATTATTATTATTGTTTAAGGGCCTCCGATAGCTGTTCCTCCTATAGTAGTTATCAAAATGTTTTACCAAAGATTTTGTTTTTTTTACTCAGTCGATAATCCTGGTAGCTCTAATTTCTCACTGGTGGGAGTGGGAGGGAGGGGGTGGGGGATTAGTCGCGATTTATTCAGGTGTTTACTGTTCGGTACTGTGTTAATTAGTGACTCAGGTGTTAGCCAGTAATATGTGCTCCCGATTCGACAGGTAAATCAAAGTTAGTGATGAGATATTTACAGTAAAGGATTAATATTTATTTTACGGAATAATTTAATACCTCGAGGAAATATATGTCAAGAGTTAGTTGGAAAAAAATATGGAGATGGAAATATGAGACAAACTTACGGAAACAGATGAAGAATTAATTAATAAAAAACAAATCACGGGAAATAAATGGAAATAGTTTAAAAAAAATCACGTGAAAAATATTGATAAATGTGGTTCTAAATGAAGGTAATTAATATAGAAGTCATAAAAAAAACTCGCACAATAAATTAAGAAATAATTAAAATAATTCTAGGGAAAATAAGAAATAATAAAAATGCGGGAAATAAATAATAATTAAATAGATATGAAATAAACTTTGAAATAAACAAAATAAAAATAAACAAACAAATAGGAATTAACCCATTTTATTTCCCCATTTACAAGAGTTTAAAGAAATTAGGAGAAAAAATAGAAATAAAAATTACCTTTGTATATGATTATTTGCGTTCATATTATTTTATATATATATATATATATATATATATATATATATATATATATATATATATATATATATATATATATATATATATATATATACCGGTATATATCTCATAATATAACTTAGACTATTTATATACATTGTAATTCCTACTAATTAAGACATATAGATATATCCGAATATAAGAAAATTCTTATCGATGTATATCATAAATATTTGGATCATTATAAACATTGGGACATTTAGAACATACATAGATACTAAAGCAGATGAATAGTTGGACACTAAAATCTATATTAAACTGAAAATTGTTTTGGACATTCTTAACACCTCGTAAATATTAGGACATCCGTATTTTATAAAATATTCATAAATATTACAATAACCGGAAATTGTGATAGAAATAATCCTCGTAAATGTCCTCTTTTGTTTTAGGACATCTGATTGACATAATAGCGTATAATGGGTGTAAGAAAAGTAGTAATTCTTTCATAAATATCTAGACATGCAGTAGTGGTGTGTGTGGTATAACATGAGAGCCTATAGTAACCGGGCAGGCAGATGGCTCCTCCTCAGCCAACCAATCGCCAGCAAGCATAAACAAAACCCTGGATTTTTATTTGCTATTGTCCATTGGTTTCATTAGTTTCCGGAGTGTTTTGTACCTAGGGATGGTTCATGTTGGAAGTCGATGATTGAGTGTTGGAAGTCGACGATATGGTGTTGAAAGTTGATGATTGAGTGTTGGAAGTCGATGATTGAGTGTTGGAAGTCGACGGTATTGTGTTGAAAGTTGATGATTTAGTGTTGGAAGTCGACGATGTGGTGTTGAAAGTTGATGATTGAGTGTTGGAAGTCGACGGTATTGTGTTGAAAGTTGATGATTGAGTGTTGGAAGTCGATGATTGAGTGTTGGAAGTCGACGGTATTGTGTTGAAAGTTGATGATTGAGTGTTGGAAGTCGACGATATGGTGTTGAAAGTTGATGATTGAGTGTTGGAAGTCGACGATATGGTATTGAAAAATGGGGATTGCGTAATGAAAGTTGACAATTTTGTGTTAGTGGCCGATGATTGGGTTATGGAAATTGACGATTTTGTGTTGAAAGTCGATGAATCACGATATTTGAAGTCGACGATTAGGTGTTGGAAGTTGAGGATTAATGATTGAGTTTTGGACGAAATAGACCCTCTCAAGGTGCTGGAGGTCCGCGACTTTCCACTGACACTCGCCGTGCTAGCGCTTGGTGGAGCCTCGCTCGCTCACATGAAGGTCAAGATCAATGTGGTTGGGGTCAAGGTCAAGGTCGTAGAGGTCAAGGTCATAAAGGTCAAGGTCGTAGAGGTCAAGGTTAATGTCACAGAATTATTATTATTACTTAATTTCTGGAACATAATCGTCATATACTCTGTGTGTTAATTTTACTGTATTATAATCCACTAATTTTCACCCTGGTCGTTGTGGGAGAAGATAATAAAATACTCCCCGTGTGTATCAGTTCAGGAGATGAGGAATGTGTCTTGGTTCCTCCCAGTAGTTACCCAGTTGTTTCTCGTCGGCCGGGCCAGACCGACCAGGGTGTAGTCCAGTGTCTGGCCATTGTTCATTATTTTTCGATTTTTTTTTCATTGTACACTTATGTCAGATAATTTAATACAGTACAAAATTCTTCACAGTTTATAATTTTTTTTATAGTTTATATATATACAGTACGTTATATACAGTATACATAATTGTATCGTTATGGCAACAGTGAAGTATTGTTGATAAGGCAACACCGATGTGGCAACACTGTTTCAAGTCTTGTCGACGTACCCAAAATATTATTGTACGTTTATAATATAACGGTACGTCCGTAGTGCATGTCTCCGTCCGTAGTATAATTTGTACACCTGTCGTATCTATGTCCACGCCTGTACATCTATATTTGTACATGTGTAATTTATTTGTTGCTCTGTGGTATAATTTGTACTCTACAGCCATTATATTATTGTCCGCACTTGTTTATCCCTATTTGTACATCTATTATTTATTTGTTCAGCTGTTCTATAATTTGTACATCAATTATATCCTGTTCGCGCTTGTGTACAGTACGTCCATGTTTGTACAAATGTAATTTATTCAATCATCCGTCGCCTTATTTTTCATCCTAAGTGTACTGTACATTTCTAGTAAAGCTGGATGTTATTATTATTATTATTATTATTATTATTGTTGTTATTATTATTATTATTATTATTATTATTATTATTATTATTATTATTATTAGTATTAGTATTACTATTGTTATTATTATTATCATCGACGCTGTTATTGTTATCTTCAATTATCATAGAGAAATGTTTCTTGATGAAATATTTAAACACCATAAATAATAACAGTTACTTTAAAATAAGTAAATAAACACAACTATATAAGCACTTTCCATAAATATCCACCATAAAAATATTTCCATATACATTTTGATATTCCCGGAGAAAAAAAATATCGCATATAAAATAATGAAAATTATTGGGTTTTTTTAGAAATTCCACAATATTTATTTATTACTCCGTTACTTACATGAATTTATTATATAGAGTTTAATATAGGAGTGTTGAAGAAGGTGATTATGTTGTCTGTCTTTTGTAATTAGGCGGAATACTTGAAGATTATCGCCCCTCAGCTTATCTAACATAAAGACTAGCCACCCTAACGCTAGCTATTTGGGGAGGGGGGGGTGAGGTTAGGTTAGGTTAAGTTATATAAGTGCCTGAAGTACACCCCCTTTATAAGTACCTGTAGAACACTCGTTATAAGTACCTGTAGAAAGCCCGCGTGAGATCCTCCAGTGATGATGTAACACACACACACACACACACACACTTGCAGGAGAGCTCACCTTGGACACCTGGCCGAGAATCTGAATTAATAAACGCCTGAGGGTTAAACCTGTCACACCGACGAATATTCCACGCATCAAAACTTGAATAATTTGCGAGCGAGCGATACGCAAGAGTGAGGGAGGGGGAGAGAGAGAGAAGGGGAGGGGGAGAGAGAGATAAGGGGAGGGAGAAGAGGAGGGGGAGAGAGTTTGAGATAGAGAGAGAGGGGGAGAGAGTCAGAAAGAGAGGGAGGAGGTTAGAGAGAGGGAGGGAAGGAGGGCAGTAGAAGCAGACGCGATAGACTAAACTTGCTTAAATATTTTCTGATTAACTGACTGACTGACTTTACTCCAGTCAGTCAATCAGTCATTTATGAGTATCAGTCAGGTCACCTTACTGAACTCATTTAACTAGTCCGTCAGCCACTTAGTTAGTCAGTCAGTCAATCAATCTTTCAATAAATCAATCAGTGATTCAATTAGTCAATCATTCAGTTCAATCAATAAGTCAGTCAGTCAGTTAATCAGTTTCCAAACGGTCTCACTGGCTAAGTAGAACTGACCCATTTCTCCCCACCATCTCGACCGCTTTGCTTCCTGAACCCGTTGGTGTGAACGAAACCGTCTCACCCAATCGTGCGCGTAGAAATATGACTCTTTTCGTCTGATTAATATCCTCTCCTTTGACCGAAACATCTTGATTGTATATCTTGTGCTCAGGAATGCTTCGCTATGCTTCGACTCTGCTTCAGATTCGGTTATTGTTAACGAAACGACTCTCCCGTAGAATGAAATTATGTTCAGGTATTCGACCAGTTACGTTTGATTCATCTCAATTGAAACACTTATCGAGACTGTGAAGCATTATCATAGTTGTCATTTCTAAATAGTCTTGAATAATTATGCTGTGGGGTTTAATTAATACTTTGAGTTAATCATAAAGGTAATAATAATGAAGGAAAAATTAGTGAACGTTAATTACAACAACAGCCGACACACTAACCAAAACCTAACCTAACCTAACCTAACCAAAACCTAACCTAACCTAACCTAACCTAACCTAACCTAACCTAACCTAACCAATTTACGGTCCACCAATTAATTTATACGTATGATAATTAATTTCTAGTATTTCATGTCACAATTACATTTATTTAATTCGTATTACATTGAATGGTCTTATTACAGTATATTAATAATTTATATAACAAGTATTATTACTAAATATAGGTTCGTTATTATTATTGTTGTTGTCGTTATTGATGTTGTTATTGTTGTTGTTGTTCGTGGTGGTGGTGGTGGTGTTATTTTTGTTATTATTATTATTATTGTTGTTGTTGTTATTATTGTTATTGATATTATTATTATTCGTGTTGTTGTTGTTGTTGTTGTTGTTGTTGTTGTTGTTCACTAAAGAAATCGAACTTCCACAAAAAAATACGAATATGAAACCGAATAAGAGGAGGACTATGAATAATTAAAGAGGCTTAATAAAGATGTAATAAATATGAGAATCACGTTTGCATACATTACTGTCACCGTTCAATCTCTACCCCGGAAGTTGACTGCACCAGGTGACTGTATAATGCACCAGGTGACTGTATAATGCACCAGGTGACTGTATAATGCACCTGTATGTATAATGCACCTGTACCTGGCTTTTATTTAATCCAATTTGGTGGAGATGAGAGGAAGGGGAGAATATTTCTAGCCAAGTTTGAGTCGCATTAAAACTAAGTTGGTCGTTATCTGATATGTAGGGCAGACAGACAGACAGACAGACAGACAGACAGACAGATAGATAGATAAAGAGATAACTATGTTTTACTATACACCCTATTCATCTCTCTCTCTCTCTCTCTCTCTCTCTCTCTCTCTCTCTCTCTCTCTCTCTCTCTCTCAGTACCTCGCTTGATTAAAAATATTCCCTGATAAACTAATCCTTGATAAAAATATTTTCTAATGTAAAACTCTTATTCTATAAACACTGAATAAATTAAACTATTTAATAATATTTTAAAAAGTAAAAAAAAAAATAGATTGAAATTATATCATTAAGCATTTTATGATATAACTTAAGTAAATATATTTATTTTATTGAAAGTATAAAAAAAATATATATTTTGTTCAGTAAAATAAGATT